>JANBXA010000202.1:2122500-2310000 GCA_030556225.1 Cricetiscus sungorus | reverse complement strand
ATCCACACACATGCTATCTTCATGTTATCCACATGCATGGTAGATATCTTCATGTTATCCACACGCGGCGCTCTGTCCACTGTGACGGCTAATCTCGGTCGTAGACGTGACACAGCAGGGAAGAAGGACCCTCAACTGGAGAAATGCTTCCGCTAGGCTGGCCTGTGGCCATTCTAAGGGGCATTTTGGTGACTGCTAATCGGTGGAGGGCCCAGGCCATGGTGGGCTGAGCCAGGGCTGGGCCGATGGGCCCGAGCTGTGTAAGAAACTTAGGGGATGTGAACCAGGGAACTCCTCCATGCCCGCTGCTTGAGCCCCTGCCCTGATTTCCCTCGATGATGGATTTGGACCCAAAAGTTTAAGACAAAATACGCCGTTCTCTGCCCAGCTTGCCTTTGATCACGGTGTCTGTTACAGCAATGGAAAAGCAAAGCAGAGCACACCCCTCCAACTATCCCTGGTGACTCACCCCACACACCTCCCGCTGGCTTCCCGTCCTCCTTTTTAAATTTTTATTGTACATACATTTTTAACTCACTGAGACTAATTAGTGCTGCCCGTATGTGCATTAGGGTATGGCCATCCACCCAGGCACTCCCCCCCCCAAGGAAAGTGGGCTCCCCCTCTCTGAGGAATCATCAACTCTCCTTTGTTTACAAAGTAAACACATAAATAAATTAGAGGCCGTTTCAAGTATGTCAACCTGAATATTAAAGTTAACGTTGTCCTGGAATGATTCTTGGCTTTTTTTTTTTTTTTTTTTTTTTACATCTGAGTTTTTGAAACTCTGGCTAGCATTCGCTTTATACATATTTTTAAGTAAATAACACGCTGAAGCAGTAATTACAAACTGTCAGGGAGCATGAGAACAAAAGATTAAGACGAAAGACCTTCAGAACGTTCCTCACCCACAAAAGCAAGCAGACAACTGGCAAAGGTCAGCCTCAGCTAGCCCAGAAGTGGGGACATCCGTGAAAGGTATGCAGCCTTCCAGAGAGCATTTCCTCTCCAAAATCTCAGCTGAATCAAAGCATCTTAATCGTCCCACTATCTTCTGTAGATCTCCGGCTCTGAAATAGCCTTGAAAGCCAACAGTCTGACAATTTCCGTGGTGTACAAAAATGAAGCAGGAGCTCACGCAAGGCCTCCAGAAGATGCCATATGTAGGAGACTCTTTATCTGCCTGGGCTGGGAGCTCACCCGGTGTGAAATGTGAAATGGCTTTTCCCCTGGAGGCCTTTGCAGGGAAGAACTCTGCTAATTGTTTAACTTCATGGCAGCCTGTGGTGGTGAATGTTGTTGGGGCAAAAATAAACTAATCCAGAAGTTTAAAAAAGCTGAGGGAAGAGGTGCTCAAGGTAGCTTTGAAAAAAAAAAAAAAAAAAAAAAAAAAAAAACCTAACTCTAAAGAATTTCAGGAGCACTGTGGTGACGCCCAAGGCTGTGAGTGTTTAGAAATGACATAAAAAGACTTTAAGAGCCATTTCTGGATGAGCTTCAGGAAGATCCACATGGTGAAGGCTCTAGAGACGGCTCAGGGTTGAAGACTCGCACTGCTCTTGCACAGGTTCAATTCCCAGCACCCACATCACACATATCACAACCGACTCTAACTGCAGCTCTCATGGCACTCTCCTGGACTCCTCGGGCAGCTGCAGTCACGTGCCATAGACCACACACACACACACACACACACACACACACACGCACGCACGCACGCACGCACGCACGCACGCACAATTAAAAAGTAAATCCTTTTTTAAAAAGAAATAAAAGTACTCTCTAACCATTTTTAACTACACACAAGGGGCAAGAACCCTCATGGCCACACATGAGGAAGAGAAGCAACAGAATGCAATGAGTGTCCAAAAGTCCCTAAGCAAAGGGTAACAGCGCCAGCACCACCCCACCTGGCCCCGCCCCACCCCGCCCCACCCCCCCCCCCACCCGCCCCACCCCGTCCCGCTCCAGCCATGCCCAGCCATGCCCAGCGAGAGGAAAAAGTCTGATGCTGCCCCCACAACATCATTTACTAGGTCAGTCACCAACAAAGGATTACAAGACCTGAAAAGAATCGAAAGGACACGGCCCTGGAATGGTGGCACACACCTGCAATCCTGGCGCTCTGGCGGCTGAGGCAGGGATATCACGAGTTCTGAGCAAGACCTTTCCAAAAATTAACAAAGGAGGGAGGGAGCAGGGGAAGAAGGCGGGAAGGGAGGGGAGGAGACGGGGAACAGACCCAACAAAAGCAGGACATTAGAAACCCTCATTGAGGAAACGGGAACAATGAGCTTATGTCACTTTAAATTTCTGCAAATCGTTTTGTTTCACACTGAAGGTGCGCATGAGAACAGTATCCCACCAAACCAGAGTACCAATATACAGGCAGCAAATGCTTTGCTAAAGACCCGTGGGACAGTCCTGGAGGCGGAAGTGTAACTGAAATGAAAACTCCACTAGGTTCAGAAGGTTCAGAAGGAGCGCCAAAAACCAGCAAATTTCAATGGAGACTATTGGTCTAAAGAACAGGAAGGAGCTGGGAGTTGGTGGCAAATGTCTCTAATCCCAGCACTTGGGAAGCAGAGGCAGGTGGATCTCTATGAGTTCGAGACCAGCCTGGTCTACAAGAGCTATTGCCAGGACAGAATCCAAAGCTACAGGGAAACCCTGTTTCGAAAAACCAAAACCAAGATTACAAAACAAAAAGAACAGAAAGATGAAAGAATTAAGAAAAATTAGTAAGGGCTCAATGGTACCAGCATGCACCCTAGGAGTCACCCCAGACAGTTTTTAAGTGGGAGGTTGACATGAGCTATGTGGAGCTGGGGATGGGTCCTAATAAACAGCCTAGGCACTTTTCCTGTTTGTGCAGCCAGGCAAGCTATGGCAAGCCCCTGGCCCTGCTTTCATGACAAAGCCTCAATTTGAAAACACCACCGTGACTCAATCTTAAGGCAATCTTAAGCATCTCACAAAAGAGTGAGTGACTTCTAGAAAGATGATGATATGGACAAGAGTAAACAGAAAAAATGGCAAGTCAGGGCCCTGCGGCCTTTCACCGCCTGTATTGACTAATCCTGCCTCTGCCAGCATACTTTCTCTTTATAAATCTCGTTAGGAAAGTCAAAGTATTTAATAATAAATACTAATATATGATATGTTAAGCTGATATCAGACATCAAGTAGATTATAGTAGTTGTTTCTAGACTGATTTTCAGTACACAGCTGTCTTTGGAGAAAATGAATTTCTCAATGAATCCACAATGATGGGAGGGGTCACTTGGTTTCCTAAGAAGAACTGTCACTTGGTCTTTATCTAGAAAGAGTTATCACTCCTTCTCATGCAGGTAAAGTGTCTTAGAGACATACATCCCATGGTGATGGACAGGTGCTCTGCTACAGGTGGCACTCTCTGTGTACCACGTTGCTCTGGCAGTGGTCATCCTGAGTGTCCACTCTCTTTTGACAAGTCTTATTTCTTGCCTCTTTTTTTTGTGTCACACTGAGTTCTTGTTGAAGAGGGCACAGGACCCTAGAGATACCAGTAGCAAAACAAAGACAGAAAATACAGATGAAACATTGGAAGAAATTATGCCTAAAAATGTTTCGACCTCTAGGAAAAGCTTTAATACACAACTAAGAAGCCCAGTGAACTGAAGGTAGGAGAAATTCAAAGGCACGAGCTTTGGTACACCATGAGCTATTAATAGCCCAAAGCAAAGAGAGAGTGTTGAAAAAAATACTAAGAGAAAATCAAGTCACTGTGCACTCAGGATCTCCAATGAAATCAACACTCACAATTGACTTCTAAGAAGGATGCCACAAAATTTCCTTGAAGGTGGAGGAATAATCTCTCCTGGGGGGGGAGGGGAGGCCAAACGATGTGACAGACTTTGATGATCGCCCAAGGAAGGTCTCACTCTCCCAGGGATTGGATGGAGAGTGGGATGGGGGGTTGGGGAGGGCCTGGGAGGGTAGGAGGGAGAGGGAACTAGGATTGATATTAAAATAAGATTGTTTTTAATTCAAATTAAAACAGAAAAATATTTCCATAGGGGGGGAAAAAATAAACCTTTCAACAAATAGTACCAGAACAAATGGAAACACACACTCAAGCGCTATATATAAAAGTTGGATCTAAAGCCTCATTAAAAGATCTACAATTATAAAAGTCTTGGAAGAAAATGAGACTATAAATAAATCCTTGTAACGTCTACTTAGAAAACAATTTCTTATTCATTACTACTAAGGGGAAAAATAGATAAATTTACCCAATAAAAGATACATACAAAGAAAAGCATAGCTAAGTTTACAAAGAAAAGAGAGTTACATAACTTTCTTTATAAACTTCTTTGTGTTTCAGAAGGCGCTATCAAGGAAAAAGCTCTCCCTGCCACCTTTCCATACCACCATAAGGGTGAGCATAAATACCCTGACGGACGCTCTCTTGAGCATCAGCAAGGGTGAGAAGGAGGTACACACCAGGTTCTTACCACCACAATTCAAAGTCAGGATCTAGCTTTCAACTGTGACGATGAAGCCGGGACACATTGGTGGATTTTTAACTCACTGATAATCACACAGCTGGCAAGATCATTACAAACCTCACAGGCAGCTTAAATAAATGTGGAGTGGCAACCTAGCCCAAAGACCTAGAAAAATGCCATCAAATCTACCTTTTCCATTATTCTGACAGCCTCTGCCAGCATCAGGGTCCTCAAAGAATCAAGACCAAAACACACAGGTTGGAGAATCCTGGCATCCTTTTTCTGAGGATGTAAAACATCTGTGTAAATAAAGCACCTCAATGGGGGGGAAGATAACCCACAAAACAGGAGAGAGCATATGCAAGTTGTAGAGTTGATAAGTCTAAAACTAGATTATTAGACAAAGAACTATCCCACTCAACAGTAGGAAATGAAACTATCTGGATACGAAAATGAGTAAAGGATCCAAACAGATACAAGAAGATACAAAAATGGCCAAATGGGTTCATTTGTAGTACCCAGTTCTTAATGGAAAGAGTGAATCAAATCTGCAATGACTCACCAAGGCGCCTCTAATCACAGAAATGGGCACTGCAGGGAAATTGGAATCGTCACTCTCTGCTGGAGAGGACGTAAAACGGCAAGAGTTGCTTTGTAAAATACCGAGGCACTTCTTTAAAAAGTTGAACGCAAGGTGAGTACAGGATCCAGCACTTCCGCCCATAGACGTGTGTGTGTGTGTGTGTGTGTGTGTGTGTGTGTGTGTGTGTGTGTGCGCGCGCGCGCGCATGTGTGCATTTCATATATATATAGTATTTCATATATATGTATGTATACATATATATATGTGTGTGCATATATATGTATATATATATATATATTACATATACCAGCATTCAAACAAAAGTATGTTCATAGCAGCATAAAATACAGAAACGTTTGGACCAGCCAATGGCCATCCACCAGTAAGTGAGTCAATGGGCTGACAGTTGTGTGTAATAACATTCAGCCATAAAAAGCCATTGGACCAGACTACACCACAGATGAACCTGGAAGACAGCAAAAGAGCACACAATGTATATGTCATTTCATATGCCATGTGAACACACAATGTATATATCATTTCATATGCCATGTGAACACACAATGTATATGTCATTTCATAAGCCATGTGAACACACAATGTATATATCATTTCATAAGCCATGTGAACACACAATGTATATATCATTTCATATGCCATGTGAACACACAATGTATATATCATTTCATATGCCATGTGAACACACAATGTATGTATCATTTTATAAGCCATGTGAACACACAATGTATATATCATTTTATATGCCATGTGAACACACAATGTATATATCATTTCATATGCCATGTGAACACACAATGTATATATCATTTCATATGCCATGTGAACACACAATGTATATATCATTTTATAAGCCATGTGCCTGATAGTAAACCCATGGAGGCTGAGTGTAGACTAAGGGTCATCACACTTTAGTATGGAAGGTAGCTTCCCTTGAGACCAAAGAAATGTTCTGCAATTAGCAGGCAGTGGTATTTGCACAATCATTTTAATATATCAAAAGCAGTGATTGTATACTTCAAAAGAACAAATGCTATCATATATACCAAGTCTTAGCTAAAAGAAAATAGAATAAAAATTGAGTGTCCACAGTATTTTTCAGTCATGGTTATAAACGCTTGGATTTCAGCTGGGGTAGTTTGAGTTTGTTTCGTGTGTGTGTGTGTGTGTGTGTGTGTGTGTGTGTGTGTGTGTGTGTAGATTTGATGCTGGCCTTTGAGCAGATGTGTGTCCTCATACTAAATGTTCCTCTGGGGAGTTGCAGAGCAGTTCAGGAAGACATTTATATAACAATCTGCCAGCTTCAGCCAAGGAAACATAAAGAGAGGCTGAACTGTGCAGCGTTCAGCCTGCCCTGACCCAGGAAATCCCACAGGGAATCACACATTGGTACAAGGGAGATGAAGACCTTTTCCTTCACCATCCAAGAGTAAAGAGAACCCAGACAGGAGCCACGTGCTTGTGAGGTGGAGGCAGGGGGATCAGGAGTTTAAGGCTGTTCTTGGTTATAAGGCAAGTTCAAGGCCAGCTTGGGATACAGGAAACCCTGTCCAAACAATAAGGAGGAGGAGGAGGAGGAGGAGGAGGAGGAGGAGGAGGAGGAGGAGGAGGAGGAGGAGGAGGAGGAGGAGGAGAAGGAGGAGGAGGAGGAAGAGGAGGAGGAGTAGAAGAAGAAGAAGAAGAAGAAGAAGAAGAAGAAGAAGAAGAAGAAGAAGAAGAAGAAGAAGAAGAAGAAGAAGTGGGGAGGTGGGGAGAATGTAAAGTCACCACACTTCTCTATGACCATTTTTTGAAAATCCTCAAGTATAGTAATTCTCACATGAATCTGCTATGGAAACCATGAGGCAAGGCTTCTACAACAGCAGAGGAAATGGTCCGTGTGTGCTATGCCAGGATTGCCAGATCTGCCAAAACCACCGTAGAGTCTGAACTGGTATGCAAAATCAAAGAGCCTTTACTCCAGCCTGAGCGTGGGCGCATGCGTCTGAGGCAGCGGTATGATCCCAGAGCCTTGAGCGCAGCTGGGATGGGGTTTTTTATCATAGCAACGGTTGTGGAGAGGCGATTTCCAAGGTTCAGGACCCCTGATTAGCTGGCATTGGTCTAGGCGTGTCTTGGTGAAAGAGGATGGGTATATGCTGGGCTAAGGGACATCAGGTGTTCCTGTCTATAATGCTTGGAGCATTGTTTCGCACATTTTTCCCACCGCTGGTCTCTGGTCCCGCCGCCACGCCAGCCCCCAATAACATGCAGAGACTCTGTATTTGATATAAGGCTGTTGGCCAGGTACTAATTTCTTACCGGCTAGCTCTGTCTTAAGTATTAACCCATTTCTATCAATCTAAGTGTTTCCACGTGGTCTCATCTTACCTGAGAGAGGGCCAGGACCTCTGTTCTCTGGAGTCTGTCCAATGATGACTCCTCCTATTCCTTCCTAGAATCCTCCTTGTCTCCTAGCCCCACCTATCTTGCTTTCCCATTGGCCCACACTGCTTTATTCGTTAACCAGTGTGAGAAACATATTTACAGAATGACAGCTCCCATCAGAACGTTGTGTATTTTCCCCTTGGATGCTGGTTGGTCCTTCTGGGTGGCATTAGTTTGTGGTCTGTCTTTGCTGGGACTCAGGTATTACCTTAGGGAAAACTAAAACTTACTCTTTGACTGCTATTAAGCCTGTCATGGCAGCAGCATAGCCGAGCTGCGCTGGGCCCCACATCTACAGCTGGGATGCAGGTGTCATGGTCAATGATTTAAGTCAGTGAGTGATTCTCACCCTTTCTAATGTTCCAACCCTTTAATACAGTTCCTCGTGTTGTCCTGACCCACAACAAGAAAGTTATTTTCATTGCTACTTCACAACTGTACTTTTGCTACTGTCATGAGTTGTAATGTAAACATGTTTGGAGAGAGAGGTTTGCCTAAGGGCTGGTGACCCACAGACTGAGAACTGCTGCTTTACGGGGAAACAAGATGAGTCAGCAAGTCTAGGCCAGAAGGAGACACAAATTCTTCTCCGTCTCCCTCCTCCTGGTGGCTGCCAGGATTTAGAGTTTGCCTGCCCTGCTGTTTTTCTCTCAGACTCTAATGAAATGGTCTCTGGACTTCGGAAACAAAAAAAAACCCAGAAACAAGAGATTTAAAAGAAAACACTCAAGGATGTGGCTGTTCACGCTCAGCCCAGGAAGCAGGAGGGCCTAGTTCTACCTCAACGTCCTGGAAGAACAAGGGGAGGACCCTGGCTGAGGACTCAGCCCTGAGCACAAAGTGTCTCTTTTCTGTGGGACAGTCTTTCGGTACACTGAGAATACTCTCAATGGTTTGATAAAGGACTCAATGGCCAACAACTAGGCATGTGGAGGTTAGATGGGGCTTGCGGACAAATAGAGAATGTGGGGGGAGGACAGGGTCGCCAGTGAGGTGCAGAAGAAGCAGGAGATGAACATGCCATGCCAAAAAAAAGGTACTGCCCTATGGTAAAACTTGGTAGAATTATGGGTTGATTTAGGCTGTAAGAGCTAGTTAATAATGTACCTAAGCTATTAGCCAAGAATTTGTCATTAATAGTAAGTCCCCATGTCAATTATTGGGGAGCCAGCAGTCCCAACAAAAACTCCACCTACATCTGTTATCTATAAAATTAGCAATGATGAGGAGGTGGGACAAAGAGGTCTCTGAAGGAAGTCATCAGTGCCAGCATCTGAAGAGTCTCGTGAGCCCTCAAGTCAGTGAAGTGCCATCTTCACAAAGCATTTCATAACACAGGTGGATGCTCAGCTCATTTGCTTATGAGAAGAATGTCCTTATGTATGGTGTGCATACAGTCTAAGCTCCAAATCAGTATTAATACGCTGCCTAATGATTTAATTATGTAGATATCTAAATTAAGCAGCTTGTTTACCACAATTTGTCCACTGAGGAGACGGAGAAGTATCTGATCTCTGTAGTGACCTCTACTCCAAGGGCATGGGGAAAGGGCAAATCTCACGATGGGTTCTGAAGTCATATGCTATGCAAATGATAACAGTAGATCACTTCACTATATTCTAGATTGGGATCAGCATCTATGGTTCCGACTCCTGATGATAACTAGATTGTCTCTTCATTTAAAAAAAAAGGGGGGGCTGATATTCTCTGTTCTCCTCTCCTTTCTCTCATTATTTTGTCCTGCTTTGTCCCTATGTTCTCCTTGCCTCATATATAAGTATTTTCTCATTTATCCTACACAGTTTTTACCCTCGTGCAATGATTTGCATTAGTTTTGCTATTCTCTGCTTTATGCTCACTAATAATTTCTTAGCAAACTCTAATCAGTGTGCGCGTATTTCTATATCTGTAGGTTGATGTTTCTGATGTTACAGACAATTGTTTTCCTCTCTCTGAGTAGTACCAGAACTGAACCCTCCAGAGAAGCCTGTCCAAGCACAATGACAATAGATACACAAGTTCATAAATGAGTGAGCTTCAATACAGAAGCTCAATGAATGTGAAAAGTCACAGCAGCACGATTCCTCCAAAAGAGCGTAACTCCTCAACTATAGAATGTAAGGGTGCTGACAGGTGGGGACTTCAAATTCTGCTGGTAAAAATAATCAATGGCCTCGAAGAGAATACAAGCCAGCAGATGAGCTCAGTGCAGGACCTGGAGAGGAAAGCTGTCAGCAACAGCAAAACCTCAGCAAAATGGAAGGGAAAATCAACAACATAGAAGAAAAAAAAAATAGCAAGAAAATTGAGATCCTGAAAAGAAAATAGAAGTGTTATAAATGAAAACTTAGTAAGTGAACCAAATTTTAAACACACACATGAGAGAGAGAGAGAGAGAGAGAGAGAGAGAGAGAGAGAGGTAAAAGCATGACCAATACAATCTTAAGTTTTACATAAGAAATGTAGGACAATATCAAAGAAATGCTACATTCAAAAATATCCATAAAGAAAAAAGTTATGTAATGAGCAAGATAATAATGTCCAAGACGGTTATCGTGTGATCAAGAACCTAAACCTGAGATGCTAAAAGACAGAATGCACGGAACATGGAACTTAATTTGATTGCTATTTACTGTACATTATCTAGGGTTTTGGTTGTGTACTATGTTATATTGTGGTATCAACCCAGTGGGGAAATATTAACACAGCTACACAACTGTGAGTGTGTGAGAGACGAAGGGATTGTGTAGGCAGGCAAAATTCTTCTAGCTGAACGCTAATCAAATGTGAGATTGAATGTCCTAAGCTTTACTCCCTGTGCATTCCAACATGAAGAAACTGTAACAGCTCTCTCCAAGAAACACATGGGGAAAATAAAAAGAGAAGGAAAAAAAAAAACCACATTTGCCAACATCTCCACTTAGCATTTCTCTTGTGCGCCCCTGTTGAGTAACTGAAGATAAAATTAGCAATGCCTGGAAACTTACAAAGATCTTACACTTTTGTTTTTAGTGCCTCTTAACCCAGGCTTTCGTTTTTCCTTAAAGTAAATGTTATTGTATTCTTGCTACAAAAATAATCCAAGAGTTTTATTCTGTCCCAGCTGCTATTTTAAAAAATGGCTGGCTTAAACAAGTTAAGTTTAATTTCTCAATTTCTCATAGTCTGAAGGCTAAGGTAAAGGGTCAAAGGTCGATGCCCTGGTAGGGTTAAGTACTAGGTTATCTGCAGACTCTGCCTTCACAATCTGTTTATACACATATGAGGAAGGGATTGAGTCAGGGTCCCATGCTTATGATCTCCGTTAACCTTAATTATTTCCTTCTCTGACTGTAATAACAGTGTGAGTTAGTACTTCAAAAATAGACATTGAGGCATGGCATGAAAAGTTTTAGCTTCCAGCATTGTGTTCATTTTAGAAACTTTAGAAGGCATGAAGAAGCAGATGACTATAAAAAATCTTTTCCTTAGTTCCCACAGAGAATTACCATCAATACCCTATTTCCCTTCCACATTTCTTTTTAATCTATGCAAAAATGTAACTATTGTTAGTATGTTATGTTAATAAAGTATCTTCTAATTGCTTATTTTCATTAGTAATGTTGAGAAGTTTTAGCAAGAAAAATAGTATAGCCATGACCTAATGGAAAGGAACCAATGGGAAAACCAGGCTCAGTTCCTACATTCATGGGCCATGTGGTTCCAAACTAAAGATGTGTGGGGAAGGGTAGGCTGAGAAAGCTTATCAATCAAAAACATTGACTCAAGAATGTTTGTTGGTCTAATTTTTTGACAACAGGGCAAAATCAATTTAGTGGGGAAGATATAATAGTACAACAAATTGTAGCAAGTCTTTCTTTGAAATTCCAGCTCCCACATAATGGCACAGATACCTTTTATTAAGTACAAAACCTTGACCTTATCTGAGGCTTGTTCCAAAATAGTCTTGAAACTGAAATTAACCCATTTGTATTAATCTACGTCCTGCCGCATGGCTTATTGCCTCTCTCCAGTACTGTACATCGACTTCCTCCAAGACCACCTGGGGAAACTCCCATGCCGCAATTCTTTGCCAGAGTTTCTATCTCTCCCCAGAAGTCCCACCTATTCTCTGCTGCCTAGCTATTGGAGGTTCAGCTCTTTATTAAACCAATAAGAAGGTGAGGTTAGACAGAGACACCTTGTTTGGGGAAGGAGAATCATTTATATTTTAGCGTAGAACTGGTAGACACCCCATGCTTCAGTGGATGATCTCAACACATGCACATATGGGCAGTAACTGAATTCAATGGGTTATGATTGAAAGAAGGAGAAAATGAGGAGGAGAGAGAGAACTACAAAAGAAGAAGAGGATAACGGGAGGAGGAAGAAGCTGAGAAATTAGAAGACAGACGTGTTAGGGGAACTGGGAAGAGATAGATATAATCATATTTCATTGTGTACATAAAATTCTGAAAAGTAAAGACAAATTATAATTTAAAACAATTTAAGGGGCAATGACCACAAAGAACCCACAAAAACTAAGTATTATGAAAATTCCATAAAGAAATCCATCACCTAGAAAAGGTCGTGGGAAATAGCCTTGAACACATTGGCGTGGCGGACAACTTACTGAACAGAACACCAGTAGTGCAGACACTAAGTTAAACAATTAATAAATGGAACTTCATGAAACAGAAAAGCTTCTATGGCAAACTACAGAATAGGAAAAGATCTTCACCAACACCACATATGACATAGGGCTTATTTCCAATATAGACATAAA
This sequence comes from Cricetiscus sungorus, assembly GCA_030556225.1. Taxonomy (NCBI): domain Eukaryota; kingdom Metazoa; phylum Chordata; class Mammalia; order Rodentia; family Cricetidae; genus Cricetiscus; species Cricetiscus sungorus. The sequence continues at coordinate 2,297,717 of JANBXA010000202.1, read as the reverse complement.
GAATTCAAAAGACTAGACATCAAAAAATCAAATAATCCAATTTTTAAAAATGGGGCACAGATCTAAACAGAGAATTCTCAACAGAGGGTTCTCAAATGGCCAAGAAGCACTTAAAGCAGAGTTCAATATTCTTAACCATCAAGGAAATGCAAATCAAAATGACTGAGATTCCACCTTATGCCTGGCAGAATGGCTAAGACCAAAAACACCAGTGACAACTTATGCTGGAGAAAGGGGAACACACATCCACTGCTGGCGTGAGTGCAAACCTGTGCAGCCACTTTAGAGATCAGTATGGTTGTTTCTCACAAACCTAGGAATCAATCTACCTCAAGGCCCAGCTATACCGCTCCTGGGCATACACCCAAAGGACACTCAATCATACCATCAGGACACTTGCTCTACTACGTTCATAGCTGCTTTATTTGTAATAGTCAAAACCCGAAAATAACCTAGATGCCCCTCAACTGAAGAATGGATGGAGAAAACGTAGTACATTTATATAATGAAGTATTACTACGCTATTATAAACACATCAGCCAGGCAGTAATGGCACACAGCTTTAATCCCAGCACTCAGAAAGCCAAGGCAGGAAGATCTCTGTGAGTTCGAGGCCAGCCTGTTCTACAGAGCAAGTTCCAGGACAGCCCGGGCTGTTACACAGAGAAACCCTGTCTCAAATCAAACAAACAGAAATGGCATCATTAAATTTGAAGGCAAATGGATGGAACTAGAAAAAAAATCATTCTGAGTGAGGTAACTGAGACCCAGAAAGACCAACATGATTAGTGCCTAGCCCAATTGCCGTCAGAGAGGCTTTATCCAGCAACCAATGGAAACAGATGCAGACCCACAGCCAAGCATTAGGCAGAGTTCGGAACTCTGCAGAAGATGGGGAGAGAAGACTGTAGGAGCCAGAGGTGTCAAGGACACCAGAAGAAAGCAGAGAATCAACTAACCTGGACCCGTAGGGGCTCACAGAGACTGAACTGGCAACCAGGGAGCTGCATGGGACTGACCTGGGCACTCTGCATGTGTGTTACAGTTGAGTATCTTGGTCCTCTTGTGGGACTCCTAACAGTGGGAACCGGGACTGTCTCTGACTCTTTTACTAGCTCTTGGAATTCTATTCCTGATATTGGGTCACCTTGCTCAGGCTTAACGCATGGGGAGATGCTTAGTATCACTGCAACTTGAAATGCCATGTTTTATTGATATCCATAGGAGACCTGCCCTTTCCTGAACAGAAATGGAGGGGTGGGGTGGAGAGGTGCGCACAGGGTGGGGTGGGGTGCCAGGAGAGGAGAGAGGGGAAGCTGCTGCCAGGATTTAAAACAAATAACTAAACTTAAATAATAATAATAGTAATAATAATAAAAAGAAATCCATCATCATGTGCATGAGTGGTGTGTGTGAGAGAGAGGGAGAGGGGGAAGAGAGAGAGACAGGCAGGCAGACAGATAAGACAGAGAGAGAAGGAGGGAGAGAGAAGAGAGAGGGAGAGAGAAAGAGGGAGAGAGAAGAGAGAGAGAGAGAAGGAGGGAGAGAGAAGAGAGAGAGAAGGAGGGAGAGAGAAGAGAGAGAGAAGGAGGGAGAGAGAAGAGAGAGAGAGAAGGAGGGAGAGAGAAGAGAGAGAGAGAAGGAGGGAGAGAGAAGAGAGAGAGACAGAGAGAGAGAAGGAGGGAGAGAGAAGAGAGAGAGAGAAGGAGGGAGAGAGAAGAGAGAGAGACAGAGAGAGAGAAAGAGGGAGAGAGAAGAGAGAGAGAAGGAGGGAGAGAGAAGAGAGAGAGAAGGAGGGAGAGAGAGAGAAGGAGGGAGAGAGAGACAGAGAGAGAGAGAAGGAGGGAGAGAGAAGAGAGAGAGAAGGAGGGAGAGAGAAGAGAGAGAAGGATGGAGAGAGAAGAGAGAGAGAAGGAGGGAGAGAGAAGAGAGAAGGATGGAGAGAGAAGAGAGAGAGAGAGAGAAGGAGGGAGAGAGAGAAGAGAGAGAGAGAGAAGGAGGGAGAGAGAAGAGAGAGCTATACACGTAAATATCCAAGTTCGCCACTCACACACTTTGTATGTATATGTGTACATATATCTGTATATATATTCACACACACATACACATACACGCTGTGTGTGTGTGTGTGTGTGTGTGTGTGTGTGTTGTTTCAAACAACAAAAATCTGTGTAAAATTCCTAACAACCCATGCATAACTGCTAACACCTGGACACACTCCAAGTGCCTTTCAGCAACTGAGTCTCTAAACAAAGCCTGTTGTGTCCACACACAGGATGCTGCTCCATCAACAGCAAGAAATGGACTGTCCACGGTGCACGGTGTTTAAAAGGGGAGACCCTAACAGTTGCATATTATAGGAGTCTACTTACATGAGACAAAATATAAAATGATTCTGGAACTCACAGATGCTGTGGCTGTAGACGCCAGACCTGCACGAGATGAAACTGGTCAGCATGATGAAAGAGGAACTTTACCTGGGGAGCTATTGGTCATTAAAGATTGCTGAGGAAGGAGAGGCTGTTTCCCTCAGGGTGTAGTGCTGACCAAGCTGCCTGTCACCTACTAAGTGACCCCTACCTCAGGCTCCCATAAGCAACCGTCGGTAAACTCAGTAGTTTATGAAGATATGAAAATGGTAGGAGAGCTTGTTGGGGTTCAGCAGGAGTTGGGGTGAGGGCATTAGGGAGTGAGAGAGGGTAGTGACGGCTGAGAATTATGGGGAGTGAACGTGACAAAAGTCCATTACATGCATGCATGAATTTTTCAAAGAGTGATACTCTTAAAAGAATGCGGAATGATCTCGGTTGTCAGCAATTGAGGTGCAGCAAGTGTCTGACTATGAAGGGATGCCCTGAAGGAATCTCCTGGGGTGACAGAATTAATGACTCCGTGTCCTTGTTTTGCTGATGATTACCAGGATTTATTTATATGTCACGGAGCACGGAATGACTCATAAGAAAAGAAATCCATTTTACCATATACCAGCTTTAAAAATAAAACTGCCCAAGTTTTCAAAGAAGCGTAATCTCTCTTTGTCAAAAGTTCCACAGAAGCCACCACGCTATCCTCAACAAAAGTCGCCTAAGCTCTCACCACGCACCTGATCACAGATGTGACCCTATGAGACTGGGGGAGGGGAGGACAGACTCAACCACTGACGGGTCCTACCTTGCCAAATTCTAACCTCCAGGGTTCTAATGAAAGCTAGAATTAGAGGCATACGCCCAAGACGGGCGAGCTATACATCCTGGGGTCACAGGACACGCTTGCGCATGGCGGCCACGAGGAAGGCGAGAGGTTTCCGAAGAAGTCGACAAAAGCCCACTGAAAGGGACCGTTTCAGCTGCTTATAATCACAAGCCCTGCTCTTACATTCGGGTCTAAACCTGCATTATCACTTCTTGATGTGAGCTCTGCTCAGAATCCTACACGCTGTTTCTCTGGAGGTCGAACGCAAGGGCTCTCTAACGGGTCAGTGAAGAAAGGCAGGGGTGCCACGGGGCTGAGTGGTGAGGACGGCCTTGTAGTGACCGTTAAACCACAAGGCATGCTTACAGGGGCGTCAAGGCATGCTTACAGGGGCGTTGCCTTCTCCCGATTCATCTTACACTGCCTGTCTCCTTCCTTTATTTGGGCTCAAGATAAGTTCCTTATGCCCCCCCATGACTTTCCCCTGTCTTGTCTTTTTACGTTAAACTCACTGAGCTTCCTGACCCACGTTTTTTTCTCAGTTCAAGCATCTGCCAACTTTTGCAACTGCTGAATTTGTCATACAGTTCCAGGTCTCCCTCAAGCACTTGTAAAATCCAAATGACCAATGACTTACGTCAGCATTACGTGCTATTCTTAATTGAGAGTAGGATGATCATTGTAGAGAGCCGCGAAGTGCCACACCTTAAAGATGGCACTGGCTTCACCTTCCACCTCCCGGAGGGTGAGCGCTCTCTGGCGTAAACAAGCCCTGATTCGGTTAAGTCTGTTCAGCCTGTCTGCTTCTGCATTAGAGTAGCCTATCTGCAGGGTCCATGTGCTCACTGGGGTTGGTTATAGCACAAGGGGATTTAAGCCTGTGCAGGGGTCCCCCGGGATCCCTCGGGTCAGAAGAAGCATGTTCAAGGATCCTGATTAAAACTGCATGAAAAAGGTCTTCCCGGAGTCGCATCTTCCTTGCTGGCAGGGGTAGGCACGTACAGATCATTACCACTGATTTATATGACATATTCCCTTGTGGAGAGAGGAAGGGTTTTCACAAAAGTCAGGAAGCTTTTGAGACTCAGGGCATTCACAGCTCCATCCCCAAGGCCATGCAGGCAGTAACCACACAATAGGATGAGGTGCTCTTCTGTGGAGTTACCTGCAGGCTGGGCAGCTTTTGAGAGTCATGGTCGGCGTCCGTGCTGGGTGACCCTGTCAGTGATGCAGCTGTCTTTGAACGGCCCATGTTATGTGAGTAACTCCTCAGTTAACACTGAATAGACCCATTGGTTCAAATCACAAAACACTAACACATCCAAAGTGAACCTTAGAACACCCAACTAATGACTGGCATCTCCCAGAGGCACAGAAGAATTTTTTAAAAAAAAATTAAGCCACAGAGCAGCTGGTCCTCACCTGTCGTCATGGACAATGCATTTATGTCCCCTGGATGTGAACCCAGTCCCCTCCCTTGCACGCTCAGTTGAGACCGTGTCAACATCTCTTTCTAAACTGCCGGCACACTAGTTCAGTGGGAGGGGCCTGAGATGAGAAGAGTTGCCAGTCCGGATAGGAAGTCGCAAACGAGAGTCCACACACTGAAGGGCATTGCTCATTCCTATGCAGAAAGGTCAAAGAGGCCGTCGCGAAGACACCAGAGAGTAGCACAAACACAGACCAGCGTAGGCAGTTTTCACTGTCCGTTTACCATGCATAAATCGTAGATGCGCATGCTCTAAGGTAACACTAAGATACTCTCACTATTAAAAAGGCAGTATCGGGAATCTCTTCACAATTATACATCTTTCCTCTGAGAATCGGCATGCTTAATATACAGCCTCCAGTTGTCAAGCATTTAAAAGGAGACATTCTGTGTTTTCCAGAAATATGTTGGCAAGTATCTTCCTGCCAACAATAGTAGACAACTAGACAACTAGTAGAACCAGGAATTATTATTCATCTTCATTTTTGGCCCTTGAAGAAAGGAATAATGCTGACTCTTTTCCACAATTTCTGTTTTATTGATTGTTCCTATGAAATCCAATATAAATTTTGTATGCCAAATGATTGTCCATTGTATGCTATCAGTCTTTTTATTTTTATTTTATTATTGGTGTGTCTGTGTGAATGTGTGTGTGCATGTGTGTGTAAGTGTGTTGTATACATATGTGTGTATGTGTGTGTATGTGTGCATGTGTGAGTGTGTGTGTGCGTGTGTGTATGTGTGTGAGTATGTGTGTGCATGTATGTGTGAGTGTGTGTGTATGTGTGTGAGTGTGTATGCGTGTGTGCGTGTGTGAGTGTGTGTAAGTGTGTGTGCATATGTGTGCGTATGTGCGTGTGCATGTGTGTGTGTATGTGTGTGCGTGTGTGTGCATATGTGTGTGTGCGTGTGTGTGTGAGTGTGTGTGATATGCATCTGTGGGAGTATGTGCACTCTCACCACAGAGAGCATATAGTATTCAGAGAACGATTGTTGGCAATTGTCTCTCTCCTTCAAACATGGGGTCAAGGAATCAAACTCAAGTCACCAGGCCTCCACAGCGCTTTGACACCGTCCATTAGCCTTCTGGTTGCTCCTCAGCTGACCTAGTCACATACTTTGCTTTCTTTTTCATTATTCACAGTGACAACTTTGCATACCCTAATGATATTAAGTATGACTTTACTTTCTAAACTTAATAGTCTCAATCAAAAGCTTGATGCAGATGGCAATGGAAAAACCTAACTGCAAATTAATCTGGAAGAATAAATACATAGAGCTTGAATATTTTTTATAACACTGAATGTTCTACCCTACTAAATATATATTATGCACAGCCTTTTAAACCAGAACACTATCCATAAGGAGACCAGTGTCTTCCGTCTTTCACAGGGCGTAACAACAAAAAACAGTAATACCAGTGAGAATTACAGTTGAAAATGGAAATCCAAACTATACACAACATCAAAGGACAGGATAGAGTTTAAATAAACTTGTAATTTAAGATGATTTTAGATTTATAAAAATGTTTCTTTATATACATATATCTATATATCTATGTGTGGTAGGAGAGAGAAATCAGAGAGAGAGAGAGGGGGGGAAGCCTGTTAAACCCTCACCCATTTTTCTTTATTCTTAATGTTGTATGCGATGGACAAGCAAGGTATTGAGATATTTGTATGATGACCCTAACTCATGACACTTTATTCAGATTTTTACCAGACTTTCACTGCTGCCCTTGTGTTTTGTATGATGGGAAATCTTACAATGTTGGTATACTTTACTCACACACTATAAACACTAGCATTTGGATATATAATCTTCTTTCTATCTGAAAACTCCTTTGTGTGTAGTGGCAAGACCATAAAAATCACCAACCAGGAAAACTTGCAAATAAATGCTTCTAACCCATGTCCCGGTCCCTCCTCTGTTTAAATCCAAAGTTCATGTTAGTACCTCAGTGCTGAAGTCGATAGATAGATAGATAGATAGATAGACAGACAGACAGACAGACAGACAGATAGATAGATAGATCCTGTTTTCAAATAGCCTTATGACTTCTTTCTGCTTTTGGCAATTATTCATGCATTTTATTTGCATATCAGAAGAACAGGGGTAGAATCTACCCTGCTGCCAGGGTTCCAGACTTTTAGGCGAAACGCATCCCCTTTATCACTGTTGTGTAAATGAAATTATGTATTGAAAAGTAACAGTAGATATTATGATTAAAAATACATTTCCCAATGTGTAATATTGGTGGCCAAAAGCTTGCTCATAATTTCTGAAGCACATTCTTAGTAACAATGATTTGGAGCAGTTTCTGTGGACAGTAGGCACATGGATTTATGTAGTTAGGAGAAAGGTGACAGAACGTGCTAGATCATGAGGACCTGTGGAAAATTCGATGGTTGATTTTTACCAAAGAAGCTGAACGCTAAGGAGGAGGAAGTTTGTCACATGTGTCAGGTGTGGGCAGAGTTCCAGATGCAAACCCTGTGCTTGTGTGTCTAACGAGGATGAAACAAGGTGAGACCAAGTGGGAGGTTCCAACCCACTTGGAACCTGTCAGGGTCTGAATGTGAGTCATCTGCAGGCTCGTGTGTTGAAGGTTTAGAACACATTGGACAGTGCTATCTGGGGTGTAGATACTTCAATAGCTTTTTTTCTTTCTTCTTCTTTTTTTTTTTTTTTTTTTTTTAGACCTTTAATGTTTTTACTATTTATGTGTGTATGTGTTTATCTGTTGTATGTGCTGATGAGTGCGGTGCTTACAGAGGCCAGAAGAGGGCAGCAGATCCCCAGGGCTAGAGGTACAGGCAGTGCTGTCCAGTTCAACGTGAGTGGTACAAACTGTACGTGGATCCTCCGGACGATCAGAAAATGCTCTTAACAACTTAGCCATCTGTCCATTCCAGAGAGACTCTTTGAAGTGCATATCTCATCCCTGTCCCTTCCTCGTTCTTGTCTCTACCCACAAGAGGTGAACAAATGTCTGCTGTGCTCCACCAACTGCTCCCATGTCACCACAGGCCCACAGCAAAGGAAACAGCTACAGCGGGCCCAAATCTCTAAACACATGAGCAGAAACAAACCTCGCCCTCTTTACAACTATTTTTCCCTGGTACTTTTTACGGTGTGATAAGTCTGGCACGAGAAAGATTATTGTGTAATAGTTTCCTCTCAGATTAAAACATTCCACCCTTCAGGGGAGTCCCTTAAACAGTGCAGTAAATAACCCAAAATCACTTCAGAATGTCCCTAAACCTCACCAAATTTAAAATCCTAGGTCCCTCCCTCCGAGTTTAATCAATAAAGCTGAGGGTCACTCTCAGATAAGCCACGCTGTGAAGAAGACTCAGACCAGACCAGCTACCTGACAAAAGCAGAAACCAGCTGAGCTGCCTCGGAGAGGATTAGACCAACCGAGGCTCTTGGAAGGGACTCTCCAAACTGCAGGCTGTGTGGTGAGTACCAGCTTTCCAGCTTCTGTGAGCTATTAGCCATGTTGACGTGGCCTTGGTAAAGAAAGCTGTCCTTGAGCCATGTCTGTAACTCCTCACCCATATTCCTATAAGTAATCCCAATAAAATTCATTAGTTCACCAAATTGGATCTTGGTGATCGCTATGCTTTGGTCTGTTCTCGGGCTCCCTATCTGGGGCAAATAGACATGTGTATAGTGTCTCCACAGAAAAAGATCTGTCGCACAGATCTAAGAGGCGCCACAGAGATGAATGAGTCTGGGAGGGCCAGTGTTGGGCTTCACTGGTTTGACTTCTGTTTTATTATTTCGCTATGATTTCACTGAATATATGATAAGCTAAAATATAATATTCCTGACATGTACAGAAGGCATGAAAACAGGACTATAAGCAACTGTGAGTATTGATTAACAGTAAAACACTTTATTTTCCCAGGGGAAAATAAGGGACAGTATTTCCCCTCTTTCTTTTTCTTCGAGTGTTTTCTTTAGAATACCTGCAATGAGATGGTCCTTTCTCCCCTTTTTGAAATGTATATAAATCCTTCTGAAAACTAGATAGCTCTTTTGTCAAGTTTATGCCCCGGGACGTCTTTCTCAAGGACCTGGAAGCCATCCTTTTGGAATGTAATCATCAAGGGAGATAGAATCCTCGTTTCTACAGACAGCTACAAGTTTAACTGTTAGGCATCTTGCTCAAGTTTTAAAACTGTCTCCTTGTGAAGTTGTATTTGTTTTCCCTTTGGATATAACTAGCACAGATGAACACCTCAATTTGCCAGTGGACCAGTTTGAATTTGCTATGACAAACAGTACCTTTAGATCTTGTCACTTGAAGGCTAGTTATTGTTCGGCTTGAATACATGTATGTAATGGGTTACATCTGTTTACCTACACGAAATGTTAAAACATCTTTCTGGCTTTGCAGACTCTTAGTTGATTGCCTGTGGATACATCATCTCAGGTTTAATGCTCATTTGGTAAGAACACTGTCTCCTTCTTTTATTACCTTCACAGAGAGTGTTTCTGGGCTGGGAAAAGCTTTTGTTTCTAATTTTCTTTCTCCAACACAACCAATGGAAAGTGTTTGTTATAGAGCAGGCATCTGATGTATTTAGCAGAAGGAGCTATTGTGACTCACATTATTGATGGGAAATGTAAATCTATAGGAAACGTGAAACAACCCAGTAATAGAAGACAAAAGAACTTGCACGTGCAAATGACAGGAGAAGGAAAAAATAAGCAGCAACAGACACGAAAGGAGTCTCAGTCTTTCTAGTGATGAGAAGTGCAAACTAGGGACTAGAGAGACAGCTTGCAGACCTGAGCTGGGAAGGTACTCTAGGAAAGAAGGCAGCTATGTTACCCTTCTCACTGGCCTTGACAAACCGCACACACACACACACACACACACACACACACACACACACACACAAAGCAGCCTAAAGGCACTGTATTAGTTACACATCTGATGGTGTGATCAAACACCACAACCAGAAGCAACTTAAAGAAAGAATGAAGTTAAAGTTTATGGGTCCAGGTGGGCAGTCCCTAACGGTGTCAGAGGCAGGACAAGAGACGGCTGGAGCAGGGAGCTGTGAGCGTCCTCAACCACAAACACAAAGTAAAAGGAGAAAATTGGATGGGAGGTGAGTTCTGTAAGTTCTCAACCCTGGCCACTGACGTTCTTTCCTCCTGAATGGGCTACGGTCTGTCAAGGCAGGGAAGTCACAGCCACAACATCGTCAGGTAACTAGTTGCCTTGTATCTGCAGTGTAAATTTAGGGTTACTATTGCTTAATGAAACACCGTGACCCACAGCAAGGGGAAGGGTGGCAGTCTGAAAGAAAATGGTCTCCAAAGGGAGTGGCACTGTTAGAAGGTGTGGCCTTGTTGGAGTGGGCGTGGCCGTGGTGGAGTGGGTGTGGCCTTGTTGGAGCGGGCGTGGCCTTGGTGGAGTGGGTGTGGCCTTGGTGGAGTGGGTGTGGCCTTGCCTGAGGAAGTGTGTCCCTGTGGCCGCAGACTTTCGGGTCTTTTTTTCAAGCTTCTCCCAGTATGGCAGTGAGGTGCCTGCCTATCAAATCGTAAGGACTCTAGGCTCCAGCACCACATCCGCTTTCCTCCAGCACCATGCTCCTGCCATGATGATCATGGACTGGAAATGTGTGCCATTCCAATGAAATTATCACGTGAAGTTATCACGTCTCACTTTCCAAAGCTCAGCTGTTCTCTCTGCAAGCTCCCTCAGTCGCACGGTTCTGGCTTTAGAGTTTAGGATAGAAGACAGGGGCTATGGAATTTGCCTGCATGACTAAGGAAAGCTGCTGAAGCCATGCAAGTGTCAGGCATGTCCCTGCGTGGAGGCCTAGAGAAACCACTGTGTGAAGGTGCGAAGCCCAGGTCTGGGTTGCCTTGGAGAACCCAAGGTGTTAAAGCCGTGGAATACCTGCTGAGGAGAGCTGCTTACAGCGAGGAGAAACGGCCCAAGAGACAGAAGTGTGTTACAAATCAACAAATCAGAACAGACTTGGGGACCTGAAAAGTGTTTGGACATTAGACGTGGAGATGCAGTGTTTGGAGTTTGCCCAGGTTGCTTTCAGCCTTGCTTCGCTCCCTTAGTTTCTTGCTGTGCTCCCTTCCATGTGTTTTGGGGCAATAATGTATCTCCTGTGACATTATATGTTGGATGTATGTGATCTGCTATTTAATTTTGATTTTTTTACAGGTGAAATGGTTATGTATATTCTGTGACATTATATGTTGGAAGTATGTGACTTGCTTTTTTAATTTTGATTTTTACAGTCAGGATGCAGACAGGGATGACTGCTGATGTGCTTTCTCCTCTTATTCCGTCCAGGACCCTAGTCTATGGGATAATGCCTCCCATAGTGGGAATTTCTACCCCAGTTAACCAAATCTAGATGATTCATTACAGGCATACTCTGAGGTGTGATTTATGACTCGATATTCTGTCAGGTTGATAATATTAACAAACAACAGTGAAGCATAGAGGACAAATAACCAGACGGGTTGGTACATTTTCTATGTTAGGCTTTAGCACAGGAAGGGAAAGATATACTGTTGGGAGCAACTATAAAATCAAGAGTACCACTGCCACCTATTTCAAAATCTAGAAGGAGCATCCCACACTACCTTCCTACCCTACCCGGCTGGTAGCCTGTCTAGCTGAAGGATTGGTATTTTCAACACAGCTTCAAATTCCAGGTCGTGGACTCTAAGTCATTAATCATGAGATTTACTCGGAACAATAGTCTTGCAGCAGAAGCTGGGGAGAAATCTCAGCAAATTCCTGAAGGAGGCAGCACTCACACAGGAACTTGCAGTCAATTACATCTGAAGAGGTGAGGCATACTTTTCTTTCTGCTGATGTAATAATATCATTAAAGAAACAACATGGTATTGGTGAGAAAGGGCTTGTTTGGATCATACTTCCAGGTCATAATCTGCAACTGAGGGAAGCTGGGACAGGAACTCATGCCCAGGGCATGAGGCAGAAGCCAGGAAGGAATGTCACTTTCTGGAGTCTTTACTTACTTACTATACTCAGCTAGCTTTCTTATATAGTACAGGACCACCTATCTAGGGAGTGGTGCCACCTATTATGCACTGGGCATCAATCACAAAAATCAGATATTATACACCAAACAACTTGATTGTTGTAAAAAAAAAAAAAAAAAGCAGGTGTCATTTTTAACTTAAAATTTGTATAAGTTTTGTCTGCATGGTTTGAATGAATGTGTGTGTGGGATTCCAGGTCAACATCATGTCTTTGCCTATCACTCTTCATCTTATTTTTTGAGACAGGATTTCTCACTGAATCTGTAGCTCACCATGCCACTGGCACTGGGATTACAGGTATGCATCACCATGTCTGCCTTCTGTGTTGTTTCTGGGGATTAGAACTCAGGTCCTCACAGCATGCACTTATCTTACTGAGCCATCTCCCCAACCAAAACATTATATGTTTGGGTTGTACGTTTTACTAACTTGAATGTCTCACCGTATGTGTCCTATAGTGAACTTTTTCTTCCTCTGTACCACTAACATGCATTAAAGCAAAGCTATTCAGTTGTGATAAAAAAAAAATAAATAAATAAACAACAAAAAACTGTGGCACAGTGACTAAGAATGAATAGTCTAGGGCAAATGATCCGGGTCAGCACAACAGCCTTGTTCCTGGTTACTTGGAGCCAAGTTTCTCCAAAGGCGTTGTCTCCCACCCATCTGGGCGTGGTTGCATACTAATGTTAAACTGAGTCATGTGGATTTCCAAAAAGGGCCTATCTGATGTCTTACTTGAGTGGCAGACTTTGGAGTGGAAACTGTCATTCTGTCCTCACTCTGTCTGCAAAAGCAGTCTCCTGCGCACGCATGCCAGTACCTGCTGAGGTTAGCCTTACCAGGACCCCGGGAATACAGCCTCAGCTCCATCTCCACAGTATGCCATGTAAGCTATAGTGGACAATTAGTGATGCCATATATACCTCAAAGCTTTTATGGGGATGATCTATAATATTCTAAAATATGTTATTATTTCCTCCACTGTGCAACTGTTTTTAATACTTCCAGTCGTAGCAATAGCACTGGGCTTGTGTTTTGCCGGCTGTTTCTTGTGGACATTTTATTTCCTCTTCCTCACTCAGAATCCTCATTTCAGCTTCTCAGCTAGATCCAAATATCTCCTTGATTTATATTTTCAAGCATGGCACTTTGGTAATTTGCTTTCTGATTTCTTCCAAGTCTGGAAATGCCTTTCTGCTGCTCTTGCTCATGAATTATCTTTGTCAGGTATGCAGTACTGGGGTCACAATTATTCTTTCTGCTATGCTGCATTGTCTGCTGAAACTGAAGAGCTTCAAGGGGAAGTTTGACCATCAGCATGAGAACTTTCTGCCTAGAGAAAAGAAACCTCAACATATCTAAACACAGACCACTTCCATTAACATCACCCTTCAGAAAATTCTGATATATATATATATATATATATATATATATATATATATATATATCTTCCATACTCGTTTCATGCTCAGGAATTTTCTTGTCTTTGACCTCCTGGCTGTCATTTCACACCATTGTTCACTCTTTCTCTGAATCCTGGGGCTCACCTTTTCCATTCTTCCATAACAAACAGATTCTGCAAATGCATGGCCTCATAGGTGGGGAAGAAAATATTTTTATTTTGTTAAAATTCAAAGTATAGAAGAGATCCATTGTGGTATTTTTACATTGTAAAGCGTGGATCTGTACTTTTTAGTATTCTTTTCTTTATCTGAATGTGTTTCCTTTTCTTAGGTCTGATGTCCTTTCATGTGTTTGCAGAAATACAAAATGAAGTTTCTGAAGTTCCCTGGCTCCACGTGCTAAGTTGGCTTCCTAGGGAGGGTTTGCTCCCATACTTAAATCTCTTTCTGATGAAGGACTGAGACGTTTTCATCTCTCTGTTGACTCTTCTCTGTTTGTTCAGCCTTAAAGCGTAGGAGACTCTTGGAGGCTGGGGGTGGGTGGGGAAAATGCATTGTCCAGAATTAGGGATGTTTTTACAAGATTGCCTCGGACTCCTTTGTCAGTTCTCTGTGGTGAGTGCGAGAGAAGGGAGGTGGCATTGGGCGTTGGTGTGGTCTCTTCTTTCCACAGAACAGAGCAGAACTGCAGGTTAGACGAGAAAAGGGAACGGCATGCAGACAGCCGCTCAGACCCCATCTGTAGCAGAGCGTCCTCCCCAAGTCCTCCCTTGAGTCACAGAACAGACACAAGAACCCTTCTCCTTCCTTCCCAGCTCCTCTCACCGTACGAGAGACAGCAAAGTCACTTGCCCTTAGGGAGGTCATCCAGAAAATACCAAAAGCTGTAACACATTCTCCTTGGGGCTGTCCTAGGAGTGATCTTTTTGCCTTGTGGGAAGATATATTTCATTTCTTTGTGTAATATATTTTTTTTCTGTTGATTTAAATGTGTTGTCCTAGTGCGAGTTGGGTCTGCCATTTCATGAGTAACTGAGAAATCAATATGTGAATACCGCTGCTGTATTAGTCAGGGTTCTCTAGAGTAACGAAACAATCCTCCCTCCCTCCCTCCCTCCCTCCCTCCTCCCCCCCTCTCTCTCTCTCTCACACACACACACACACACAGGGGATTTGTTAGAATGACTTCTATGATGAGGTCCAGCTAATCCAGCGATGCTGGGTTTGAGCAGAATTTCCAAGAGTCCAGTAGTTAGCTGTTCAGTCCTCAAGGCTGGTTGTCTCAGCTGCTCTTCAGTAGACACTAGAATCTGGAAGAAGGCATGCGGGTGAAGGATGGACTAGTTAGCAAGGCAAGAGCAATAAAGCAAGAGTAAAAGCTTCCTTCTTCGTGTCTTCATGTAGGCTTCTGGCAGAAACTGTGGTTCTGATGAAAGGTGTGCCTTCCTGCCTCAAGATCCCGATTAGAAGTGACGCTTAACTTCAAGTTAAGCAAAATAATTCCCTCACTGGAGTGCCCTCTATTTCTGAATTTTAGTTAATTCCAGATATAGTCAAATTGACAACCAAAAATAACCATCGCACCCCACTGACTATACAGCTGTTTCCCTCTGCCGTGGGGGAGGCTCAGTGCCTCTCGGGAAGTAAAAGGAATGCAGAGCTCCCAAGAAGCTCCCGAAACTTACAAGATTCACAGCCTACCCTGCCCCACGGTGTTATATAAACTGTAATAATCACTGGGCAGATGAGGCTCCCCAACAGCCCAGCCGGCTGCACGTCATTCCAGAGAGCTCTAGTATGCTAAGTAGTGTGAGTCATCAGCCACACTGCGGTGGGTTTTTCAATGAAGCATTTTCCTTCCAGCCACACACCAATCCTGCAGGAGACCAGAACCTCACTGGTTAAGCAAGCTGGACTTAAGTGGAATCACTTATTTGGTCTACTTTAAGTGTCCTATCTGGAGTGGACAGACCTTTGTCCATGTTTCCCAGAAAAAAAGTCACCATCACTGCATGCTGAGTGAGAAATCTGTTTGGTGCTGAATTCCTCATGGACTGAAAAGGAACTTAGAATTAAATCATACGAGATACGCTCAGACAGGTACTATAAATCGTAACCTGAGCAGAAGATTGGAGACTGACTTTTAGTGGCCGTCAGCATCAGCCAAAGCTCTGTACTCTGCATCTGTGCAGATGCTAAGGTCAGAGCAATGCTTCCAGCTGGGCATGGTGGGGCTCGCCCATGGGTCTGGATGGTCATCTACTCACCCCCAAGCCATCCTCCCACAGTGTAAGGCCACATACCTCTGAAATGAAGACCCTTCGTGAGGGTAAAACCCTCTCACCTTTAAGCCGGGAATGGAGAAGAGTGAAAACTCAGGTCTTCCTGAGAAAGACATGTGCATATTTCAGAACTGTGCCATGGGGTCCAACTCTGAACCTCCACACAGTCTCTCTGAATTCCATTCCAGCAGTAGGTGTATGGCCTGGGCCTAAGAGGCAAACATCCCCGCCATTTCCTGCCACTTGATGGCATCCATTCTGCACCAAATGTTTGGTGAGAGATGAGGAAACCTCTCTACTGGCAAAGCATTTGCCTTGTGAGTGTGAGGACCTAAGCTTGATTCCTCCAACCCACATACAAGGTGGGCTGCAGTAGGGTACGCTTATGATCCCAGTGGTGGCGAGATGGGCAGTGTAGGCAGGTGGCTTCCTGGGTCTCACTGGCCAGATAACTTAAGCTATTTGATGAAGATCCAAGGCAAGAAGAGACCCCCTTCTTAGACAGACAGACAGACAGACAGACAGACAGACAGATGATAAATAGATGATTGAGATGATAGATGGATAGATAGATGGTAGAGATAGATAGATAGATAGATAGATAGATAGATAGATAGATAGATAGATAGATGATAGATAGATAGATAGATAGATGATAGATAGATGATAGATAGATGATAGATAGATAGATAGATGATAGATAGATGATAGATAGATAGATAGATAGATAGATAGATAGATAGATGATAGATAGATGATAGATAGATGATAGATAGATGATAGATAGATGATAGATAGATAGATAGATAGATAGATAGATGGTAGAGATAGATAGATGATAAATAGATAGTAGAGCTAGATAGATGATACATAGATAGTAGAGATAGATACAGGATAGAAAGACAGACAGACAGACAGACAGATAGATATGAAATGTTCCCTTTCCTAAGGAAAAAAAGACTCAGCATTGTTCTTTGACCTTTCCATACATGCGCACACACACACACATGCACTCACAGTCTTACACACACACACACACACACACACACACACACACAGTGGGAATGCATGAAGGTGCCTGTGAGTGCTTGTCGATACTGTACCCCACAGCTTCTGGAAGGTCAGAGAGCTTGCTCAGATCTTGTCCTGGCACAGCCTGTAGTGTGATGCTGTGCTCAGGGTTCCCCTCATCACTGCTCACAGCAGGTTTGGCTCCTGTGCACGGATCCCCCAGCTGCTGGCGCTCCTGCAGCCGTCTTGCACAGTCTGCAGCCATCTTGCTTCTTGCTGAGATGCCTCTGGCATATGGAGGACACTCCTCCTCGTTCTACAACTTATACAGAATTTTTGTCATGTTTTTATAGTCTCTCGACCACGCCAGGGAAATTTAGGATAGGAGCAGGAATTAAAAGCATGGGGTCAGTCCAAGTTCTTGAATTGAGCTCCTGAACATTTATTTTAGACTCTTGCCCTGTGAATCCTGACAGCCCATTTACAGGGTGCTGAGTGCTGCTGTTTGGTGGTCAATGTTTGTGGTGTGCTACCGAGCCTGATTTACGGAAGGGACCATGAAGCCAAGATGGAGAGAATATAAAACCCAGTGTTTCACAGAACCCAGAATTAGAAAGCTGGAATCCCTGTCTTTGGCACTGTGTAGGGGCCGTAACTCAAGGCCAATGTCTTCATCTCTGAATCTCAGCTCCATCGCCTATGGACAGGAAAATGCATGGTCCAGTTGCAAGAGCATCTTCGGGCAAACATCCATGTAATGGGATGTGTGACGTTCTGTGGACACTTGTGTCAGCAAAGGCCTCTCGCATGCACAATAATGTGTGGGAGAGTCAACTTACCACCTGGCACAAAGATGGCTTGCCACCTGGCATGAACAAGTGAAAATTTTTAAGTGTTTTCTCGTCTTCAAACTTCTGTCATGATCAATGCCTCAGCCCAATAGACACAGCACACTTTTGTCGAACTGTGAATTATTTTTCCATCTTCCTCCCTTCTGAGAAAGACTTGTAACAACATCCAGTGGTCCAGAAAGCACACCCTTGTGATCGATCACATACTTCAAAACCCAAAGGAACATTTTTAAAGGGAAAGGACAATTCTGCAATTAGAAATCTGACTCCTTTCTTGGTTTGAGGGCAAAACCAACACGGCTTCCCACAAGCCCAGATCCTGTGGGATGTGGTGACCCCTTAAAGGTGTCACTGGAAATGGAAGCTAAATGCCTTCCCTGGCAGTGCGGCTTAGACTCTAACCATGCAGAGTGGCCTTGATATCTACCACTTCCCTGACATCCATATTCATGTATATTTATGTAGAGTCCAGCAGCAGCTTTTTTCCAATGATTATCTGTGTGCTAATCAGAACCACTAATCAGAAAACACATAACATACTCAAATCCTATTGTGGAAGATGAACACCATTCATCCAGAGTACAGATGGGTGGAGGAAGCTGTTTTGATGAAAAAAAACAAGTGATCTTCCAAGTATCTCCCAGCTTTTGTCCAGCAGGGAGAAAAGGAAATGAAGACCATTTGCTGATGATTTCTGAAGTCTGAAAGCAACAGGAATGTGAAAAACAGATCCTCTGCCAGACTTGCCAACCACAGGGGAGACAGAGCATGCAGCCAGTAAGTTAGATGCACGTTCTCCAGTGTCTCCAGGCCTGAAAGTTAAATGCAGAATCTCAGGGCCTTTCTTCTGCCCATAAATACCTGCATGAAAATGACACCCCAAATGCAAAAGAGTGACTCAGCCATCCTAACATGGCACCCCGGCCGCCACCAGGGCCCTTGATAACCCAAGGATTTTCCTAACACATGTAATTCAAAGAGGAAAATATTTGAAAAGAAGAATTAATGGAGTTTTATTTTCAAAAATCTAACTGACCTAATTTTTTAACCTGCTTTTAACAAGCAATTTCAGCTTGTCTGTTCAAGGGTGCCTTTTCTTCGGCTGGGCAATGTTTCCTCTGACTGATGGTTGCTGAGAGAACCCTCTTATAGCCTGCATCCTCATGTCTTCAAAACTTTCTCTGGGCATTGACAAAAGGTTTCAGTTGGCCTTCTGTCCTCCGCTGTATCTGAAAAATGGAAGCATCTGTATCTGAGTGTCAGCATCCCACCACCTCCTCGGGCTCCGTGGGACTCTCCTACCCTGTCCACCAGCTCCCATTCTGCAGTCTGGAATCTGTATCTTAGAATTGTCTTCTTGCAGCCTGGATTTCAGGGAGAATTGGGGTGTTGTCGACTATGTGGTACACTGATTTTTCTCTCATTACTCACAAACATTACAGCTTGAAGGCGCCCTCGTTCGTGACAGCGAAGGCATAGCAACAAGAGCTTGGGGCTGCTGAGCACATGGCATCCAAAGTTAGGCAGCAGAGAGGCGAGGATGCTAATTCTCAAACCACTTTCTCCTTCGTATTCAATTCAGGACCCCTGACCATAGGATGGTGCCACTCTCAGATAGAGGAGGTCTTCCTACCTCCATTGGCTGAGTCTGGAAAATCCCATAGAGACATGCTCAGAGGTCGGTGCCATGCATGATTCTGGGTGCGATCCGGTTCACAGCAATAGCCATCGGGTATGCGAACTCACAGTGGTTGTTTGTAACAAGCCTGTTATTCAGAGTGTCCTGTTATTCAGGTGTTCCTGTTATTCAGAGTGTCCCGGTCTCTTAGGTAACAGTCCAGCAGGACACATTTTGGAGTGGCATTGTGCTCATGCGGGATTCTATCTGAGCAACACTGCTGTGTACTTACCAGGAGTTAGGCTATGGACGATCACATTTACAGCAGAAACCAATGCATGGCCAAGTTGAGTGCCCGAAGCCCACTCTGGTGGCTCACCTCTTAGCCAGCGCCATGCCAAGAGCTGAAATTCTGACTCTCACTGCTTCACAATAAATATTGGTCATGACAAGAATCATAAAATCATGGAAAACATGAGAAGCTGAAAATGAGATAAACTCAGCTCTTTCTATACCAACATTAGTCACTGTGTGATGCCTGGAAAGGGGGAGGGTGGCTAAATCTCCCTGTAACTCAATTCCACATCTGAAAAACTGTTTCTGTTATTTTATTTCTCCCATTGGCCAGGAACTACGTGAAGCCATTAAGGTGTGAGGCCAACCATTTTTAAAGTAATCCAGAAAACAACCTCTCCACTAAACATTTGTAAGAACGTCCCTCATTCCCCCCCAAAGACTGCCATCGCTTGTGACCCTCGTAATACCTTGTAATGTACGTCCAGCAGCTATAAATTCTCTAAAAATAACAAACTGGGGAAATAAAAGTACTATTTAAGGATATTACATATAGTTTCCTTTTGAAATACCAACTACCGAAGCAGAAAGCGATGAGGAGAATAGAAAAACAGGGAGTGTTTTCTCTCTTGTGAGGCAGAACTGGGGCTAGTAAAGACATTTTAATATAACTGTAGTTATATTAATACAGGCTTAAGAGCAGGGGTTAAGACAGAGGCACTCAGGAGAAGGCGAGGCACTCCCAAGAACAAAGGTTTGAGTTTCCTGCAGTCATGGGGAAATAGGGCAAAGGCACGTGTGAGTAGACTCCTTGCGGAGCTGCGGGAAGGCTCTCTTAGATGGGAAGGGATGCACAGCTAGCCTTAGGTATAGGACCCTAACTAAGCAAGCAAGCTGAGCAGCTGCATTTCCTGAAGAGGGCATAGAACACACTCCAGGGAGCGCATGAATACACGGACTGGAAACACGCTTGATTTCACAGTTTAACTTGGCCTGATTCTCTATGCAAAGCAAAGACTTCTGTTTGCTCGGTTGCTTAATTAGTTGGTATTTGTTGATGGGATCTCCACAGGCCAAGCCTTCACAGTAAGAATAGGGCATCTCGGGTCAAATGAAGAAGGTACCTCTGAGCATTCACACAGCATGGTCAGGGACAGTCAGCACCGTCATTGCGCAGGAAGCCGAAGTTAGAGGGAAGGGTGCTGTGGGAAACAGTCCTAAGGTAACTGCTATGCCGGGTTTGAACCGTGTTCTCAGACACCCGAGTGTCTCACTGCAGCAACCGTCTTCACTGCGGTTAAAGCTGTCCGAAAATGCAATCTCGAGAGCTTGACAGAGGCTTATTTTATATACTGGCATCTCCAGGGGAGCAGCAAAACAAAACCCTAACTCAAAGGCAGCCACACATTCATGATTTATTCATTCAGGTCGGAAGGGTTTCTTAGAACATTCGTGAGAAGACAGCTGGGGATAACCCAACTTTTCTTGAGTTCAAGTTGCAGCCCAGTGACACGAAGTGTGCTTAGCAGGCACAGGGCCGTCACAATGATCTGGAGAGATTTCGCCATGTTGTATGTTCTTAACTATTTTGTGGGCAAGACTCACCTGCTCAACATGGTCCTCTTTGCTACGACAGGACACCTGCCATTGTGAGAAGCAGCTAAGACGCCAACACGGAAAAGCAAAATAGAAAGGCTGGCTGTTAAGGAAACAGTAATATCTTCCCTTTACGGCTGCTACCAACTACGAATACAGGAAGCCCAGTGAGTAATCATTGAAGTAAATGTCTCCTCTTCCAGGAGAGCGAGAAGTCCCAAAGTACAGAGGGATGTGCCGGCCAGCTGCAGGGAGATGGCACGGAGGACCCGATTACTGCCCACGCTCTCCTGTCTGTAGTACATGGCCTTGGGTCATACGTGCAACTCTCAGGGATTACAAAACTCTAACTTTGACCATTGCACTGCATTTAAAGGGTAATGAAGAAAAGAGAGAAAGAAATGGCCTCGGGTCGTCTTGGCCAGCCTAAATCCATGGGGAGGTGCTTAGGCGTCATGTTTTGTTGATACCGCCCTCCCCTAAAGCGAGAGAGGCTGAGGAAGAATGGGTTGGGGGAAATGGCAACAGAGGGGGTGGGAGGGAGGGAGGGGCTGGAAGAAATGTGGGGGGGGGGCTGCAGCCAAGATGTAAAATAAACAAGTAGATAAATGTATTGAAAGAAACAGAAGCAGTCTCGGGTTCCCTCTTCCGAGAAACGTCTGCATTGTCTCGAATGCTGTGACACACCGACGTGTAAGGGCTGGCTTCACCAACAGAACTGGCCTTTCAGGTGTCTGGAAGCCAGGATTATGGAGCGAAGTGCTCACTTCAAGGGTTACGGGCAGCTGCCGTTTCTCCTTTCTCTGTGCAGGCATGCGGTCTCTGGTCTCTTCAGTGCAGGGCACCATGCGGTCTCTGGTCTCTTCAGTGCGCGGGCAGCATGCGGTCTCTGGTCTCTTCAGTGCAGGGCAGCATGCGGTCTCTGGTCTCTTCAGTGCGCGGGCACCATGCGGTCTCTGGTCTCTCTTCAGTGCACGGGGCATGCTTGCAGATGAATCATTAACTCTCTCTCCCCAGTTTCTCTAAGAGCACCCTTTCCACCATGACAGCTTCCCCTCATGACCTCATCTAAGCCTGATTACCTTTCCAAAGTCTCACTTCCAGACGGACTCGGGCGGCTGGAGGTGCATCACACGGACTTGGCAGATGGCACAGGCATCGGTCAGGAAGGAAGAAGAAGCAACCCAGGAACGAGGCATGGGATTCAACCTCACCCCAATAACAAGAACAGGTCCCTGGGAACACACAGGGAGCGTCAGGTACGGGGAGAGGTAGTGTAGCGTGGTTCTACCGTTAGCAACATTAGGGGCATACTAGTAAGGAAATGAGGAAGGGAAAATTCCCGGGTATTTAGGAAGAATGTGTTTATTCTTGCCCAAGTCAACTTCTTTACCAGTTCGGGAGTTCCTTGTACTACCGACACTGTTTATAATTACAAAAGTTTCAACATTTGCAAGGCTGAAGGGCTGGGAGGTGGCCCAGTTGGAAGAGAGATTGTCCATGGAGCACAAACCCCAGAAGCCTGGCCTGGTGGTGCACACCTGTAGTCCCAGCTCTCAGGAAGAGGAAGCAGAAGGACCAGAAGTCAAGGACATCCTCATCTACATAGCGAGTTTGGAGCTAAGCCGAAATGCATAAGGAGTATTCTAAAACACACAGGGAGACGACAACAACAAAAATGAGAATGGTGTTAAAAGTTTCTGGGGTGGGACAGTGAATAAACTTGGAGCCACTAGCTCTATCCCACCACAGTGCCCCTCTAAATAAACATCTTTTTTTTTTTTTGCAATTATTTTAAATTTAGATTTGAAACAAGCTTGTTTCACATGTCAATCTCAGTTCTCTCTCCCTCCCCCTCCTCCCCTGTCCCCTTACCATCCCCCATCCCATCCCCTTTCTGCTCCCCAGGAAGGGTGAGGCCTTCCATGAGGGATCTTCAAACTCTGTCATATTATTTGGAGCAGGGTATAAGCCATCTCCCATGTGTCTAGGCTCAGAGACTATCCCTCTATGTGGAAAGGGCTCCCAAAGTCCATTCATATACTAGGGATAAATATTGATCCACTACCAGAGGCCCCATAGACTGCCCAGTCCTCCTAACTAACACCATATTCATGGGGTCTGGGTTGGTCCTATGCTGGTTTCCCAGCTATCAGTCTGGTGTCCATGAGCTCCCCTTGTTCAGGTCAGCTGTCTCTGTGGGTTTCTCCAGCCTGGTCCTGACCCCTTTGCTCATCACTCCTCCCTCCCTGCAACTGGATTCCAGGAGCTCAGTTCAATGTTTAGCTGTGGGTGTCTGAGGATGGCAGATAAGGTAGTCATCAATCTCAGTATCAGGGAAGGGCATTTAAGGCAGCCTCTCCACTATTGCTTAGATTCTTAGTTGGGGTCATCCTTGTAGATCTCTGGACATTTCCCCAGTGACAGATTTCTCTTTAAGTCTATAACGGCTCCCTCTATTGTGGCATCTCTTTTCTTGTAAACATCATCTGAACTGTGGCATCCTTCTCCCATCATCAGAGATTCGATAACAACAAAAATAAGTATTGGTCTTCAAATTTCCTAAGCAGTCTTAATGGTTTCAGTTTTGCATTAGCTCATTGAATTTACAAGCTCACGCCAAGAGGCGGTGGCAGTGTTTAGTAAAATGCTGTATCTCGGGAAGCACGAAACACTTCTCATTGATAATGAGAAGATTAGTGTTGAAACTAGAACTAGCTCTGGGCCTTTTATGCTTGTATTTAAACCCTGGTATCAGGAACTTTTACAAGGAATCCTAGAAAAACGCGTTTCCAACTCTAGGGTCAAGGAATGGGGCCAACATTGGTTACTACCTGTAGATGTGCCTCAGGGGCTGGGATGAGGCAACCCTGTGTCTCAAACTGGACACCAAGAGTCCACTTTGTAACAGTACTCTATTCCACTTGATTTTAAAATAACATCTGAAAAGAGCCCTGCCGTGGTTCCGAAGGCAGAGTGAGCGTGCGGCTGTGCACACAGCCTGCCTGGAACATTTGCTTTTGCCACGCTGACCCACGGGAGGGCTTGTTAGATCCAAGTTCTCTTGAGCACTCATAGCTTCGGAATGACAAATGTCTTCATTCCGTCTATTCATAAGTACACCTATTTCTTTATGCAGAAAATACCTCCCACGCAATCACTGAGCAATGGCTCAGGGCTGACCCTGAGACACAGAGAAAAGTGTCAGGAGGCATCACATTCAAGACTAACTGGGCAACAGACACGAGACTCGCTCCACGGTCAATTATCTCCACATATGATGGCTTTCCAGCAAGAGCTCTGCCCTACCCCTCTGAGGAAGGTCTACCTTTCCAAGAGGTCCCCAATAGCGGGCTGGAGGTATGGCTCAGAGGTTAGGCATGCCGGCTGCTCTTGGTGAGTGCTTGAATTTGGTTCCTAGTACCCACCTGATGGCTCACAAGCACCTGCAAATCTAGTTCCAAGGGGTCTGACACTGTCTGCATTCTGTCAAGTCCTGCATTTTGTTGGCTGTTTCCTCTAGTTACAATTCTAGTCCAAGTGTTACCAATAAAAACAGGCGTACGCATTCTGGGTAAAACCAACTGTAAACAAATGCTCAGTCACTGGCCTCACTCTGACATATACCGCAGCTAATGAGTCAAGTAGAATGAAGGCCCAGTTCCCCTGAGAGCAGAATTCTTCTCATCTCCCTCACAGTTAGCGTTGTGTCTCAATGGTTGACTGATTCACTCACTCATGTGTTTACTTTGGTGTTTACTTACTTTACATTTTGCATTTTCTCCCTGAGTATCTGTGTGGTATCTGTGCGTGTGTATGGGTATACGCATGGGACGGTGCACATGTGTGACTGCTAAGATACATGTGGTTACTCATCCATGTAGAGGACCACAGACAATGTCGGGTGTCTTTCTTGGCAGCACCCCTTTGTTTCCTGACGCAGAGTCTCTCAGTTGGCCCAGAGCTCACCCATTAACCAGTCTATTTGGTCCCCTCTGGAGTCCCGGTCTTTGTCTCTCAAGAGCTGAGATTTAAAGCAGTAGCAGATGAGTGGCGTGGGGTTGGGTAGAGACAGGAACAAGAGGGATAAGGAGCAGGGGAGGATGGAGGGAGAGAGTACTGGGAAAGACAAACGGAATCAAGGACATCTCTGAGGTGAGCTAGAAACCCAGTGCAATGGCCTCTTGCAGGAATCTGTAAGGTTGACCATAACCAAGATTCCTACCAATGGGAGATATGGGACCTCAACCAGCCATCTTCTATAACCAGGCAAGACTTCCAGTGGAGGGATTAGGACAGGAACCCAGCCACAAACCCTTTGATGGACAGTTTGTCCTGCCTGCAAGATGTGCTGGGATGCAGAAGGCACAGAAATAATTGGAGTGGCCAACCAATGACTGGTCCAGCTTGAGACCCATGCCAAGAGAGGGAGCCCACCCCAACACTGCCTGGATGGCCAGTGGTCCAGCTTGAGACCCATGCCAAGAGAGGGAGCCCACCCAAACACTGCCTGGATGGCCAGGAACCAGAGGCTACATAGCCTAGGATAGAACCAAACACAACTGGCAAATTTAAAAAAAAAATCAATGACACAATTCCTAATGATATTCTGCTATACTCATAGACAAGAGCCTAATATAATTGTAATCAGAGGAGCTTCATCTAGCCACTGATGGAAACAGATGCACAGACCCACAGCCAAACATTAGACTAGGCTCAGGGAATCCTGCAGAAGAGGAAGGGGAAGGATTGCAGGAGCCAGGGGGATCGAGGACACCACAAGAAAATAAACTAGCCTGGGCTCCTGGGGCTCACGGAGGCTGAAATGACAATCAGGGACTGCACGGGTCTGACCTAAGCCCTCTGCATCTACCTACGCTATGGTTGTGTAGCTTGGTCTTCTTGTGGTCCTCCTAACAATGGGATCAGGGGCTTTCTCTCTGCTCTGCCTGCTTTGGGGGCCCTTTTCCCCCTACTGGATTCCTCACCCAGCCTTATTATGAGGGGAGGTGCCTAGTCTTATTGAAATCTTCATATGCCTTGTTTGGTCGGTACCTCTAGGAGGCCTGCCCTTTTCTGAAGGGGAATGGGGGATAAGAGGATGGGGAAAAGGGGAGGTGGGGTGGGGCTGGAGGGGAGGAGGGAGGGGAACTGAACTTGGGATATAATATGTGAGAGAAGAAGACGTTAAAAAAAATTTTTTTTTGAAGAGCAGTAGCAGAGATAAATAAAAAGATACAGAGTGACAGAAGCAAGAGTCTGAGGGTTAAAACTGATCAAACATATAGAGAAGAGCTCAAAACAATATAAAAAACAAAACAAAACAAAACCTCCAATAGGACCCCAGGACGGACACCCTTCAACCATGCAAAGTCACTGCAGAGCTGTGATTCACAGGACAGCCTGGCTTGTTTTATTACGGTGTCTGAGGATGCAAACTCTGAGCTTGATACTCTCAGAGCAAGCACTTTCCCCGCTGAGATGTCTCTGGCCTCAGCTTTTATATCTGTTGAGTCTGAGGCATGAATGCCATGTCCCTAACTCTTTCATTGTGGAGTGGGGGAAGGACGGGCAGAGAGAATGGAAAAAGACACACGTTTAGTGGCTTAGAAATGGAAAAAAAGAAAAGAACTAGATTGTGAGCATTTCCTCTAAAACATGCACGTAAGTACAGAATAGCCCCAGATGTGGGCAGCTCACCTACACCAACCAAGAACCTGGATTTTACAGGGTAGGCTCAAGGAAGGGGCACGGAAGAGGAAATGCCAGGCCACAGTTTGAAGGGGGAGAAAACCATCTCATCAGCGGCTTCTGTGGCCTTTCCTTTGCCCTTAAAACACACCTCGAAGATGAAACTACACACTTGTTAGTCTGACTTTGAAGTCCCAGGACTTCAGAGAAAAACTTAGAAGTGGGTGGCAGCATCCAGCTGGGAAGGGCAGTGACAGAAAGGAAAATAAGAAGAGACAGCTGAAAGAGTGTTGATGAACATGAGGATTGAAAACTGATCAAAAATAGACAGAGAGCTCAAAAGAACACTCCAGATGGGCCCCAGGACAAACACCCCTCATTCTCCCAGAGTCCCTGTAGGGCTATGATTCATATGACAGCCTGGCTTACCAAGAACAGCTCCAAGTGAGTATACAACAGTGCAGACAGATAAGAGGACCTTGAGACATTGTAAAACTAAGGAAAAAAATGTCATATGATAATGGACGAAGAAGACTCTGGTTTGAGTCAAGTTTCTGTTCAGCTCTCTAGTGACTTGGGACAAGTTAAGTAACTTTTCTGAGCTCCAGCCTTTTCCCTGTTAGCTTAAATTAGCATATCAATAGTTGGTTCTAACAGCTGTTGAAGGACCAAATAAAGCAAGGCTAATTACAACCCTAACACCAGGCTTGTAATGGGTCTCTTCACATCCCTAAAAGGATCAGCTTCAGTGACCTAGGAAGGGCATCCCTCTGAGATTACCTGTTCCCCTAAAATCCCTCATCAAGCTACTCAGTATTCATAGGAAGATTTATATAAAATATTCAATTAACAAAAAAAAAAAAAAAACAGTTCAAAGTGACGGGGTGATCTGGCCCCTTTTATTATGCTTGCCTCACCTTTTAGGAAAAGTTGACTGAATTCACAAGGCGGCAGGCACAGTGACTTCTGCCATGTTCTCACCTACCTGCGCTCCAAATTCCCTGGGCATTTTTATTAGCCCAGTCTACCACCTCCTCTGCTATACTTTTGAGGATCCAATAACAAAAGCAGCTGCAATCACCTGTGCTTGCTATTATATGAGGGAAGAGTAAGGAGAAGGGACAGGGTAGGCAAAGTCACCCAGTGGAGGGTCCCGTGTTAGGCATTCTGAATATCTTAGGAACACCAAAACCAGGAAAGTGCCTAGAGGCTTCTGGGAGTCTGCTGCAAAAAGCTCCCTGAGATAGTAAATGTTGATGGTCAACGTTAACAGGATCTAGACTCTCCTAGGAGACTCGATGTCTGTGAAGGTTCTAGATTGTACATGCCCAACCTCGACGCGACTCCGGGAAGATCTTCTTCATGCAGTTTTAATCAGGATCCTTAAACATGTTTCTTCTGACGGGGGGGGGGGCGCGCAGGCTTAAATCCCCTTGCGCTAACCAACCCCAGTGAGCCACCTGGACCCTGCAGATAGGCTACTCTAACACGGAAGCAAACAGGCTGAACAGACTTAACCAATTAAGGGCTTGTTTACGCCAGAGAGCGCTCACCATCAGGGGGATGGAAGGCGGAAGCCAGGGCCATCTTTAAGGCACAGCACTTCGCAGCTCTCTACACTAGATGAGGTTAGACTTTGGACATGCTATGAGGATTAGATGAGACGGTTGAGGTGGGCGCCACACCTTTGCGGGCAGCACCATCCCTTGGGCTGGAGTCCTGGACTTCAAAAACAAGTTGAAAGCCAGCTGAGCACCAGCATTCATCACTCTCAATTCCCGGGTTCAAACCCAGTGTGATCAGCTGCCTGAACCTCCTGCCACCGAGTCTTCCCCACCATGATAGACTTGAAGAGAGTGGGGGAGGGGGGTTGGCAAAAGACCCTCTTCCTTAAGTTGCTTTTGATAGTGTTTTAGCACAGCAACAAGACACGTAACTAAGACACGTACCCCTTCTATATCAACAATATCCACTTCAGGGCCTTGCATATGCTAAGCAAGAGCTTTGCCACCGAGCTGCATTCCAAAGCTGATAAACGCATTTGAGAATCCATTGATGATCACTGCAGTTTGATACTTGGGAGTGTTTAATTGCCTTCACTCGAGGTCGGCCATCTTCCCTTCAAGCTCTTGTGATTTGCTAAATATCTTGAGCAATGGTTACAGAAAGATGTCCTGCCATTTGGGAAATTCCTTGTGGTTTCGCTACAACAAGCACAGTGTATCAACATCTCTCTACCTTCTCGCTATGTGTGAATGGCAGTGTCCATGTACACTTCGGGCAATTTTTATACACAAAGTACTGGGGCGGAGAGAAGGCCACATTCACTAGTCAATTAGCGGCTGAAGATCCTGCACTCTAGCGTGATTTATAAAGACCTGTACACTTAAGCTAATCCACTCACTTCACATAAAAAACATTGCTCCTTATGACTCCCTTACGAATATTGGATTCAGTGTTTTATTAGTTTCAAACAATTTACCTAGGCAAATTATGAACTTTACTCCAAAATCCAGCCTAGTGCCTACCTACTTTTGTAAACAAAGTTTTATTAGGACATGGCCACACATTTGTTTACGTGCTGCACTTAGAAGTTTTGCACTGTAATGATAGCGTTTGCTCTACGACCTGATAGGGATCTAGCTCACTAGTAGGGTGCTTCTTTAGCATGCGCAAGGCCCAAAATCCAATCCCCGGTACTAGATTGAAAGAAAACTGTGGTGAAAGAAAAATGTGCTCTAAGAAATAAAGCTTGTCTGAAGATCAGAGGATGCAGTTAGCCGCTAGTTAACCATAAGGGCCAGGCAGTGATGGCACCCACCTTTGACCCCAGCATTTGGGACGGCATGCCTTTAATCCCAGCACTAGGGAGCTGGAAACGGGAAGTGATGTGAGAGGGGAGCTCAGCCCATTCAGTCTGAGGATTCAGAGACAGGAGCTTCACCTTTTCAGTCTGGGTATGTCACAGAGGTAAAACCTCCCGTGGCTGCTGCCCTGCTTCTCTGATCTTTCAGCTGTCACCCCCTAGTGGCTGACTCCAGGGTTTTATTATTAAGCCCAGTTAGAATTCGCACTGCAGAATAAAAACTGTGCAGCCCACAAAGCTAAAGCTCCGCGTGCTCTGACTCTTCATGGAGAATGGGTACAGACCCACGTTCCTATCACGATTCACTGTGATATGACATTGTCACACTCAAATGACCAAGGGTAGAGACCGCCAAGAGAAGTCCCAGGTCCGTTTAAAGCCACCTGTATGACACCCTGTGGTCTTATTTAAAAGCTCAAAAGCCAGGCCGGGGACATGGCCCCAACAGAAAAGTGTTACACAAGCAGAAGGACCCCATTCTGATTCCTGTGTGCTTATAAGCCAAGTGCTAGAGATAAAGACTGGTGGACACCCGGGCTTGCTGGACAGACAGCCCCGCCTAATCAGTGGGTTCCAGGCCAGGGAAGTTTGAGAGCCTGTCTCGGGAAACAAGATGAACACCTCTGGAGCAATTAACAGCACTCACGGTTGACCGCTGACCGCCACACATTCGTAGCATATGTGCAGAAACAAGGCATGTGCTCACCAACTCACATACACACATACATGAGAAGGAAAAAGCATAGCATCTTAAATCCAACCTTGGAGCTGAAGAGACGGTCCCCCTTGGGAAATTCTGGCCATTCCGTTCCTACTTACAGCCCTCCAGTCCCAGGAAAAGTAAAAGAAATCCTATTTTATAATTATCCAGCACACACACTTACCAGGATGACTCTTATTTGTCTGTAGGCGTGACAACTGTCTTGGCATACTCAGCGAGGTGTCCCAAGGGAAGCATGAGGGTCTGCAGATGGGAAGGCTACACAGTGTCCCCTCCCCTGTTCCCTCTTCAAAACTGTTGACACGGTACAGTTTGTGTGGACTAATTAAGTAGATTTAAGAATCTTATTATGTATCCAGATCAACTGCTGCAAAAGAGACAGGTCATTTTGAAAGGATCTCTACAGAGAAACCGCAAACAAAATTCTAATCACGGAGTCTAAGAGGGACGCAGTGGGGTTGACCTCCCTGCCTCTAAAGTAAGAGCTCCTTACTAAGTGAAACCAACAATGGTCACCTAAACGGGTTTGACAAAAAGTCAGCTCAGATCAGTCAAAAATCCTAAGGAGCCTATTTGGAATACGAATTCGCATCTTCAGTCGCCTCCAATAAAAGTCACTGTGTGTAGAGTGTGCCAAGAAAAGCTAGGAAATTATTACAGTCTGAAGACATCACGCTTACCAAAATATTTTCAGATGCAATAGCTCGATTCATCCCCCCCCCACCCCCTGTCTTTTACTTCTGTTTTGGGTCATATAATAGAATGGTGTGCACAAGCTAGCGCAGAATGCTTTCTATTTCTCCTCTGTGCACACTTTCCAGGTTTGAGGTTTACCTGGCAGTCTGAAATACTCAAAGGGAAATTTGGGGAATAAACACCTCACACCTTTTAGAACATGCTTCTTTCTGATTTGAATTGCATGAAATTGTGCCCCCCCCTCAGCCCCACAGGGACACAGATCCCCTTCACTCAGCTCGCGCACGCCGTAAACACTCTCCTCCCTCTGTTTCTCGCTACTGGCCCAAGTCTTGGGTTTGTTCAACTCTCCTAGTACCGAGTGCTTAAATTCAAGGAGTTGCTTCCCCTGTGCATAACCCCGAAGTTCTAGGCAAGTGATGCCGACAAGGAACCAGAGCAACATTACAGAAGGTCAAATGCAGTCTGACAGCACATGGGAACCACTAAGAGGTATTGGAGAATTCACGGTGTATCCATGGCTCAATATCTCCCAGTTCAGGCTTCCGCACCTAGCCTTACAACAGATGTACCACACGGACAAGGAGGGACTCCCGTACACAGGTAAGTGAAAAACTTCAATTTTCTTTTCTTTTCTTTTCTTTTTTTTTTTCCTGGCAGGGTATATGATCAAAGAGTTTCCACACCAACACTGCTGACGGTGAAAGCATGTACAGAGAGCCTCGGTGTAGACACCTGTGTTATTAATCTTTCAAAAGCCCAGAGAAGTCTGACAGGTGGGCCAAAAGGAGGCCAGCCAAAACCTGCCACTCCCGAGCAAGGTCTAGCTCCTCTTGCTGAAACAAAGTAATCGGGGTCTTCCTCTAGATTTTCCTCTTTCTGTGTATAGCCAGAGGGGGAGGGCATGTTCTGAGTCCTGGATCTAATCACGTATTACCTGTGAAAGAGAACTACATTTTGAAAACCAAGAATATTTATTAAACACAGCTGAAAATTCTGTGAAGCACAGATCTTCCTTTGAGGCATTCTGAAATGCGGTGTATTGTGTTAAAGCCCAGATCAAGTGGGCACGACAGCAAGCACACAGAACACGCTAACTTACCCTCAACACTCACCCTTCCTAAGGGGCAACCCCAGCTGCACGGCTATGGAACCAAACAAACAGACAGACGCTTGATTTTCCTACACACACACACACACACACACACACACACACACACACACACACACGCACACACGCACACACGCGCGCGCACACACGTGCACACACACGCGCACACACGCGCACACACGCACGCACACACGCACACACTCACACATGCACGCGCGTGCACACACTATCTTTAGGGATAGATTATACCAAGAGCAAACATTGGAGCAGAGGACACACGCACATATTTAGCACCTTCCATGTGGCTGGAATCTCCTGTCCATCAGATGTGTACCTCACAGATAAAAGCCTAAGGCTGAGAAAGAGCCACCATCTCAGCCAAGGTGACACAGCGCAGCTCAAGTTCTGTTAAAGGCCTGTGACTCCCAAGAAGGTGTGTGTATACAGATGAGCCCACAGAGACGTGTGTGCATGTGCATGTGTATGTGCGTGTGCACATGTATGTGCGTGCTTACACACACCTACACACTGAGGAGGACCTGGGCTCATTTCTTGAGTGTCATCATCCTACTTTTCTGGCAGTCTTCCATCAAGTACCCTACGTTGTCTGGCCAGTGAGCCCCAGCAGTCCAGCGGGTCCCTCCTCCCTGGTGGTGAGGTCCAACCGTGAGCCATTGTGCCGGACATTTCCAGGTGGGCTCTAGGGATGGAACTCAGGTCTTCATGAGTGCAAAGCAATCACATTACCAACCGAGCCATCTCCCAATTCCTACTCAGGGCCTTTGTTGAGCTTTTCCCTCTGAAACAAAACTCTGAGCGTGACTGACCGCAGCTCTATTTAACTCCTTGCATATTTGAACAATGAAAGCAAGCATTTGCTATTTGTCAAGCATGGAGCTACTGTCTCTACATGTGTTACCATTTAATTCTCATAGCAACTTCAAGATATGGGAGCTAACAGTTTTCCTGTTTCACCCCAAGCGGCAACAAAATGAAATAAATCTGTGTTTTCATTTACTATTTCAAATCCCCACTGAATCTTCTATCTCCTCTAGAAATTGGTGTGTAGAGGTCTCTTTCCTTAAAATGAACAAAACAAAAATATCCTTGGCTTGAGTGAGAGCATATATGACAGAGAGCCTTATACTTGCAACAAAGTCACAGACAGAGGGACGACCCTTTGCGCCATATGGTTGAAGTGTGTGAGTGTGTGTGTGTGTGTCTGTCTGTCTGTCTGTGTGTGTGCCTGTGTGTGTTGGGGGGGTGCCTGTGTGTGTGTGTGTGTGTGTGTGTGTGTGTGCATGTGTGTGTCTGTGTGTGTGTGTCTGTGTGTGTGTGTGTGTGTGTGTGTGTGTGTGTGTGTGCTACCTGCGTATGTGTTTGTGTGTGCGTGTGGAGGGTGCCTGTATATGTCTGATGCTGTGCCTCAGACATTGTCCACCTTGTGTTTTGAAATAAGGTCTTCCGCTGACCTGAAGTTCGAGCAGGGTAATCTGGCTGACCAGGAAGCCCCGGAGATCCTGCTGTCTCCTTGCCAGCATGAGGACTGTAGGCTCACAGCACCATATGTGGCTATGTTTTCTTTTTTTTTTAACTTGGGTTGGAGGTAAGGATATAACTCAGGTCCACCTAAACACTTCACCAACTAAGCCATCTCTTCAGCCCTGCACAGTAGAAATTCTGCTGAAAACATCAACAGACAAGAACCACCACCACCACCACCACCGCCATCACCACCATCACCACCACCCCACCCCCCCCACACCACCACCACCACCACCACCACCCCCAGGATGTTTGGTACTGTGATCAGTGACAGAACCTGCTCACGCGCTGGTGTGGCGAGTTTTACATCAGCAGTGAACCCCATCCCCCCAGCAGGGCAGATATGTTCCTTCCCTACAAAGCACCAGCTAATGCATGTCTCTCTCAGAAGGCCTCAGCCTTCCAGGGACTCCCATAAGACAGGGGTCATTCTGGGCACCAGGTTCTCTCCGGCTCTTCCTAATCAGTGCTTACATGTAATTCAATCTTTCTTTGTTTAATTTATAAACTATTTTCTTCTTTCAAACTTTGGCAGCCTGGTATATCAAGCAGACTTATATATATATATATATATATATATATATATATATATATATATATATTTTTTTTTAATTTGCTTTGAACTATACAAATTATCCAGTGCCTTTTTAAGGACACAAAATGAGACATGACAATAAATAGCTGAACCTTTCCCTCAACGTCCTGAGCTTTCTCCACTTTCATCTTTCACAACAACCTTGTAATTCGTGCAGCTAATGCTTTAGGGTTTGCAATTATAAGCATGCTTTTGAAAGCGGCAGAGTGAGATTAAGTGAGTCAGTGCACTTTACAGGTAGGACAAATTGAATGGGGGTGGGAGAGGTGCAGTGCCAGTCCTCCCCTCCAGCAGCAAGCCTGAGACGCAGTGTTTGGTACACCTACCCCACTGCAGGTGTGGAAACTCAGACCTGATAACTGAAAAACAAAGATTCTATAAACTGTTCCGTTGAAATCTCGTCTTCAATGGGACTCTTGAACAGATACAAGGGACAGGGGAATGACACCAGGATTCTTGTCAAGATGAGAAGGCCACATGAACTTCTGCACTCTGAACCCTTAGCCTGAGATCTTAGATCCTTCCACTAACATTCCATTGAGTAAGGCAGCCCGTCTCAAGAAAACGTGTGGACAGGGCTAGAGAGATGCCTCAGTGGTTAAGAACACTTCCTGCTCTCATAGATGCTCTGGGATCAACCCCCGACCCTCACACAACAGCTCACATCTTCCTATGACTTTAGTTTCATGGAATCTGATACCCTCCTTGGGTCTCTGAGGGCACCAGGCACACACATGATGCACGTATACACGCGTGAGCAAGTACACAGATATAAAGAAAAGAAAAAGAGTAATTTTAAGTGTTCACGGCACATAAGGGACAACAGTGCAAGATTGTCCTCTGGCCTTAACATACATTCACACATATGTGTCTATATACATACATACGTACATTAAAACATACTCCAAATGCTGGGAATGCAGAGACTTGTAGATCCCTGGAGCTCCTTGTCTGGCCACAAGTACAACATATTTGGCAAGTTCTAAGCCACTATAGATGCCCTATCTGAGAAAAAAACAGACGGTGCCTGAGAAAGGCCCAAGAAAACTGTCCACAAGCATGCATGTGTACATTCAACACACAAACACATGCATACATAAGGTGGAGACAGGTAGATCCTTGAGACTCACTGGTCAGCTAGCCTAGTTACTTGATGACTTCCATGCCAAGGAGAAACCAGGTCTCAAAACAGGTGAATTGTACCTGAAGAATGACAATGGTCTCCACATGCATGTGTACAGATGTTCATGTATGACCATATCCACACTTGCACATGCATGCATACACACACACACAAACCATACATCTATAACAAATTCTCATCTCCCAGTGTAAGTCCACAACCTTCAGATTGGTGTTCCCCTGACCCGTAGACTGAAACTAGGCTTTTCTGATTCCGCATTAATTTTTCTGATCAACTAAAATCACATTACCAACGTTTTCTTTTTCAGAAGCCTCTTGTCCAATGCCTTTTACAGAACAAAGCAGACAACCTCACACGTCTTTTTGTCCTGAAATCCTCAAAGGAAACTTTCCCAACTTCTGATGAAACTAACAAGCAACTGATCATTTCTGTGTATCCTCACTTTTAAATGAGTCTAAAATGAAAATGGTATAATTAGCCATCCTTTGTCTTTAATGAAGAACCATTTATGTCTCAGGTTCTGGACATTTTTTTCCCTTTATGCACAGAGTAAAGTAGTTGGGAACTAAACTCATTCGTGGTACTTTTGAAGATGCTCTGCCTCTGTTTCCCAGAGTCCTCTGATGCTCCCAACTGCCAAAATCATGAAGAGGTTATCATTACTACTTTTTTAATTCTACGGAAACATAACCCCCACATTTGCATATGCATGAGCGTGACCACAAGATAAATACATGCAGTGAGCACCAGTGTGTCCTCTAACCACACACACGCATGGATATATTAAGCCAAGGCCAAATGCATGTGTGGGCGGAAACACAGTTTCTTCCTCTCGAGTCATAATTAGATGACAGAACAATTTGCTAACATCCCTAACAAGTTTAGTTCTCCCAAAATTTACCATGTGTAAGAATCACCCTGGGTTCTCACTAAACAGAGGAATGGCCATGAATCCACCAGGGAAAACTCAAACTTTCTTCACCTCCGGGACACTCCACATGAATGATGACTATGGACTTTAAATAAAGCACCAAGGCAATTTCTCCCTGTTTTTAAAAGCTATTTATACTATCTGGAGGAAACAGGGTTTGGAAGTTTTTTTTTGTTTTTTTTTTTTTTTTTATTGTCATTTGTTGTTTCCTTGTTTTGTCGTGGAGGGGTTGAATCTAGAGTTTTGCACGTTGTAGTCAAGTGTTTTACCACTGTACTACACATCCAGACAGCTTTTTACTTTCCTGTCTTTAGACAGACTCTTACACTGAGCTCACTAGTTAGGCAGATGTTGAATTTGGAATCTTTGTGCCTTGAAGATGTTTTCCTACACGTCCAAAACATCTGAAAAGTCCTTTGCAGTCCAAATACAGGGAGACCGCTTAGTCAGTGCAGTGCACAATGGTGCATACTTGTAATCCCAAGGCTTGGGGGGCAGGGGCTGTGACAGACAGATTCCTGGGGCTCACTGGACAGCCAATATAAACTACTTGGCTAATTTTAACCCAAAAGGACTCTGCCCCAAAAGAAAGGAAGGATATTAGGCACCCTGAGCTCCTACTCTAACGAATGACTTTCTGAACTACACAGTGCTGACAAGAGCCACCTGAACACTGGAAACGAGTCAGTTGAAAGATTATAGCTCGTAGAAGTGAAACCAAGCAAAGAATTAATACCAGATGCATAAATCCCAATACAGTAGCATAATAAGCAAAAACAAAACAACATAAACAGCATAATTTCTTCAAGCAATATTAATCCCATAACATTGGCATCTAGTGATAGGGTTGGATGGAACCCCAGACAGAACTATAAAAATAATGATTATATGTTCACAGATACAAACACCTGAATGAATTAAGGAAGGCGATCTTTTATATAAAATAGGAATCCAACAGAGATAGAAAGAATGGAGGGGAGACAATATGAAATGCTGGAAATTAAAAAAAAAATGGTAAGTCAAATAAAAAGCTCCATGAAAAATGTCAGAAAAGAGCGGATCAGACGAGAACAGAAACGCTGAGCTCGAATACTAGGTTGAAGAGCGGGACAACCCAACAAAGCCAACGAGACAATAGCCAGAAGGGAAAGCCAGGATAATAGAACATTCTGAAAAGACAAACTTTATGGGTTATAAGCATAGACAAAAAAGGAATCTTGTTCTAAAGGCATAGAATACATTTTCAAAAGAACTGTTACAAAAAAAAAAATCCAGTTAGTAAAAAACATACCAATCCAGACACAGGATTTAAGACACCAAACAGCCAAACCCAGAAAACAAGCCTCACCCTTAGATTGCAATTAAAACATTAAATATAGGAAACAATACAGAAAATATATTAGGAGCGGTAAGGCAGAAATACCAAGCCACATGTAAAGGCGGGCACATCAGAAGAATGGCACATTACTGGTGTGAGTAATGTGCCAAGTTCTGATCTCGGCTCATTCAGAACGCCCTACCTGCCGTCATTGAAGGGAGTGGTAGCATTCTCTATGAAAAAAAGGCAGAAGGAAGATATGGCTAACAAGACAGCTCTATGGAAGACCTAATACAGGCTGAAAAGTAAAACCCACCCACCCGGCTTCAGGGAAGAACAAACCACACTAGAACAATAGTTAACAGGAGAGACAGATGGAAGAAAACAGAGCAACCAATGTCAGGACTCACGCACAGCTCTCAGCGCTGACTCTGAATGTTCATGGGCTGCTTTCCCAGGAAAGACACAGACAAGCAGACAGGAGCAAAAGGCAGGAACTGTTTTGTGGTCTCTAACCAATGCACCTCGCCATGAAAATCAGAAATTGCATTCAGGTAGAAGAATACACTTTTCCAAGCAATGGGAAATGGGGATCGACCATGTGCTGATTTTTGTAATATCTGATAGGATAGATGTCAAACCAAAATTGGCGGTAAGCAATAAGAATGGTCAACGAAGGGAGTAGTCAATCAAGAGGACATTGCTATTCTAAAAACATGTGCTCCCAACAGAGGTCAGTTCGACCCTCACCCTTTACCAGACAAGTTTTTCTCTCCAGTGGTCAATAGTTAATGCAGAGACATTGTAGCAGCATCGACTCTTGCCAGAGAAAATTGCGGTAGTGGCCACACCCTTGACTGCTTGACGGTAGAGAAACAAGAGGTGTGTACATGCACGCCGAGGTGGTTCTTTACTATTATTTGTGTAAGCTGCTCCCAAATAAAACACCCGTCTATCATTTATCTTGGGCCTAGTGAACTCATCATTGCCCCTCCTTCAAGACGTAACTCGTGTTTATGAAGAGACCAGCCCTAAATGGGACTTTTCCATCAGTCCCTGCTCTTGCAGCATCGTGGAAGAGGGGTGGAAAGTTGGGGCTGCAGGATGGGAAAGAGGGTTTTATTTGTTTATTTTTTACTTACATTGCACTTTTATTACTTTTTTATTATTTTTCTTATTTTAAATATCGATCCCACTTCCCTCACCCTTCCATCCTCCCATGCCCCCCTGACCATCACATTCCCCACCCACTACACAGGGAAGGAGAGGCCTTCCAGGAGGGATCACCAAAATCTGTCACGTCATTTGGAGTAGGCACTAGGCCCTCCCTTCTGCCTCTAGGTTAAGGGAGTATCCCTCCATGGGGAATGTGCTCCCAAAGCCCTTTCATGCAGCAGGAATACATCCTGGTTCCACTGTCAGAGATCCCTTAGACTGCCCAGGCCTTCTAACTGTGACCCATGTTCAGGGGGTCTGAGTTGGTCCAATGCTGGTTTCCCAGCTATCAGTCTGGGGTCCATGAGCTCCCCCTTGTTCAGGTCAGCTGTCTCTGTGGGTTTCTGTAGCCTAGTCTTGAATCCTTAGCTCATCACTCCTCCCTCTCTGCAACTGGATTCCAGGAGTTCAGCTCAGTGTTCAGCTGTGGGTGCTTGTTTCTGTTTCCATCAGCTACTAGATGAGGGCTCTATGATGGCATGTAAGTAGTTATCAATCTCATTATCAGGGAAGGGCATTTACGGTAGCTTCTTCACTGTTGCTCAGATTGTAAGTTGGGGGTCATCCTTGTAAGTCTCTGGACATTTCTCTACAGTCAGTTTTCTCTTCAAACCAATAATGGCTCCCTCTATTATGGTATCTCTTTTCTTGTTCTTGTCTATTTGTTCCCCAACTTAATCTTCCTGGTCCCACATGCTCTCCTGTCCTCCCTTCTCTCTCTCCTAGCTCCCTCTCCACTCACTGCCCCCCCTCCCAATATGCTCAGGAGAGCTTATCCCTTTCCCCTTCTGTGGGGGACCTTGTATGTTTCTCTTAGGGCCCTCCTTGTATCTTAGCTTCTCTGGCAGTGTGAATTGTAGGCTGGTGATCCTTTACTTTATGTCTAAAATCTAGATATGAGTGAGTGCATACCGTGTTTGTCCTTTTGTGACTGGGTTACCTCACTCGGGATGGTTTCTTCAAGTTCCATCCATTTGCCTACAAGTTTCAAGATTCCAAATGTTTTTCTGCTGAGTAGTATTCTATTGTGTAGATGTGCCACATCTTCTTTATCCATTCTTCAGTTGAGGGGCATCTAGGTTGCTTCCAGGTTCTTGCTATTCCTAATAATGCTGCTATGAACATAGTTGAACAGATGTCTTTGTTGTATGGATGTGGATCATTTGGGTATATGCCTAAGAGTGGAATTGTCAGATCCTATTGTAAAATGATTCCCATTTTCCTGAGGAACTGCCATACTGATCTCCAAAATTGCTGTACAAGTTTGCACTCCCACCAGCAGTGGAGGAGTGTTCCCCTCTCTCCACATCCTCTTCAGCATAAGCTGTCATGGTGTTTCTGATGTTAGCCATTCTGACAGGAGTTAGATGGTATCTCAGAGTTGCCTTGATCTGCATTTCCCTGATGGCTAAGGATGTTGACACTTTCTTAAGTGTCTTTCAGCAATTTTAGATTCCTCCATTGAGAATTCTCTATTCAGTTCTGTACCCTACTTTTTAATTAGATTATTTGGTGTTTTGGTGAGTAGCTTCTTGAGTTCTTTGTATATTTTGGAGATCAGCCCTCTGTCAGATGTGGAGTTGATGAAGATCTTTTCCCACTCTGTGGGCTGCCATTTTGTCTTGTTGACTGTGTCCTTTGCCTTACAGAAGCTTCTTCATTTCAGGAGGCCCCATTTCTTAATTGTCAATCTCAGTGTCTGTGCTATTGGAGTTATGTTCAGGAAGCGGTCTCTTGTACCAACTTGTTCAAGGGTACCCCCACTTTCTCTTCTAAGAGGTTCAGTGTGGCTGGATTTATGTTGAGGTCTTTGATCCATTTGGACTTAAGTTTTGTGCATGACGATAGACATCAATCTATCTGCAGTCTTCTACAAGTCATCATCCAGTTATGCCAGCACCATTTGTTGAAGATGCTTTCCTCTTTTCATTGTATACTTTTAGCTGTTTTTTCAAAAATCAAATGGAGAAAGAAGGTTTTCAAAGCTGCCCTGGGGACATGGCATGGCCATTGCTCCCATAAACTCTCTATGGCTGCCTTACCTGAATAAGACCAAGTCAGTGACAGCAGCCAAAACTCCAGTGATCAGCACCCATTGGATGAGGTGAATTAATTTTAAAAAAGGAGTTAAAAAAGGAGAGGACTGAATGAGGGGACAGACGTACTAGGGACATCTGTGGGAAGTGAGAAGGAAGATGGGTAGATATGATCAAAACACACTATTTAGTAATTAAATTGTTAAAAAAAATACTAGAACACATTCTATTAAAAATAGTCAAATAGACAAGCATGATGGGACACACGCCAAGTAGGTGAATCTCTATGAGTTTAGCAGGTCCCGTCTACATAGTGACTTCCCAGCCAGCTAGGCCTACATAGTGATAGCCTGTCTAAATAAGTAAAGTGGGGAACGATCAAAGACGTCATCCAATATCAACCTCAAACCTGCACACTCATGCACATGCATGTGCTCGCACTTCCGCCAGCAATATTTTTCCATACACACACACAAGCACGCATACGCACGTGTGCATGCGCCATACATATGTACATATACCTGCAAAAACAGCATAAAATTATGACAAACAAAACGGAGTTCTAGTTGAACCAGGAAATAGTCTGAGTACACTACCAAAATGCTGTGGTGTGCTACAGAGAGAATGACGAGCTGCCTTCAGAACTGACACTCACAGCATTAAGAAACCAAAGACAGTCTGAAAGAACGATTCTGTTGCCAGCCTTAATAAATACTTAAAACAGAAATGATGGGTGGCACCTGAAGAGCGATGCCTGATTGTCCTCTGGCATTCACACACAGGTGTGCACATGAGCGCGCGCACACACACACACACACACACACACACACACACACACACACGTGAGCATACAAGTACGAAGGAACAGGAAATAGTGAGCATCAATCA
This sequence comes from Cricetiscus sungorus, assembly GCA_030556225.1. NCBI lineage: Eukaryota > Metazoa > Chordata > Mammalia > Rodentia > Cricetidae > Cricetiscus > Cricetiscus sungorus. The sequence goes on along the minus strand of JANBXA010000202.1, from coordinate 2,256,162 downwards.
GAATTCTCAGTCACACAACAAACAGGAGGATGATTAATCAGGGAGGTGTCCCTACAAGCTAGCTGCTAGTAGGTGGGCAGTCTATATAAATATTACTTTATATGTACACATTTTTAAAACTCTGCTTCTGGAGTAGAACCTTTGAAAACTAAGGCATCTTAATATGTTCTAGCTTAATCTCATCCAAACCTCCACAGCCTCTTGTTCAGTAAAAGCCAGGCCTGTTGGGGCTGGAGAGTAGAATAGAACCCTTCTGGCTCCTGCAGAGGACTTGTATTTGGGTCTCAGAACCCACACGGAAGCTCACAACCATCTGTAACTCAGTTTCAGGGGCTCCTATGCCATCCTCTGGTCTCTGCGGGCGTCGTGCATGCCTGTGGTATACGTACATACATACAGGAAGCAAAACATTTATATGCATTAAACAACAACAAATAAATCTTTTTTAAAAAGGGATGAGCCGTATTTCAGAAGAGCCCCATTTGACTGCTACTAAGTATATGCTATGAATTATTCTCCCCAGGCATTTCTGCAGCCATTTTCTACGGTGAATGCTTATTGGAGAGGGTGGAAATAGTCTGACTATCTGAAAGTAGGTCCAACTTAGAGTCATTGTCTGCCCAGGTATTCAACACATGCCCATCACCCACCTGCTCAGAAGGGCATCCAGGGACCCCAGGCTAAAGACACAAGTTTGGCCTTGGCCTGTCCCCAGGTAGGCATGTTTGGTCTTAGGCTACCTTATGTTGACTTCTCAGTTCTTGATCTCAAAGGTCATGTCAAACAAGCGACGATGATCTCTCTGATCATCGGAACATTGAGCATATAAGAAAGACCAATGGGACACTGGGCACCCACTCAAACCTACCACAACTGAGGGTCAGGCCGTCAGAGTGGCTCAGCAGGGAAAGGTACTTGCGGCCAAGTCTAATGACTTGAGTTCAGTTCCCAGGAGCAACACATGCAAGGAGAAAGCCAAAACCTACTGATTGGCCTGTGACTTCCACATGTCCCTTGGCCTGCACACGCACACGCACACAGAGAGAGAGAGAGAGACAGAGACAGAGACAGAGAGAGACAGAGACAGAGACGGCCTTTTTTCCTTTTTTCTTAACTCCTCTATTTGATCAATTTAGAGTCTTGGACATTGCCCTAAACATGATCAATAGCAACTCCACTTTCAGGTGCTAAATAATAAACAAAGATGTAGTCTATTTCCTGAAGAAAATTGTCATTGCTATCTGCACCAGTCACCAGACATGGCTTACACAGCAGGAACAATAGCACACATTCTTGGCACCCCTGTGGGTGATGTTCACTGCTGATTTCTGTCATAATCTGGGGCTCCTTGACCTTGATCAGTTGGAAGTTCTTCAGATCACAAAGGTTTGCTGGGCTTGGCTGAGTTTCATCTGAGAGCGTTCAAACACTAACTCTTCTACCTCTGTCTTCCATGTTTAAAGTCCTTCAAAACCATGCCTTAATAACTCAGGGGGATCCACTGGGCATGCTCAGATGAGTCAAGATTACAATTCCTTTAACGTTTAACCTGTATTGCCTCTGATACCTCCGTTCCCATTTACCATGGAGAGTAATATACACACCCTTCTGGGGGTCAAGGCATGAACATCTTTGGAACAGAAAATCTCCTGTGTGCAGGAGAACCTCGCAGCCTAGAAATCCAAACATGATGTTTGAAGATTCTGTGACAAACTGCAAATGCCTTAAGAAGGTTCTGCGGGGGGAAAAATGATATTAGATGTAGAAGACAAAATTCTGTAGGGTTTTGGAGCAAGGCGTTGCTTTCTTTTTCACGTAACCTTGTGAACCCCCAGCTGACCTGGAACCCTGCTGCAGACAGAATGTCTGAGCAAAGGCCACTGGGTGGGCTCACACAGTGCACCAGTGCTGTCTCCGTCACAGAAATCACTAAGTCGGGTACACACACGTCCCAGCCCCAAATGGGAGGAGGACTGAAAGGGAGCAATCCTTAAGGCACAATTAAGCTTTGCGAAGCACCTTCTGTGCTGTTGCTTCTCCCAGCCCACAAACACTGCCTTCTGGGGTGTTCCATGCTACCAGTTGGCTCTGCGAGAAACATCTTGGGTCTGGCTCACAGATGGAGCTATGTGACACGCTGGCACATACAGGAAGTGGGGTGCTACTATAGGGTGGTTTTCTTTGAAAGACAGTGAGAGTGTGAAATGCTCCTAAGTGGAAAGGATTTCAAAAATGCATGTCCACTGAATAGACATAGAGAAAGGCCTGCCGTGTGGAGCCTGGCAGACTCCTGGACCAAAGGGTTCCTATTGGCCGAGCGGGTGGTCAGAGTTTTGAAGATTTGAGCTAATCTGGCTGGTGATGAACAGGTGAGGGGAAGAGAGAGGAGCGTGGCTCAGAATGGACACAGAACAAAATGGACTGTGTTTCTCCTGCTCACTCTCGCCAAATGGGCCTCGCCACAGAGCCGCCGCCTCCTAAGCAGAGAGACTGCTGTGTGAATTTTCCTGAACAGACAAGATGTGCTCTCACCCCGGACAGGGCACGGATGGCACACGGAAGAGGCGTGTCCACCCACGCACGTGTAGCTTGTGAATAAGCGAGTATAACTGGCCGCTTACAGGGACGCGGGCAACTGAGAGCTGCTACACCACTGAAGGAAATGTCATGGCGGACACGCCTCTGAGACTCCTCCCTTCCCCTCTCCCCTCTCCCCTCCCTCTCCCCTGTGCCCTTTTAGAGGCGGAAATAAAGACTGGCCCAATCTTGTGCAGGTCCCCGGTGGGTAATCCCAGCTCCTAGCACTTCAAAGGGCATGTCTGGAGGACAGTGTCACACACTGAATGTGGTAAAACAGGCTGCAATGTAGCCAGTCCCCTTCCTTATACATCACAGGGTTTGTTTGACATGTTAACCGGACGCTATAACAAGAAAAGCAAAGCCAAAAACACAGACCTCCCTTCTCTGACGCTAAGCAAGTCATCACTGCTGGACAGTCTACCAGAGGACAAAGTGGACCCCTCAGCATGGAGTCAGACTTGGGGCAACGGATTCTCTCCAACATGCCCCCCCCCATAGGTCTAGCCTGGAGTACCCTGTACAGCAGAAACAGCAAAGACCCTGCATCCATAAGGAGGAAGGCAAGAACCAAATCCAAAAGGTTGTCCTCTGATCTCTACACATATAGATAGTGCTATGCACACACCGGCCCACATCTACTTAAACACACACAGGAAGGAAGGAAGGAAGGAAGGAAGGAAGGAAGGAAGGAAGGAAGGAAGGAAGGGAGAGAGATTTAAAGCTTGCTTTAAAAATGGGTGTATCCTGCTTACGTTTGTGTTTCATTTCAACTTGATATAAACTGGGTCATCAGGAAGAGGGGACGTCAGCTAAGGAGGTGCCTCCATTTGCTTGGCCTGTAGGCAAGTCTGTATGTCATTTTCTTAATGGATAACTGATGTCAGGGATCCCAGTTCACTGCGGGCAGTGCCACCTCTGGGCAGGTAGTCCTGGGTGCCATAATATCGAAAGCTGAGTAAGCCAGCAAGCAGCATTTCCCACGTCCCCTGCTTCAGTTCCTGACTTGAGTTCTGCCTTGGCACAGCAACGGACCGTGAGCTATGAGATGAAATTCACAAGTTGCCTTTCTTTGTGGTGTTTATCACAGCAATAAAAGGCAAACTAGAACAAAGGCAGAGGGGGCCTTTTGCTTACTCCACTGTGCGAAGCTGAAGTGAGTTTCTATCTATGAGCCAAGAACAGCCTCACCGCTCGTTAGCCTGTATTTCTGACTCCACGGCCCTGGCCTCCTCTGCCTCCAGGTAAATGTCTACATATAAGTTGCCCTGTCAAATACTTTGTTATCACTGTGATTTACAGGTTCGCTCGGATATTTGTCTACTGTTCACTTATGCCATTTTTATAACTAAAATATCAAATGTCTGTCATAAGGCGTGCGTACAATTGGTTTATAGTCGGATGTCTTTTCCGCAGCTGCACAGTGTCTGTTTAACCCATAAGATATTCATTTTTCACTAAAGCATCGTGATTGTTAAAACACACTGAAAATTATTTCAAACTCCAGAATACTGCAAGTTGAACAACTTACACGATGGCGTTCTGTCTCCGCGGAACATAAGTGTGTGGACAGATCTGCGTTGAGTGGCATTTCTGCAGTAAGAAAGGAGACAAATGCCATGTCAACACAGCCAATGAGATTACAGAAGCCATCAGAGGCGCCATCCAAGCCTCATCCGCCAGCCAACCTTCTCCCAACAGCCAGCACAGGGTGGTTTCCATTATCTTCACGAAGCCATTTTTGAGGAAGGAAATGTTATCAATATAGGCAGCAAGAGAGACGGCTCCAGAGGGGCAAGGGCTGGCCGAACAAGCCTGATGGTCTGAGGTTGATACACACCAGAAGCCACATTTGAAAATGGACCCAGCCGCATGCACATGCGGAGGTCATGTCCGTCGAGGCTTGAGGCTCAGCCAGCCTCATGTGCACCGCTCCACAGAAACAAGAAACCCAGGTGGAAGGGGTGGGCCAGCTCCCAAGGATCCACAGCAACACACGACATACGAAAGCATTTTAAAGGTAAGTCTCTTCAACGCCATTGAGTAAATAGGTCAATAGCAGGGAAAGGCAGATGTGAAAAACGCACTACCCTGTCTCTGGAGAGAAGCATGGCAGAAAAGAAATGGGGGTAAATACGCATGAGTCTTTGCTCTGGTCCCTGCTAAAATACTAACGTTTGACGAACCGTTGTGCCTCTGCCTCCTGGGCCTGGATTATGGAGAGTACCGTCCCGGGTCAGAAGGCCTGGCCAGCTCACATCCTCACTCCCTTTCAGGGCTCTGTGCTACTTTAGCCAGTCTGGATGATGAAAGAATCGCTAAGCACTGGGACAACACCTTTAATCCCAATACTCCAGGACGTAGAAGCCAGTGGGTCTCTGCGGCTTCACAGGCTAACCTGGTGTAGAGAATGAGTTCCAGGCCAGCCAGGCCTGCATAGTTGAGACCCTACCTGAAAAGGAAAAAGAGAGTGGGAAGGAGGGAAAGAGGGAGGGAGGAAGGAGGGGAGAAGAGGGGAAGAGGGGAGGGGAGGAGGAGGGAGGGAGGGAGGGACAGAGGAGGGGAGGGATCCTGATGGGAGGGTAATTTTTCCTTCAAAACTAACACTATCAATTTTTCAGTAGCCGTTGTTACTCTGATGATCCTTTTCTTCTACTCGATGGTCTGGACATGGATTCCTGTCAGCTATGGCCACAGTGTAAGACTGGGCTGGGCAAAACAGTCCCCCAAAATTAAATGTCACTTGTCACCATCCTGCTAGTCCCTTGGTTCTGTTTTACTTTCCCCAAATGTGATGAAGTCTACATTAAAACAAAAGTCAGGACTAAGAAAACTGCAAGATAATCCTGCCCCGTAAACATAGTGTGTGTGTGTATGTGTGTGTGTGTGTGTGTGTGTGTGTGTGGTGTGTGTGTGTGTGTGTGTGCAGTCATGTGTGTGTGTGCGTGTGTGTGCAGTCATGTGTGTGTGTGCGCATGTGTGTGTGTGCAGTCATGTGTATGTGTGTGTGTGTGTGCAGTCATGTGTGTGTGTGCATGTGTGTGTGTGTGTATGTGTGTGTGTGTGTGTGTCTGTGCAGTCATGTGTGTGTGTAGGTGCACATGTGAGCCCGTGGAAGCCAGAGGGCAATCTCAAGGGTCATTCCCCAGGAGCTGTCACCTCCTGTTTTGAAACTGGGTCTCTCATTGACATAGCTCATTGGGTCAGACTAGACTCTCCAGTGAGCCCGACATTCTCCTGCCTCCACCAAACTGACAAATGCACAGCATCACACCCATCTCTCCACATGCTTCATGGGACCAAACCCAAGACCTCATACTTGCATACCAAGTACCTTACTGACTGAGTCAGATTCCCCCAACCCTCAAATGTTGAATTTCATACTCACAATTCCCTCTCTCCAAGGTTAAGTCATGAGAATGTTCAATCAAAATAAGTAACAGACTCCTCTTTTGTGTTTGTTGAAAATTAAACATTTCAGGATAGCAAAGAATTTGGCTGGGAAAGAAAGTAGCATTGCTGGGGTAAAATGGTAGCTTGGTCACAGCTGTCCTACCCAGATTGCTTCTAAAAATCTTACTGGGACACAGGGAAATACATCCCCGTTTGAACTTGAAACATCCCCAAATTAGCATTGACATAAAGGAAGCACTCAGCCCACCGTGGAAATGCTTCATAACTCTCCATCCTGAAACAGCATCCGGCTTTACCACCTTCTCTCATTAGGAATTATTCTTGCAGAATACTCCCACGAGAATCCTTAATTTGAACACTCAAACACTGAGGTAACAGCGAACCACGGGACGAACGAGGAGCAGATCTCTCGAACTCCGCAAACCCTCCTACAGAGCCCATGCAAATATGAAACAGAAAATAAACCCACAAAAGGAAAGAACAGGAGGCCAGTGCAGAACGCTTCTCCCCGGGAAGTTTGCGATTCGGAAAATAACAGCTACAGAGTTTCCAGCAAACACCCTCCCTCTCACCTAGCCATCTTGTAAGTACAGGCCCCCTGCCTGATACCACTCGCTTTGTCCCCCCCCCCCTTGTTTCGTGCTACATACCTGTAAAGTGTCCTCAGAAGCTGGAACTGGGCTGCACTCTCTTAGTTACATGATCGTTACATTTTTCTCCTTTTTTATTGAGAGTTTCATACAAGCATATAATGTTTTTGATCAAATCTGCCCCAATTTTCTCCACTATGATTCCTCCCATGGCTCCCACCACCCATCTTCCCCTCCCAACCTAATATTCTCTGTTTTATTTTTAAAAAACACACACACTGAAGCCATTTAGCTCTACCTGCAAGAGCTTGGGAGCAGAGCTCTCCACTGGAGGATCTATAGCCTCTCGTGTCTAGTGGAAACAGACTTTCCCTCCCCGAGCATCCACCAAGGTCCAGTAGCTCCTCAGCTAGAAGTGGAGAGGCGGGGCTTCATAACCACCTGCCCTGACCATGCTGGGATTTTGTCTGCCTTGATCTTATGCAGGTCTTGTCTGCACAGACACGGGCACTGCGAGTTCATATGTGCAACTGCTCTCTTCTGTCTGGAAAACACTGAACCTTTGCAATCACGCTTTCAAGGAAAGGGACATAAACCATTTTGTCAGGACATGAAACACTCAGAAACTGCCAGTCATAAGGTAACAGAAAGTGTAAAGCCTAGTGTCTACTTGATATAACAAAATAGATTACTAAGAATTAAATGTTTTATTTCTTTACAATTTTGCGCATTTATTTATGTGAGCAGCCATCTTCTCTGTTCTTTGCTAACATGTGCTCTTCTATTCTAACGTATAATCATGTTATTTTTAATATATAACTCTCTTACAATTATACAAATGGCATTGCGCATGTCTACCTACTACTATGTCCATTCAACCTCACCTAGTGCTTCACCCCACTTCCCTTCCAAATTCATGCCCTCTTCTTATTTGTTGTTTTTTTAGGATTTTTTGTTTCTTTTTATTTTATGTATACAGAAGTCTACCTGCGTGTGTGTATAGATAGCATATGTTGCAGTGATCAATGCCAGAAGATAGCCTCAGACCCCATAGAATTGGGCTACAGCCAGTTGTGAGACCCCCCCCTCCCCCATGTGGCTCTGGGTCTTCTGCTGAGCTATTTCTACAGAACCTGATTTTGTTATTATGACCCCAAGTCCAGTCAGCGCTGCCCATTCTCTCATGGACACATGGACATGACCTTCCATCACCTCACATCTGCGCTTCCGTGCGGTGTAATACCTCTGGCCGTTCCTTTCATGTGAAACTATTTTTCTTCAGTATCACTCCCTCCGGGACATTGTCGTCCATCCTTGACATGTCGAGAAGCTGGGCCTTTATAAATCCCTCTGTCGGTGTGTCTAGAATAACTGAAAGGTCAGTGTGGGTCCACGTTGCTGCAGATGGGCAATCCCTCTGGTAGTGTGCGTGTGTGTTTGCCCTACTCCCTGACTTCAGCACTGTCACTCTTGGATATTCCTAGCTACACTTTTCCACCTTTGTTAGCTGAGTCAAACTCATTCTGGAATCAAATGTCCGTGGGTTCATCAGTGAGAGACGAGGAGAATGCCCATCACGCGTTGTGTGAGCATGAAGAGGAGGGAAGGAAGGGCTCTGAGATCAGGTCCAGCCCACACGCACAGTCAGCTTTGATGAATTTGAATGACAAGTGCTCTGTCACCTGACCCCAGGGTCCACACCTCGTAACTTTCACACATGAGACCCCGCCCGCCATAGAAGTAAGGCCATGAACGGGCCCTTCAAACCATGATAATTTCATCTGGATAATGTGTGTCTTACCAAGACCCTACCAGGATGGTTTGGTAACAACTTTAAAATGTATTAATCTTCAGATTTAGTGACCACAGAATATTCTATGGGAAGCACAAACTGGACTCAATGGATTTTTTGTTTAGTTGGTTTTTGCTTTTTGTTTTGGTTTTGTTTTTGTTTTTTTTTTATGAAGACAAAAGGTTGAGTGGGTAGGGAAGTGGGGAGAGGCTAAGGAGAGTTGGGTGAGAAATGAATATGATCAAAACAAATAGTGTGGAATTCTCAAAGAACTGGGGGAAAAAAAGCAAGCACAGGGCAAAAATAATGTATTTAAATAAAAGCTTAAGTTTTATCAGGAAGATTTTCAAAATACCCAACCTATCATTCAAACCAATAGTTAATAAAATAAAAATGAGTTTCTTCTATTGTCTAGTAAAATGAAATAATTCTAAAATACATTGCCTCCTGTTACTGAAGATGTTCAGAAACGGCCCTTCTTGCTCATTGTACCATGAGGGTACAATATGTGATGGTTTATTAGGGACAATTGGGCATCTCTAAAGGTTTCAACAGTGCACAGAGGCACTGGAAAGACATCAGCAGTTGAGAATCCTTGCTGCCCTCACAGAGAACCTGGGTTTTGTTCCCAGCATCCACATCTGCAGGCTCACGACCCTCTGCACCCACATCTGCAGGCTCACGACCCTCTGCACCCACATCTGCAGGCTCACGACCCTCTGCACCCACATCTGCAGGCTCACGACCCTCTGCACCCACATCTGCAGGCTCACGACCCTCTGCGCCCACATCTGCAGGCTCACGACCCTCTGCGCCCACATCTGCAGGTTCACGACCCTCTGCGCCCACATCTGCAGGCTCACGACCCTCTGCACCCACATCTGCAGGCTCACGACCCTCTGCACCTACATCTGCAGGCTCATGACCCTCTGCACCCACATCTGCAGGCTCACGACCCTCTGCACCCACATCTACAGGCTCACAAACTCTGCACCCACATCTGCAGGCTCACGACCCTCTGCACCCACATCTGCAGGCTCATGACCCTCTGCGCCCACATCTGCAGGCTCACGACCCTCTGCGCCCACATCTGCAGGCTCACGACCCTCTGAACCCACATCTACAGGCTCACGACCCTCTGCACCCACATCTGCAGGCTCACGACCTCTGCACCCACATCTGCAGGCTCACGACCTCTGCACCCACATCTGCAGGCTCACGACCCTCTGCACCCACATCTGCAGGCTCACGACCCTCTGCACCCACATCTGCAGGCTCACGACCCTCTGCACCCACGTCTGCAGGCTCACGACCCTCTGCACCCACGTCTGCAGGCTCACGACCCTCTGTAAGTCCACTTTTAGGGTTCTAACACCTTCTTCTGGGCTCCACTTTCACTGCATGCATATGGTGCACGTGCAGCACACACACACAGAGAGAGAGAGAGAGAGAGAGAGAGAGAGAGAGAGAGAGAGGGAGGGAGGGAGGGAGGGAGAGGGAGAGAGAGAGAGGGGGGGGAGGGAGAGGGAGAGAGAGAGAGAGAGAGAGAGAGAGAGAGAGAGAGAGAGAGAGAGAGAGAGAGAGAGAGAGAAAGAGAGAGGCTGAACATATACCCAACTGCTGAGCCATTATCGCAGTCAGCATGCCTGTTACTCATCTCGGAAACAACTTTTTAAATGCTTCACTTTGCCTCACCCTAACTTGATGGGAGATGTCATTCTGCAAATATGTTTCTTGTATTGGTTAATGAATAAAGCACTGTTGGCCAACAGGAAAGCAAGATGGGAGGGACTAGGAGACTAGGAGGAAAGAGAAAGTAGTAAGGAGCAGTCAGCATGGAGAGACCAGAGAGGAAGAACACCAGCCCCTCTGGCCAGTAAGATGAGGCCACGTGGAAATACTGAGATTAATAGAAATGGGTTAATATTTAAGACAGAGCTAGCTGATAAGAAATGATAGTAACTGGCCAGCAGCATTGTATCAAATACAGGGGGCTGGCGTGGCGGCAGAACCAGACCGGCGGCGGGAGAAACCTACTCGTAACACTAACTCCTTTACCTCAATCCACAGCCATATTGTTCCTATACTCCACAGTAGACTCCCTAATCTGCCCCGACCTACCCCAGGACCACGGCAGTCTTGATAACGAAGCCTGTGACCTTACCAGCAAAGAAGAATTGAGACAAAAGCAAAGTTAGGTCTAGAGCAGTGGTTTTCACCCTTCCTAATTGCTTCAGTCCTTTAATATATTGTGATAACCCCCGATCCAGGTATAAAATAACTTTTGATGCTATTTTATAACTGTGACTGTGTTACTGTTATGGATTATAACATAAATGTCTGCATTCTGTGATGGTCTCCGGTGACTCTGGTGAAAGGGTAATTAGACCTCAAAGGGGTTGAAATCCACAGGTTAAGAACTGTGGCGGTGATGGTGGTGATGGCGGTGATGGCGGTGATGGTGTTGGTGGTGGTGGTGGTGGTGGTGGCTGTGGCACACACCTTTAATTCCAGCACTCAGCAGGCAGAAGCAGGAGGACCTCTGTATGTTAGAGGCCAGCCTGTTCTACATAGCTAATTCCAGGATAGCCAAGGCTACAGAGAGAACCCCTACCTCAGAAAGAAGGAGGGGGAGGAGGGAGAGAGGGAGGAAGCCATGGCCTGCTTAAACAACAATTTGTAGCACGTGCCTGCCACGTTCACTCCGTAAATGATCTTTCCCAAGCTCACCAACTTTCGTACATACAGGGCGGTCGGAGTGCTGGTCGACTGCGCTCTAAATCCCCAGTAAGCATCGCTTCTGCGGGGGGAAATGCCTACTCAACCCCATTAACAGTCATAGTGTGAGTGGCCGGCTGCAAGCCATTAATTTTGATGAGATCAGGTTTGCATCACCTCAAAGAGTCGACGGAAGCCACGGGAGATGCAGAAGTGCCCCCACTTTGCTGGCTTTAGTGAACAAAAAATGTGAAAGCAGTTGCAGAGCACCTGACAGCCAGACACCACAGGCCTGAGGAAAAGTTCACTCTGTCGGCAGCTACAGGAGCAGTGCCAAGGGCTTAGGACACTAGCTCGGCTAGAGCCTCAGAGCCAAAAGATGCGGGTAAAAAGCACTGAACACACCAGGCAGAAATCACCCTCAAGTCCCCAAAAGGCTTCTGGGGTGGCAGAATGGGGTAAGCAATTTTACTTCTTAAGAATTTGGCAATGTGAAAGAAATTATTGTTTTCAAGAGTCTGCAGTTGCCCTGGAAAATATAACAGGACCCCAGGTCTCATGTTGTCAACTTGTGGACATCTAGTCTCAAAATAAAGTAGGGAGAGAAGGCGTCAAGATGCTCTCATAACTGATGCGCACATTTCCTGTTTCACTCGTTAATATTCAACCTGGTTATATCTTCTTTAGACATCTGCGAGCATCTAGTACTTAATTCGGGATGTCTGCACAAACTTGCTTGAGCACAAGTATCTCTGACCCGACAAAAGGCTTCCTTCCCACAGGAGGGAAGAGAAAGGCTATGATTTCTGCCTTTCTGACTTACAAATATCTTGTAAAGGGGGAAAAAAAATCATAATTCACAGCCCTGTATATACAAAATGCCTCCAACGGGTTTCAGCTTGGAATTGTAAGCAATGAATTTTTCTGCTAAATACAGCAAATCCAGTCACTATATTTATAAAACAAAATGCATTCCTATTCTGAATGTGGAATGTAATCTCTGGGTACAGCAACTTCCAAATTGGCATTTAAAACATCATGTGGGCTGGGAGATTGCTTGGTGGTTAGAACTGCAGGCACAAACTCAGCTTGAAAATCATAGTACCTTGATGGCTTCATGGGAAGCTGTCAGGGACAGCAAGGCAGCTCCTGTGGTAAAGTCGCCTGCTGCCAAGCTTCAGAAGCTGAGTTTGATCCCTGGGACCCCCATATAATCAAAGAGAATTGGCTCCCACAAGTTGTCCTTTGACCTACACACACACACACACACACACACACACACACACACACACCACTAAACAGATATAAAACCAAAAGAAAATAAAAACTGTCGGTAGGTTAAAAAAAAAGGGCAAGGATATGTATGTATGTATGTGTATGTATGTATATGTATAATATTATATTTATATTCATTGTACATTCTTAGTCCTATGTAACAGAAACTCAGTCTACCTTCAAAATAGCAGTAACTAACTCCAAAACATTTTTAATGGTGATTCTGCCACTGCAAGAAAAATAAAGAGAGAGAGGGGGGAGGGAAGGAGGGAGGGAGGGAGAGAGAGGGAGAGGGAGAGGGAGAGGGAGAGGGAGAGGGAGAGGGAGAGGGAGAGGGAGAGGGAGAGGGAGAGGGAGAGGGAGAGGGAGAGGGAGAGGGAGAGGGAGAGGGAGAGGGAGAGGGAGAGGGAGAGGGAGAGGGAGAGGGAGAGTCCACTGGAACAAATGGCAGGACGTGCCATGCATCACCTGAGACAATCATTCCACTCTCTTGCATTGTGGGAATTTATTTTTAATCAAGGCAGAGTTACCATTAGAGGCAGGCGATGAAACACTATGAAATGTTTAGTCTGGAACCAAAAACGGAACAGTATATCAGGCCATCATGCTTTGGCCTGATAAATAATGAAGATGCCCAGAAGAACAGAAAATATATACAGTCTGTATCTTTTCAGATGAGAATAGCTTGGTCAGCAACTCAATGCCAGATTCTCAAAACTCTGCCTTTTCGCCATCATAAAGTGGCTTTGTGTCCCCCATCCACTGTACCTACAACCCAGACAGGAAGGCAGTAGAGAGGGAGGAGCTGGTGTTGGGAACAGGAAAATCCTCGGTGTTGGCGAGCAAAAGCATGCGAGCTCACAACCTCACCGCGTATGCCGCAGATGAACGCTAATGGATGAAAGACTGCCCTATGTGGCTTTAACTGTGTCCGTTGACACAGCCAAGACTCGCCCAGAAAGACACTCTTGATTGAACAACTGTCTTTATTGGGCTGCTCTGTGGTCATGTTTGGGTGGCGCTGTCTTTATTGCTCGTTAATGAAGGAAGACACAGCCCAGTCCGGGTGGCACAATTCCCTGGGCTGGTCCTGGGCATAATACAAAGCTGGCTAAGCCTAAGCCTGTGAGCCGTCAGCAGTCAGCTCCTCCGTGGTTTCTCCATCAAGCTCCTGCTTGAGCTCCGGCCCCAACGTCCCTAATGGTAGACTGGGATCTAATAATGTAAGCCAAGTAACCCCTTTCTCTTTGGACAGAGTATTTTATCATAGCAACAAAGAGGAAACCACGGCAAAGGCGTAATTCAAGCTAAAACTGCAACAGGCTCAGGAAGTACAAGTATAAATCTCTCCGTGACCTTGGAATAGGCCACAGTTCTTTTAGATATGGCACCCAAACCATGAGCAACCAACAAAAATTAAGTTTTGTCGAGGTTATGTGCTTCCAAGGACATGACCAAGAAAGTGAAAATCCACAGAGCAGGAGGAAACACATAAATCTCTTCCCGTAAAGGCCTAGTGTCTAAATTCACAATGTTAGAACCATTACAACTCAACAACACAAATAAAATAACCAAAAAAAAAAAAAAAGGCAAAGTACCTAGCTATACATTTCTCCAAACAAGATTTAAAAAGGTTATGGAAGTCTAAAGAGATTCGGTGTACTGTGTGTAGTACTCTTAGAGAGGATCAGTTTCTAGCACTGATGTTGGGCAGCTAAAAACTGACTTTAACTTCAGCTCTGGAGGAGCTACTGGCCTCTTTTGGCTTCTGTGGCACCTGTACATCTGTGGCACACACACACACACACACACACACACACACACAGACACAACACACACACACACAGACACAACACACACACACAAATAGACACACACACACAGACACAACACACACACACAGACACAACACACACACACAGACACACACACACCGACACACAGACACACAGACACACACAGACACACACACACAGACACAACACACACACAGACACAACACACACACACACACAGACGCGCACACACACACAGACACAACACACACACACAGACACACACACACACACACACCGACACACAGACACACACACACACAGACACACACACACAGACACAACACACACACACAGACACACACACACACAGACACACACACACACACAGACACACACACACACACACAGACACACACACACGCACGCGCGTGCATAAAATAAAATAAATCTTTAAAAATAGTTAAGCACACAAGTTTACTATCGTGATCCTAACTGGAACTGTAAATCAACTACAGTGATGAACAGAGTGTCCAGAGTGAGATGCTGAAGCACGCGGTTCTAAACGGGCTGTCTTCGTCAAATCCCTCCCACAGAAAAGGAGGCAAACGGACTGCAGGACCCCGAGGGGATGGATGACTCCAAGAAAACTGTGCCATCCAGACACAAGAGTGAGGCGCGTGGGAGCTCAACGAGACAGCGGCAGCCTACGGGAGACCTGGGCAGCCTCAAACCACACAGAGCCCAGCACTGAGAACAGGAGGTAGACGGGAATTATTTGATTTGATACCCTCTAGCAAAGGAAAACTCAGCTTTCTCCAGTGGTTCATCAACCGCTTTCCAGGGCGGGCCCCATGCCCTGGAGCAGCCGGCCAGCACAAAACAGACTCCATAGTAGGTTTGTGATTGTTTGTTTTGGGAGTGGGGAGAATTTTTTTTTGTCTTATTTTCTTTCCTTTTTTTTTTTTTTTTTTTTGTCTTCTTTTTGTTTGTTTGTTTGTTTCACTGTCTTTATTTTTTGGTTTGGTTTGGGGGGAGGTTGTTATTGTTTTCCTGGTTTGGTGTTTTATTTTGTTTTTTGAGAGAAACAGAACATGAAATTGGATGGGTTATGGAGGTGGAGAGAATCTGGGAGGAGTTGGAAGTAGAAAAGGAAAAAGAACAAATATTATGTATGTATGTATATATGTGTAAAAAATAATTTTTAAAAAACCAAAAAAACACAATGAGATGCAATTTCACAAATATATATGTAACGAGCAGGCCCCCCACACACACACACACACACTGGTCTGGTCCTGCCGCCACGCCAGCCCCCAATACCACACAGAGACTCTGTATTTGATACAATCCTGTTGGCCAGTTACTATCATTGTTTACCGGCTAGCTCTGTCTTAATGATTAACCCGTTTGTACTTATCTAAGTATTTCCACGTGGCTCACCTTACCGGCCAGAGCGGCTGGCGTTCTACCTCTCCCGGCTCTCCATCTTGACTCCTCCCAACTACTTCCTCCTTCCTCCTAGTCTCCTAGTCCCTCCTATCTTCCTTTCCTATTGGCCAACAGTGCTTTATTCATTAACCAGTATAAAAACATATTTACAGAATAACATCTCCCATGATATATATGATTGATGCGGACAGGAAACATGTCTCAGTCATTACTCCTTGCTACAGAAGCTTAAGGTCCTGAGTTCAGGCCCCCAGCACTATTGTAAAGGTTCGTGTGACCTCAAAGCTGGGGAGGCAGAGATAGGAACACCCAAGTACTCTCTAGCCAGACACCCTGACTGAACTGAAGAACTCCAGGTTCAGTGAGAGGCCTGCCTCAAAAAGTCAACTGTTGAGATATGTAAGACGCCTCGTATGTTGGCCTCTGCCCTCCACATACATGTGTGCATGGACACACAGGAATGCATACACACACAACACAAGAGAAGCTAGAGAGTGGGAACGTCAACAAGCGTATGTTGACCTCAGAAGCTGCATACACTGCTTTGGAAAACACCTCGACTATTCCTCCAAAAGTTGGGTTCCTTTAATAGTTGCTCCTGAAACTCTAGCCCAGGTGTATACCCAACCAGCCTGGGAACAAACACTCGGGCTTAGCCCCTTCTGTGAATGTCACAGCAATATTATTCACAATAGCACGTGAAATATAAATAATTCAAATGTCTCTCAGCTGGGGAATGAATAAAAATGTGAACCCTCAAGAGGTAGAACCTAGTGGGAGAGAGCAACCAGGGGTGTGCCCTTGCCAGGAACATGGGACCCCAGCTTTCTCCTTACTCCCCGGCCCTCAGTGTAGGTCTAGGGATCAAACTCAAGCCCTCAGGACTATGCAGCCAGTACTTTATCAGCCAAGCTTTCTCCTCAGCCCATGGTTCCTTTTTATTGTTGGTACACAGACCATCAGTACCAGATGCAATCCAGGGGCAGGAAACACAAACGTTACTGATTCTATAATCTCTCCATGATCGCAATTACAGCTGAACTGACAGCTAGACTAAGTTCCAAACACCTCAAGCAGACACAGCTTTACATTCCACTCTAAAGGTTGAAGCACACAGCCTCACATTGTGTGCTGGAAGAGTTTACCTGGTGGCAGAAGGCGCTGAGCTTCTGTTTCAGGCATGTGACTTGAGCAGAGATTTTATTCAGCCCCAAGGGGGTCCTCCTAAAGCCACTCAGGCTTCTGGAGAGGCACTGTGATTGTCAAACTGACACTTCACTAAGGAAGTGTCATAAAAGACCGTGGGACACACACACACACACACACACACACACACACTCACACACACATACTCACACACACACACTCATACTTACACATACTTGACTCTGTGTGTGTGTGTGTCTGTGGTGTGTGTGTGTGCGTGTGTGTGTGATGTGTGTATGTCTGTGTGTGTGTGTCTGTGTGTATGTGTGTGTGTGTGTCTGTGTGTATGTGTGTGTGTGTTTTTGTGTGTGCGTGTGTGTGAGTGTGTATGTTTGTGTGTGTGCGTGTGGTGTGTGTGTGTGAGTGTGTGTGGTGTGTGTGTGTGGTGTGTGTGTGAGTGTGTGTGGTGTGTGTGTCTGTCTGTGTGTGTGTGTGTGTGAGTGTGTGTGTGTGAGTGTGTGTGTGTAGTGTGTGTGAGTGTGTGGTGGTGTGTGTGTGAGTGAGTGTGTGAGTGTGTGTGTGTGTCTCTGTGTGTGGTGTGTGTGTGTGTCTGTGTAAGGGATGAAAACTGTATGGCAGTTGGACTCATCCAAGCATAAATTATCTAGCATGGCATGTCAGTTACCAACCGCAACAATGAGACAGACGAGGCAAGTCTGGGGACAAAGTAAACATCTGTCAAGAGCTGCCTCTTCCGGTTACAATGCAGGGACAGGAAATGGCTGAGCTTTGTACAAGGGCATCCCAGGAAGCTGTACACTCCCTGAGCAGGCTCCGCTAGGAAGCCAGAGAACATGGTGGTTGTTCCTGGATGAAGGGAAGGACTCCCAATATGTGAGCCCCATTCAGTTTAACATTCAGGTGTCCTGCTTCGCTCCTGCCCCCCTCCACCAGGAACACCACGGCCCTCCCCAAGCCGGCACCAGTTCCTTCCACAAACAGCACAAACCCCAAATCATTACCATGACCAGCAGACTCCAGCTTAGCCAGATGCGAGGGAGGCGTCTCAGCCTCTGCTGTCTCAGCCCTTGTTGCGCTGGAGATGTCACCCCCTCAAGGAAGCCTGCTACCTAGAATCTGCTGTATCCGTGGTTAATTTTTTCTTACTTTTCTTCTTGTCTACTTTTTCTCTCTCTCTTTTTTATTTCCTGCAGCTGAGGACTGAAGCCAGGGCTGCGCGTGCTAGGCAAGCCCTCTACCGCTGGGCAAATCCCCGAGCCCCTTCGTTTGTTCCTTACCACTGACTTTATACGTCATGAGGACAAACACTGGCTTTTGCATCACAGGTACCAAGAACCGCGCTTTCTCTTAAGGCCGAGCCAGGCTGAACTGGAAGTCACTTTACATTCCAGGTCCTCCCGCCTTCGTCCTGTCAGCCGGAGTCACTGGCATGCAGTGCCCTGCTCAGTTCATGCGGACTTTACGCGTGCTAGACAAGCACGGAACAGACTAAGCTACACACCAAGGCTGGCGGTTCACGTTTGAAGTAAAAGAACGGTCGCATGAAAAGAAATTCGGTGAGTGCATGTGACATCCCAGGCCACCGTAGCCAACCGTGAATCCTGTGACAAGACTAGAGACTAGTGTAAGAAATGTCCACTAGGTTCCCGGTGGGTGGCGATATTTGAGAACATTCTAGAATCTTGAAGGCTTTGTAGGGATTTATCACCGCAGGCAAGATTTGAGGGCCCGGCGCCTGGTCCCACTTCCTATCGCCTCTGCTCCGCGTGTGTGAAATGTCATCTCTCTCTTCCGGCTGCCAGGCCATCATCCTGGTGCCAAGCCTCCCCCTCTATGATGGTCTCTGGTCCCTCTGGAACTGTCAGCCAAAATAAACTTTTTCTTCCTTAGCTGCTCTTCTTGGAGCGTTTTATCACGGCAACAGAAAAGTGAAACACAGCCTTATGCCAAGCTGTTCCAGTGTCCCTCTGCCAGCCAGGGGAAGATCTGGTCCCTGGGCTACTCACATCACATTCTAAAGGCTCCCGGCAGCCAGAGGCCACTGCTCCTGCTGTGAATGCCTGCAGGAAGCAAAATGCAGAGAAATAATTTGGAGAATTCCTATGATGTGTGACTGACTAAGCCATTGCCAAGGAGCAGTGCTGAGTGAGGATTACTCAAAGGAAGCCTACAGCTTAGGCTGCCAGAGCTCTCGTCCTAGCAGCCCGACAGCACAGCCTGCTTCTTCAGACCTATCCTCTGGGCTCTGGAGTGTCTCAAGCTTTCTGCCTGGAATCACCTGTTTCCCTGCCCATGCCAAGACATACGAATATGCAAGAATGCCTGGGGGTCCTAGGGAATTCACGTAGGCTGTCTCCATGGAGAGCATTCCTGGGTGTCAGGTAGGTATGGATGGCCCTAATGTCACATGCAACGTATTTGGGACCCAGTAGAGAACAAAAGAGGAAAGAAAGATGTTAAGGAAAAGGTTATTGGATGGAGGCTATGGGCTATGGTAAGAGTGGGAGTTTGTGTGGAACTAGAGGTGTCACAGCAAGCCCACACCAGGAAAACACAGATTAACACAGAAGAGGTGAAGGGAAATGATGCCATGCAGATGAAACAGTTGGAACTCTGTTCTGAGGACGAGGGAGCTGGCAGGATTTGCAAGCTAGAGAGACTGGAACTGATCTGAAAGGAAGCGTCCATCTTTCATGTGAAGGAAGGACTCGTGGTCCACGGTATTAGATGTGAGACCAGAAAGTACCACGAGATCATTCAGACACCAGCTAGTAATGCCCTGGATCAAGAGTACTTCAAAAAGTCTTTCCGAAAATCAGGTGTGAGAATCCAAAGCTCAAGGACGTCCTCTGCTACGTGGCAAGTTCAATACTACCTCACAAAAGAAAGAGGGTGGGGAGGGGGGAGGGGAGGAAGAAGCAAAGGAGGGTAAGGAGAAAGGGAAGAGACGTTGTATGAGAAGACGCTCACGTGACAATCAGATCCTGGAGATTGAAAGCAGGAAAGTGGGGACAGACAGAGGAGCCTGGTCTTCATTGTCTGCTTTTGCATTCATGTAGATGGAGATGCTGTCTATAAAAATTAAGTACATACACATCACTCATAAACACACACATATACACACAAGTGTCTGCACATAGACACATGCACACATACTTTCAATACACCAAACTCAACTCGCACAAAACGAGCGTTAGAACGGAATATTGAAACTCTTGAATCTATTCCAATTCTGACTTCCCATATAGAATGACAGCTTATGGAATCAAGGACCCAGCCCAAAGTCTTGCCTCTTTTTCTGAAAGATGATGTGGCTTTGGGGTGACCTTGTCCTTCTGAGACGCAGTAAGTTTACCTGAAGAGATGGAGAGCTGAACTACACCAGGATACTGAGGTTGCTTTACACACTACGTTGAAAAAGTATCCATGGTTGGGTCTAGGATTAGCAAGAAAGGCTTGCACTAAATTGGCACGTATGCCACAGGCAGGAAACTAGGGATTGTAATCGTCATTTCTGAACTCCTGAGCTAGAACATCGCCTGACTCAGTAAGTGTATTATCATCCTGCCACACATTAGGACTTTGGTCCCTAAAATATGCTATAGTTGTGCTTACCCCTAACGGAGTCAAAACCCCATAATCTTTTAACTATGGGAATTGGCTCTGGTATCACTACTTCTGTGGTTTTCTTTTCAAACACAAGGCTATCTATCTGTTTATTTCTGTAATAGGATTCCATATGAGCCATAGTACATAGGGATATAAATAATTGGTTGCAAAAAGAAAAAAAAACCTTCATGTATTTGGATATGCATTATTTAATGGCTACATCAAGACTAAATTGCCTACAACATTTCAAAGTCGGGAAGGACTTGTTTTCTTTTTTTAATGTAATTTTTTTGTACTAATTCCTTGAGAATTTCATACATATTGTATGCATAAATAATATATTTTGAGCGTATTCACTCTTATTTCTTCCCTTAACTCCTCCCAGTTCCAACCCCCTCCCAACTTTATGTCTCATTTTTCAATAACCTACCAGGTCCAATTTGTACAGCCAATACACAAATGGATGTGGGGGCCATCCACTGGAGTACGGCTGACCTAGTAGAGGTCACACCTTTAGGTAAAACTGTGTGTCCTTCCTCCAGTTCCATCAGCCGTCAGGAGTATCTCAACCACGAGAGGGGACCCTGGATTCCCCCTCCCCGTTCCGTGCTGGAACACTGACTGTGCAGGTCGTGTGCAGGCAACCACAGTTGCTCATGTGCGTGTACGCAGCGACCCTATCATACGACACTGATATCGGGTTGTCACTCACCCTGGCGCCCCTCTGCCCCTGGCTTTTGCAGTCTTTCCACTCCCTTGGACTCATTTTCAGCCCATGGATGGTGGTTGCTTTGACTGGACTAAAGTACAGACATACAGCATCTCTAACACCCAAGACCCATCCTGTAGTCAGTATCTATCGCCATCCAGGCTCAACACTGACACATGCAGCAAGCAGCTCCACACCCAGAATCTTGACTACCTTCGCACGGTAGTGCTGTGCACACTGACCCTGATCCTAGCTCGTGGCATTTCTACCTGGTGGCCTGTGGCTTGCTAATACCATCTGCCCATAAGACCGTTCAGAAACTCAAGTAAAGTGTAACTGAACGTACTTTCTGAAGGCATCGTTAGTGTCCTGGAAATGGTATTATGGGTGTTTTTAAACCCCTCACCAGCACAGAGGCCCTAAACAGAGGAAGATGAGGCCACGCCATGACCACACAAGAGACTGTAACAAGGTGAAATGGCCAGAAGAGGAATCCATGAGACTTTAAGCAAAGCACCTTCAGTCTAACTCATAAAAATCAGGGCCAGGAGGATGGCTTAGTGGTTAGGAGCATTTTCTGAGCCAGTGTGAGGGCCTGAGTTTGATATTCCCAGCACCCACATAAAAAAGCCGGGCACGGGTGCACATATGCCTCTAACCCCTTGTCTTAATTATGTCCCTATTGCCATGATAAAGAAAACACCATGTTGAAAAACAACTCGGGGAAGAAAGGGTTTGTTCTGGCTTGTAACCCTCAAATCACACACAATACATCAGGAGAGCCATCAGCGCAGGAGCTCAAGGCAGAGACGTGGAGCTAGGCAGTGGCGCAGAAAGCAGGAGTGCTGCTTGCTGGCTCGTTCCTTGTGACTTGCTAAGCTACACAGGCCCTCTTGCCAATCATCAATCAAGAAAATGCTCTACAGGCCCAGTGGGTGTTTCTCCAGTGGACATTCCCTCTTCTCAAATGATGCCTGCCTGCCTCTAGTTGACTCAAGGATAACCAGGACCCCTCGGCACCGTGGAGGGATGGTGGAGGGAGAATTGTTGGTGCTTTCTGGCTGCCCACCTAGCTCTGGCTTCAATAAAAAGGCCCTGTCTGGGAAGTCAGGTAGAGAGTGACAGAGTGGGACACAGAGCTTCTTCCTCGGGCCTCTGAATGTCGCGCACAGACATATGCGCCCAGGGCGCGAGCTTGTATACCCTACGTAGAGACAACACAGTCACTCGTGCACACGAAGAAGGATGACTACTAATGCTTCCTTTCACGTGTTTTCTTAGTGACTCTTTTATTGCTGAGAAGACACAAGGACCAAAGCAAGTGATAGAGGGAGGAGTTTGGGGGGCTCACAGTTTCAGGTGGGAGGTCCTTGATCACCATGTCAGGGTTATGGCCGCAGACAGGAAGGCTCAGCCGGAGCCCTGCGTGAGAGAGTACAGCCTTATCCACAAGCAGGAGTCGAGGGGGGGGGAGCTAACTGGGAATGGCATGGGCTTTTGAAACCTCGAAGCCCCACCCCCAATGACTCACCTCCTCCAACAAAGTCACCCCTTCTAGTCCTCCCTAAACAGTTCCAGCAAATGGGGACCAAGTATTCAGACATAAGTGCCTACGGGGGGCCGTTCTCATTAAAACCGCCACACGTGTGGACATAAAATCATGTTTATCTATGGCATGGGAGGGGAAGGTTACCTGAGGGAAGGCAGGGGATGGAGGAGAAGAGAGAGGGCACGGGGAATGAAGAACCTAATGTCGTGTCATGAAGATGAGTTGAGTGAAAACGTCCCTGGGTAACCCATCCCTGCCTGCACAACAACAAAAAACAAAAAACCTTCACGTTCCCAAGGCAGTGAGCCAGCGAGGTTTGCCTCTAACATCCAGCATCCCAATGGCAAGTATTCTGTTTAGGGGCGTTTCACAGAGTGAGAACCCTTTGTTCCCTCCACTGCCTCTACACCCCCCCACACACACACCTCTCTCTGAGCCCCCTCTTCCGTGTGTCCGCCTGCCCGGTGACGGTCTGCTAATCGGAGGCTGTTGGTGTTTTCTGAGGCGGGCACAGGTCTGCATGCCCCACCCCTTAGCCTCTCGGTGACACCGCCTGCCAATGGTTCCCATTCCATTGCCTTCTCTCTGCCTCCAGAGACCCTCCCAAGCGCCGTCTGCTCCTGAGGGATGGATGTGATTCTTCACAGATTCTGCCGGGCTTCTTACTCCTAATATGCTTTAGGTATTGCCAGCTCATTTCTTTTGTTTCAAAGCCATCGCGCCAGTTTACATGTGGCTTCCTTTCTGATGTTTGCCTTCCTGTGAACAAGCTCCCTCCTGCTACTTATTGCCTTATCCCATCTTTAATCTCTGGTTTCCTAGAATCCAGGCTTAATTGAATTTTACTGCAAGGACAAGCTGGGCCTGCTTTCAGTTACGTGAGCTTCCTGCAGTGCGTCCTTCCCTTGAGTGGGCCTCTCCCCCAACTCCCGCCAGCTCTGTTCTTCTTTCCAGCTTCAAATCCTTTCCATGGGGCCCTGCACTACCAGGGGCTGTGGGGAGGGGGGGCACGGCTTCCTAGCTACTCATCTTCAAAAATGAGAATTCCACATGGGCCCGAAAACCCCGCCAAGAAACGGGTGTAATCAGAAGCTAAAATGATGCTGTCCTTGGCTTTGCCAAAAGTCCCCAGTTTAGTAAGGACAACCAGGACACTTAGGACTAGGGCCAGAATAAAAAACGCAGGGCCAGAGTGAAGAACGCAGGGCCAGCCAATTTGTTCCAAACTTTTTACAGTCCAAGATGGTGACCGGAGAGCGTTGAAGCACTCTGAGAAGGGGTCTCTTCTGAGTGAGGCGCCCTGTGTTCCTGCAAACACAGCATGTCCACAGTATGCCCAGAGTCGGGGGGAGGGGGAGGATGAGCCTCACCACCTACAGCAGGAGGCTGATCACAAAGCAGGGCCCGTGGGTGTAAGTATAGGACATTTTCAGTTTTACGCCCCTGCGCTGTGTTAGTTGTTGTTATCATATCCAGGTGAAAACACTTGACAGAAACAACCCTCATCCAAGAGTTTATGTCGGCTCACAGGGTCCCCAAGGGCTCAGCCCATTCTGAGAAGATTCTGACTGTAAGCAAGCCAGGAAGCAGAAACAACCTTCTAAGACTAAGATGCGCCCCAGTAACTGGCTTCCCCTTCCAGGCCTCACCCCCTAAAGGCTCCAAAGTCACCGCCTTCTGGGGAGCGATTGTGCCAAACCTGAGTTTGAGAGAACGTCCCACTCAATTCCTAACACTCACCTGGAGGTATGAGACACGGAGGCTGATGGGACCTCCTCAGAGGACATGGCTTCCCGGGGAAGACGTTCCCCAGGGAGAGCAGCTGTAAGTGAGCAGTGAAGGGGCAGCCTGTTCTCATTCAGACAACACCCAAGCCAGTGCTCCCTGTTCCCATTCAGACACCCGAGCCAGTGCTCCCTGTTCTCATTCAGACAACACCCAAGCCAGTGCTCCCTGTTCCCATTCAGACACCCGAGCCAGTGCTCCCTGTTCTCATTCAGACAACACCCAAGCCAGTGCTCCCTGTTCCCATTCAGACACCCGAGCCAGTGCTCCCTGTTCTCATTCAGACACCGGAGCAAGTGCTCCCTGTTCTCATTCAGACACCCAAGCCAGTGCTCCCTGTTCTCATTCAGACACCCGAGCCAGTGCTCCCTGTTCTCATTCAGACACTGGAGCAAGTGCTCCCTGTTCTCATTCAGACACCCAAGCCAGTGTTCCCTGTTCTCATTCAGACACCCGAGCCAGTGCTCCCTGTTCTCATTCAGACACTGGAGCAAGTGCTCCCTGTTCTCATTCAGACACCCGAGTGAGTGCTCCCTGTTCCCATTAGACACCCGAGCCAGTGCTCCCTGTTCCCATTCAGACACCAGAGTGAGTGCTCCCTGTTCTCATTCAGACACCCGAGCCAGTGCTCCCTGTTCTCATTCAAGGGAGCTGAAGGTCACAGAGAAACAGAGCTGAGAGGAGGAGGAGGGAGAAGGGAAAGAAGACAGAGCCAGGCTGGAGGGAAGTTCCCTGGGTAGAGCTGCTCGCCCGCCGCCCCCTCGGAGCCGGAGGAACTGAGTCTGCCCTAGGATTCACCAGGGTAAGGAACGAACTGACTGCCACTGATTGTTCCCTGATTGTCACACATGCATACGTGCACACACACATACACACACACACACACACACACACACACACACACACAAATAAATAAATTAAAATACAAAACAAAGAGACCTCTAGAACAATTTACAGTGCAGAGCTTAGCAGCTCTTGTTGTGGTTGTTTTACTCAAAATGCTAGAAATCAAGGACCCCAGCACCAAATAAATATGTGCGTTAATAGAGAAGGTTGTTCATGGCACACTACGTTAGAAGGAAGGGGTGGGAAGGGACAGAGCAGTGGAGGGAGAAGGAGGGGCAGAGGGGAGGAGAGATATAAATGAACCATGAGTGTTGCCCCCAAGAAGAGCCTAGGACAGCGTCTTCAGGAGCGATTCCTGGGAGCACTGTTGTCACAGAAGGCCACAGCCCTGGGCATTTTCTCACCCCTGACACTTCAGTGAGGCACTGGTGAGTGACTGACAGGGTACGATGAACCCGATGACCCTGACACCACAGACATGCAGCCAAATGCGTTTGCGTTTTAGTTGCTAGCAAACTAATTCTAAAAACTAAACTTGAAGTCTCAACAGCCCCACGCGCGATGGTGGGCTTACGGAGACAGCGTTTCTGTGCATCTGCTCGCTGAGTGTCAAGCTGAGCGTTATTGCAAGAGTCAGAAGGTTGACTACGTTTATTCAAGTGTTTCCATAAGGATTGGAGATAGGGCTCAGTGGGTGAGCACTTGCTTCATAGCGTGGGGTCCAGGGTTTGAATCCCAGAAACCAGTACAGATGCTAAGTAGGAGTGGTGGCCTTCCTGTCCTTGTGGGCTCTGGAGGCAGAGGCAGGAGATTTCCCCTGTGCCACAGGCTAGCCAAATCAGTGAGCTGTGAGTTTGCCAGGCCTCTGACCTTCCTTAATGGACAAGGGGGCGGGGGGGGGGGAGAGCATTCAGGGATGATTCTAAATCAACCTCAGGCCTCATGCACAGGCACACACGCGAGCATACTGCATTCATGCACACACGCGTGCACACACATGCACACCACAGGCACACACGTGAAAATGGGGGGAAAAAGAGGTAAGCTAAGGTTTATTTTTGTCGAAGATGGAAAAAAGCACTGTGTAACAGCATCTCCTAAGCATGCAATGTTTACGAAGTCCAGAGCAGTGTGTAGTGTGTGATATTCCAAGCCCTCATAGTCAGTCAACCCAGCATTCATTGTGAGGCCACCTGAGCAACCACAAGCTCCTGCAACAGGAGGCACCCTGCATGGGTTGACTATGTTTTGCCTTTAATTCCACTCTGCCTCTTCCCTTAGCACACATAAATAGTCAGTGTTTTGTTACGACTGCCAGCCATGGCAGCACAACAAAGTGTTGTGCATGTATGTGACCTACAAGCAGCAGGCTAGACCATATAGCCTTGATATGGTGTAGGCTAGACCATCTAAGAGCCGTAATTGCAGCGTGTTTGCACAACAATGACATCCCCTGACATGCATTCCCCAGGAGGCAGCCCAGCCTCTCCAGGGCACAGTGTACCTGAGAGTAATTGCACTGGCCAGGCAATTCTCCACCTGCCGAGGGGAAGAATGCACCCTGCGCTCCATCACTGCTGCTTTGTATCTGGGCCTCGCCGATGACTCTTGGTTAAATGTACGGTGTAAGGGATCTCTGGGTGTGTCGGGAGCAAATGAAGTCCTGAGTGAATACCTGTCATTTGGCACAGGTAGGGTCACGCCATAGGCCGGTGCCTCAGAGCCACAGGAACCAGGATGACAAAGACATCCTCATACAGTCAGGCTGGGAGTAGAAAAGCCATTCTCTGGCCCAAGTACATATATGTGACAGTTGACCGGTGTATAAAAAGAAATCCAGAAACTGCTGCTTCCTCCTCCTCCCAGATGTTTACAGCCTGAGATTGCTGCCTACAGACACATCACCCCGAGGCTAGCTAACCCCTCCTTCCCAAGGATCCAAGTTGCTGGGGTCACCCCATCAGAGTGCACACAGACCAGACCCCCCTCTCTGTGTGAGTGTGTGAGTGTGTGTCTGTGTGTATATCTGTGTGTGTGTCTGTGTGTGTGCGTGTGTGTATGTGTGCATGTGTCTGTGTGTCTGTGAGTGTGTGTCTATGTGTGTATCTGTGTGTGTATGTGTGTGTGTCTGTGTGTATGTGTATGTGAGTGTGTGTCTGTGTGTGTCTGTGAGTGTGTGTCTGTGTGTGTGTCTGTGAGTGTGTGTCTGTGTGTGTGTATGTGAGAGTGTGTCTGTGTGTGTGTCTGTGTGTGTATCTGTGTGTGTGTGTGTCTGTGTGTGTGTGTGTCTGTGTCTGTGCGTGTGCGTGTGCGTGTGCGTGTGTGCGTGCGTGCGTGCGTGCGTGTGTGTGTGTGTGTGTGTGTGTGTATGTGTGTGAGCATGCGTGCATGCATGTATGTGATATTTCTTCATTCCATCAGTGCTCCAGTCTGGATTCAGGGGCCCAAGCTGTGCTGGCCAAGGCAGTGCAGGGTGTGTGTGTCTACTTAGGTGCCTCTTGTTTCCCGGACAGAGAATCCATTGACTGTTTTGTGACCCAGCTTCAAGGACAGAAGGAGCGATAAAGCATCATGTAGTTCTCAGTCTGGGGTAGCTTCACGAGTGCACAGGCTTAGGAAACGATGCCTGCAATTGACCACCAACCTCAGCAACGGCTTCCACTAACTCTGCAGCAAAAGTCTGGGTGGAAATGCGCGCCTGTCTACAGACTTGCACTGTGGAATCCGGCTCAGGGTGACTTACCTCAGCTTCTTCGTGTACTTCATTAGCCAAGAAGTTTCTCAGCCCGCTCTGTTCATCCCAATTCCTTCTGCCCTGAGTTAAAGCCACTGTGACGGTTGGCTTGGCTGTAGCTTGACAGGTTCTAGAATCGTGTGGGAGACAAGCTTCCAGTACCCTGGACTACGTAAAAAGGAAGCAGTGTGAGCACTAGGATCAATCTTCCCCTGCTTCCAGACGGAAGGGCAGTGTGCAGCTACCTCAAGCTCTCGCCACAATGGGCCAGACTCTCCAACTCTGGGTCACGTTAAAAACCTTCCTCCCTTCCTTAAGTTGCTTTTGCCAAAATATTTCTTCATAGCAAAAGAAAAGTAGCTAGGAAGGCCACTAATGAGCTGGCTTAGATCACTGGGTCCCGGGTCTGGTTGTACATCAGATGGAGGGGGGTTAGGGCGACTTTTTCACTTTTATTTATTTTATTGAGGCGTGCACATGCCTGTGTGGGGGTCAGAGGATGACTTGCAGGTGTCAGTTCTCTCCTCCCACCTTGTGGACCCCACCTCCCAAACTCGGGTCTTCAGGCATGGGGGCAAGTGCCCTCCCCTCTGAGCCATCACACTAGCCCTGGGGAACTTTCACACACCAGTGACTAGGCTTTACCCAGAACTAGGTGCTACAAAGCAGCTGGAGAGCGAGGCTAAGACGTCTACTCTCACATTCCTCCACAGGCAATTTCCGTGTGCAGTCAGTCAGGGTGACACAGGCAATCCCACTTTTGGTTCAATCCGATGTCATGTTGCAGAAGCCCCCTCATAGCCTTTGGCATGTGGGTGACAATGTTTCCCACTTTTCAGTGCTGACATGAGCGAGTTTTTCATATTATTATATTGAGATCAATTCGCATTTGTCTGCAATGCAAGGAAGACTCTTCCAGCTGTCACTGTTAGGAAATAGCTGTCTAACTGAAGGGAAATCTTTCTCCTTGGAGCTTGTAAAAACGAGCCAAAGCCAGCTTGTTTTCTGCAGCTGTTTGTGTGGACAGAGCCTGGGTCCTGGCCTGTTTATTGCTGCAGGTTGACACTAGAATCCTAATCAATCATGAAAGAGTTTTTCGCCATTTAACATTCTCTGCGGGCAATGCTTTCTTAGCCAACTGTCAGAAATGCGAGCTTGTCCCTGTGAACAATAAGTAAATAAATCCAGACATCTTTGTGAACCAAATCCCACCATCCCTCCAGACCTGGAATACCTCACTGACTTTTTAATTCGAAAAATAACATCATTTATTCTAAAAGGTAGATTCGAGACTAACAGGAAATGTGTAACTTTTCCCAGAGAACTAAAACTAATCGTGATGCCTATTCCATGAAAATTTTAACGTGCAAAGATCATAAAATGTATTCAAGCATTTTCAGTCTCCAAGTTGGCTTTGTCCATGATCTTGATGTCAGCAATTATTGTCACTCTGGTTTAATGAGACATCTCGTGTGTGTGTGTGTGTGTGTGTGTGTGTGTGTGTGTGTGTGTGTGTGTGTGTGTGAACATATGTCATGGCCCATATAGAGGTCAGAGAACAACTTTTGGAGGTTGTTTTTTCTTCCAGTTTATTTTTTAATGAATTATCCCTCGCTATTTCAACTCCTCTGCTCTTGTGCTCCTCTGCCTCAATTCCCTCTTGGATTACATACGTACAGCACAATATCCAGCTTTTCTTGTGGGCTGCAGGAATCAAACTTATGGCATTAGGCTTGGGATGCAAATACTTTCACCTGCTGTGGCACCTTGACAGCCCCGTTTGTCCATCCGTTTAGTGACCAAACGTGTGCTCCCTGTAGGGTTTTATTCACCTTTGTCTGCCGTCAGAGTTTACAATGGGGATAGCACGCACCATCCCAGGTATCTGGCGTCTTCATGCAGGCCTTCCCTACCCCAGTGTAGCAAACAGATGGCTCTGTTCCTGCCCCATCCCTTGCCAGCCCACCATCCAGGTGCTGAGCACAGAGGCATTGAATAAATGATGAGACCAAGTTTTAGCTTAGAGCTGGCTGTGTCCTATTTGCATAGGCATAATGTCAGATTCATTATTCATGAGCATATGCTATAATGACCCTCCCCTTACAGCTCGGTCCTCTGCTGCCTCTGAGTCTCATCTCGGGTGTGCAAGATAAACCATCTCTCCTGCAGCTTGCAGCAATTTCTCCTTTCTGGGTACATAGCAAAGTGGCGGCTCTATTTTTTATGCAAGTGTGCCTCCTTAGATGCATAACATTTACAGCCTCCCATAAAATAAACGGAAGGTTTTGATACTGAATGTCAAAAGCATATTGGGTCAACAAAAAAAGGAAAAAAAAAATAAGGAGAAGCCAACAACTCCCCATAGAGTTCTCGTGAAAGGAACAACTGGTCTACCTATGGCCAAAAGAAAATAGGAAGGTGTGTTGTAGGTCATGTTGCAAAGCTTTTCCTGACTAAAAATCTCTCCTACTGGTGAGATGACTCAGTAAGTAAAGGTCCTTCCCACCAGGCCTGATGACCTGAGTTCAATCCCAAGGACCTACATGGCAGAAAGTAAGAACTGATTCCCACAAGTTATTCTCTGACCTACACATGTGTGCACACACACACACATGCACTCACGCACACACGCACATGCCTGCACACACACACATACACACATGCACACTAGATGATAGTCACTTTTACATATCAATGTGACTGGGATAAATAAGACCTGATAATGTGCTGTTTCTGCAGGTTATATTTTAACCCTAAGTGTCCCACACAGACTCAGGTTTCAGGTATTTGTATATTTTGTATATTATTTTGAAACCCATGAAGCGTTTAAAAGGTGGGGTCTGACTGATGGAAGAAAGCCACAAGGGCCAGGTCTTTGAAGTTTATGTTTGCTTCTGTCTCCCATATGCTTTCCCTGCTTCCTTACCCACAACCAGGTTAACAAACTGCTGCCACATGCGCCTGCCGTCACGTGTCCCCACTGTGTACCAAACTGCAGCGCCTCACTTTTCCCACCACAATGTACTGAACCCTCCAATAATGTGAACTAAAATAAATCCTTCTTCAAGTTGTTGCATGCTGGAAAGTTAGAAGACAGTAAGCTGTACATAGTGGAGGGGCTCCGACCTTTTCATTTTCTTAATTCTCGTTCTTAAACTCCGTCTTGAAAAAAATAAAAAAAAATAAATCGGATTGTGGATAACAGGCATCATCAATTATAAATACAAAAATTCCACATGGTTTCTAAACTCCTTTACTTCTAATTTATCCAAAACCTTTGATTAGATGATTCAACACTTGCTGCCTTCAGAGGACCTGGGTTTGATTCCCAGAGCCCACGTGGCAGTTTAAAACTTTAGTCTTTTTAAGGATTTGGCCCTTCCCGAGGCCTTCTTATTCTCTCCTCCCATTTGTCAGCAGGACTAAACACTGCACCCATGCTTTTGGATCACATGAAATGACTCCAGAACATTTTGAAAAATATACAGTTGACCCCTGTGACCTCAAGATGGTGATTTTGTAGCTGTGGCTCCTGGGTGTTCCCAGATATGAATAAATACTTTATAGACTTCCCAGTTAATACTGCTGGGCACACAGATCAAAGAGGCAACAGTATCTACAGGTACACGCACAACTCTGTAGCCCCGTGCTGAGTTAGCATGAGTGCTGGCGGTGTGCGTGGAGACCATTCTCGCCATCCTGATGTGCACACTGCACGCCACGATTGGGGGACTCTATAAATGGCCACGTCCCTTGACTTTGAAGAAAGTCCTTCTTTTTTGGTACCCCAGTTCCCCTATCGCTCAGAAGCAGGAACACAAACTGCCATCTGCAAGCAGCTTACGCCAGCGCCCGTGTCCATTTCCGGTGGACAGGCCTGAGATCTACAGTCTGTGGCTCAGGGCAGATGGCTCAGTCAGGAAAGCTCTCGCCTTGCAACAAGGCTCTAAGTTTGATCCCCAGCATCTCTTTTTGCTTGTACGCCTGCCCCCCCCCACATTAACACACATGCACAGGAACACGTGCACACACATGAACATGGATGCATGAACATACATACTTACATACACATGAACATGCACACATACATGAGCATACACACAGACACCAACACATACACCAAAAATAAAGTCTATGTTCTGTAGAAGAAGTCTCCATCATCTTCAGCCTGCTGGAACTGGAACCTGCCCCTTGCCTGTCCTTGATTTCCTGGATACGATAGTAGATGTGTTTCTCCACGATGTCTTAACACCCTTTCCCTTCCGTTTCTCTCCTGTCAAGGGATGAAGTTGGGCTGGGGATGTTGCTCAGAGGTTGAACACCTGTATGGCACATACAAGAGCCTGGTTCCGTCCTCTGCGTGAGAGATGGGGACAAAGAAGGGAGATTGCTTCTCACTTCCTTGAATCTTGGTGTGCCTTGGGACTTCTCTCCGCAGTAAAATGAAAGAAATCGGTGAAATGAAGTGAAGCAGTGACTTCTACCTCAGAGGAAGCCTGGAAGCTTCCATTCCTGCCTCTTAGGACACTTGCTCTGCAATCATCCCTCCTTGAGAACCTGCCCCGCCAACTGACTGAAGCCCAAAGCACACGGCACATCCCGCTAGTGTGTTTTAGGTCTGCAGGGCTGCTGAGATCTGAGCTAAACTCCCAGAGATTAGATAGCCATCAAGGGCTAGCCATGTGAGTGAGCCATCTCAGATGTCCAGCACACGGGTCATTAGTAGACTGCAGCTTCAAACATCTGACAGCTTAGACAGCACTCCTGTGTAAGACCTTGTGTGGTGAGGACCATCCAGCTGAAGCTAGCCAAACCACAGGACAGTTGGAGACAACTGGAAGTTGTTTTAAGCCACTGAGCTAGGAGATGTCATGTAGTGTTTACCCGCTCCAGGCTGGGGAAATGGCCACCACCACCTGGCAGTGGAGTGGCCGTGATGACTCACAGGAGACCCTCATCAGATTGGCCATCTCCACATTGCTTCTAGCAGGGAGGGGGAGGTCATGAGGCTCACAGGACCCCTTCCCTCGTGACGTCCCAAACAGGGACAACGGGCTGGGCTTGAGCGGCGTAGGTGTTGAGTTGCTCATTCTCCAATAAGGAGCCCTAACATTCTCAGCGGCTCACTGGTCCTTTATAGACTCCCTTGTGGGGGGGAGGTCTGTCTGCATGGCCTCTCTAAATGAGTGACTAGAACGTGTTTGCCCAACATGAAGGACCGTCCGCCGGGTAGCACAGTGTTTGGCAGTATGGGTTTATGTCATGGACCAGTAGCACTGTCACAAAAATGACAATCAAATTGTCTGCA
The DNA here is from genome assembly GCA_030556225.1 of Cricetiscus sungorus. Taxonomy (NCBI): domain Eukaryota; kingdom Metazoa; phylum Chordata; class Mammalia; order Rodentia; family Cricetidae; genus Cricetiscus; species Cricetiscus sungorus. The sequence continues at coordinate 2,222,862 of JANBXA010000202.1, read as the reverse complement.
GATATCACCAAATGTCCACTGTGGCAGGAGGAGATGACTCCCAGGTGATACCAGCGGTCTAGCCAGGACTAGCCCAGTAACTTTAAGACTCGCCAGCTGGTTGTAGACCTAACGGGGTAGAGGTCTGACGATTTGAGTAGGCTTGCTTCCCCAGATGTAAGGAAGCATGCTGATTGCGTTAATGACCCCGGCCTCTTGCCAAGCCCCAGATTCTGAGTCAGTAGAACTGAGGTGAGCCACGTCTCTGACTTTTTAGCAAGCTCCCAGCATAGCCCCTGAGTGACAGCAAGAAAAGAGGCAGGTTTACTCGCCTTAGGCCTGTACTGACTCCTAGAACCATCAGCTGGGTGTCAAGTACCTTCTGCGAATCTCCCCCCCCCTCCGCCAGAGGAAAAAAATGGCTGCTGTTGATTGTCAAAACAGAGTGTCTGTGTTCTACAAGGTTGACCAACATGCCTGAAAACGTGGTGGCAGAGAAATTACTTCGAGTAAATTATTCACCTCTTAGGCACCAGTGTTCCACAGCCCGCGTCTTGCACTGCAGTGAGGTAGCAGCGCTAGCAGATTAAGGGAAACTTCCCCACAGTTCTCGGCTTGCTGTTGCCAAGGTAGAAAGCCAAACACTGGTGTGATGCTGCCAGCCTTTTTCAATAAGGCACTTCCCACTGCCTGCCAGCCGAGAGGAGCTGTGTGTGTGTGTGTGTGTGTGTGTGTGTGTGTGTGTGTGTGTGTGTGTGTTTGTGCCTGGAGCTCTCCCTGGCTGCCTCAGCCCCACCTCCAGCATTGCTAAGTCCACACTTCCACCGTAGGTCAGAGGGGTTAAACAAATGAGCCGAGTGAGCACATTTTCAGTTTGAGGAGGGATTTCGGGGAGTCCATTCTTGTCCCTCCAGGATGGAGGTCAAGCTGCAACGGTGGCGGCGGAATAGACTGGCCTTCTGGAATTTACACAGAGCTGAGGAAAGGTTACAGCGCGCGCGCGCACACACACACACACACACACACACACACAGACACATAGTCATGACTTGGGTGCACGGAGGATTTGGATGACTCGGTTTTGCTCTGGCTTTCAGCCGAGAAAAATGTTCTTGTTTCACTCTGCTGGCATTTGTCTGAATGAAAATCACTTTACAAGGATGCCCAATCCCACCTGCAAATTTTGCCAGGAACTGGAAGAGGCTAGTAGTGACAAAGGAGTCTTTAGGACACATCATTTAAATCCTGCTGGCTCCAAAGGAAACGGAAGGTGTCTAGCTATTTGGTAATCAGCACTGACCTGGAGATGTGTCACGGATGGGCAGCCTAATGCTCCTCTACCTACGTCACCTAAAAGAAGGAACCAATAGACAGCAAGGGTGAATAGATTGTGACGGTCCAGAGAAACAGTTCTACACAGAATGCTTCAAATACACAAGTTCAAGGCAGACTTCTCCATTGGGCGCACAAGAGCAAACGCTAAGAAAAACCCATGTGCGCACACACCAATTAGCCGTGCTCTGGAACATCCGTGTGGTTCCTCAGTACAGAACCGCGGGTTCATAATGAGAGAGCCCAGCTGGCCTTTCCTTCTCCCTTGGGCTTCTGGCTGCCCCCAGTTTGTATTCCAGGACTCTTCTCCCTAGAAAGCAATAGTCACTCTGGGGACAACGAGAAATGCCTGTATAGACATCAGCCAGCGTCCAACTCAAGGTGTCAGCGACAGGTCTTAGGGAGCCCAGGGATGCCTCTAGGCGTCCTAAAACCATGAGATGGTCCCCATGATGAACAGCGCTCTGGCTGAAGAGGGCATATCTCGCCACTGGAAGGAGACGCTATCTTGGGGTTTCTTAGCAGTTCAAAATCTAGCTTCAACCAATAGCTGCTGGACACTGCAGGCCTTGTCACATAAAATCCTACTATGGCATGGAAGACAAATATATATGTAAGTGGTGTCCTTTCTCTTTCAGATAGGCCAGAGGTTCATTCTGGAGCCTGCCTGTGGTGGTTGGAATGTGGGATGTCCCTCACAGGCTCTTGTGTCTTAACATTTGGTCCCTAGCTGCTGGCTCTGATTTAGGAGATAAAGTCTTACTGGCTGGCAGAAGTGGGTGCCTGAGGGCCTTGCTTGAGGTTGTGTGGCCCACCTACTTCCTGCAGACTCATGCAGGCAGGCCCCTTGTACGTCTATGGCCATGCATTCCCCACCACAATGGGCTGCTGAGCCAGAGGAAGCCCCTCCTCCCTCAGCTGCTTCTTTCAGGCATTTTCTCACAGTAATGAGAAAAGAAGACTAATTCTCTCAGCCCAGAGGGAAGCAATAACAGACCCTCCGTGGAACCTTAATAAATATTTATCAAAGCACCAGACATGGTGGCTCGTGCATATAATCTCAGCACTTGGGAGGCTATAGCATGGAGATCGTGAGTTCGAGGACACCCTGTGATATATAGTGAGTTCTACAATCCCTGTCTCAAAAAAAAAAAAAAAAAAAAAAATCAAAGAATAGATTAAGTCTCAGTTCCCGGTTGATAGATGTCCTCATTCAGGAAAGAGGGGAAAAGAGCAATAGTAGCCATGAGGTTAGCTCTCTGTGGCCAGCCTGGGGATCTTAATATTAATGAGCACATGAGTGGCCTGGGAACCTTGCTAAAAATGTGGCTCTGGATTCACTGGGTGTGGAAAGAAACGAGAGAGCCTGTGTACCTGGGTTGCAAATGAAGCCCACACAATCCACACAATTGAAGCAATTGTAATCTCAGGGCTGGGAGGCAGATCCAGGAGGATCCCTACAGCTCAGAACCAGCCTAACCTAACCTGGGGAGGAGGGGTATCCAGACCAGTGAGAGAGATCATCTCAAAAAACTGAGGGTGGAGACTCCTATAGAGTGACACCAGGATTGACTTTTAGCTTCTGCATGCATACCTCCTGTGTACACCTGCACACACACATGCACACACACACACACACACACACACACACACACACACGCACACACACGCACACACACACGGTCACTCATGCACATTTGTGCACACACATACTCATGCACACACATGCAGACACGTGGCCAGACATGCATACTCGTGCACACACGCGCGCACACACGTGTGCACACACACACACACACAGTGGTGGGGGATGGACAGAGAGAGAGGCAAAGGGAAAAACAGAGATGGAAGGAGAGAGGAGAGAACACTAAGCAGCTATGTCAGCCTCCATGGCCCTGCAGTAGAAAGCAAGGACGCTACCAAAAGTCACAGCTATGCCCACGGGGGGGGCGCGGGCGCGGGGCGGGCTCAGCAGGCTTAATAAGTAAAAAATAAAATTTTAATGATGTCCTGACGTGACTTTATCAGGGGTTTCAAATATCATATCAACTAACTTCTTTGTGTTTAAATAAGAAAATGGCTAAAAGATGCATCAACTTGCCCAAGATCTCACTCATGCCTGATTGGCCGCAGAGGCTGGACCAACTCCCTCATACTGCCTGCCCATCTAGCGTCTTTCCCCTTTTGGTTCTGGCTGCACAGTCCGCCTGGTGAGCAGCACTGCAAGTCTGGGTGTTGTTTACTTGGCTGAGCTTTTCCACAATGCCGTTGCATAACGCCTGCCTGGCTAAAAAAAAAAAAAAAAAAAAAAAAAAAGTGAACCTTTCCATTCCTCCAGCTTTACCTGACATTCCATCAGCTGATCCGCCACAGCCAATCAGGTGAGTTGGCCCAGAAATCAACTGTTAGACCAGAGAGAGAAAGAGAGAGAGGGAGGGAGGGAGGGAGGGAGGGAGGGAGGGAGGGAGGGAGGGAGAGAGAGAGAGAGAGAGAGAGAGAGAGAGAGAGAGAGAGAGAGAGAGAGAGAGGAAAGAGAACACTAACCAACAGAGCATATACTGAGCTGGGATTGAAACCCATTTTGATTCCCTGTGCATCTTCCAAATCTTTCCTGACAGAACACAGACCTTCACAATTTGCCAGACCCTCATTAGCCCAGCAGCCTGTTGTCTTAATAACGAAATCCTGCTCATCAATAGCAATTTAGATGAAAGGAAATTATATTTAAAGCCAAACATCCTATCACACATGGGTTACTTTAAGCCTGCCCTCCAACAGTTTTGGAGTGATCTTGAGGATGCTTCTTCTTTTGCAAATATATAATGCTGCTTTGAGACTCTGACTCAGATTCCCGTCCTGCTTCCTCTTGCCTCCCAACCAAGTTCTCCCTTAAGTCACACGGATTTTAAGTGCCATCTAGTGGTAGACCTTCAAATGTCAAAACTAACTTGAAATTAACTTTAACAAGGATAATTGGAGAGGGCATGGCTCTAAACGAAAAGCTAATCTTATTACCAGAGATTCACCACAGGTCAATTATATACAAATTACAAATATTTTTAAATTATTAATACAATTCTTCATCTAATCCCAAATAGCAATGTGAGCACCTTCCAATAAACCCCCAGGTAATTTCTCAATCAAAAACTGTGAAAAATCTTTACAAGAACTTTTTCTACTGCATTTTAGAGGCATAACACTTCTAAACTGGAAGACTCTTAGCACTTGTGTTTTCTACCCATTTGCTTTGACAGATCTACCATTATTTTTCCACTACAGAGAAAAACAATTACTCTGACTTTTACCCCAAAGAAAGATGGACCTCATTACAGTAAGCTTCCCATATAAAAGGATTTCATATAGATGGGTTTCAAAAACCGCATCTTTAACTAAACACGTATGTGTATATGATTTCCTTGTCTTTATTCCCTAAACAATTCAGTATAGCTACTTACACAGTAGTTGCTCTAACTTAGGCATCATAAACACTAGAGTTGATTAAAGTGCGTGAGAGAATGCCATGCCAGTCTACACATAGGACTTAAGCGTCCTTAGAGTTGACACCCTGGAGTTGTCCTGGAGCCAGTGCCCGCGGATTCTGAGAGACAGCTGTGTTTGTGGCTTACTCCTTAGAATGGAAGCAAACAAATGCACCGCCCTCCCTCCTCCACACCCAAGCACAGAAGGCCGGTATTTCTCCTTGGGTTTGGAATCTCACTTCTCCATCACCAGCACTTGGGTGAAACTGACAAAATTATTGTATGATTTCAGCTTCTCTGTCCTTGTTCTGTGCAACAGTAGTCATACCAAGGTGTCTACAGAACCATCATCGGATCCTAAAGGATAGAAGCTCCAGATAAAGCCTGTGGATGGATGCTGACGCCTCAAGATCAAAGGGAAGTCAGGGCAGACTGCTCTTACAAAATCTGACTCCACATAGTCTGAGAAAATATGAGCCAAATTGCTGCCAGGAGGTGCTGAAACACATACCCGTCCTACTGCATTAGTGATGAGTTCCACAGCCGCTTTCATTTAAAATCATTAGCTGTCCTTGAGCAGAAGCTACCATTAAACCCTAGTTCACTACAACCTACTGAATTTGGGGTTTTGTTACATTCAGGTTTTACTCTTTGTTCCTCCCCACCGGCCTCCCGGTCCTGCCGCCACGGTCGCACCGCCACGTGAGCCCCAAATAACACTCAGAGACTCTGTATTTGATACAATACTGTTGGCCAGTTACCATTATTGTTTATGGGCTAGCTCTGTCTTAATTATTAACCCATTTCTACTTATCTAATTATTTCCACGTGGCTCATCTTATCCGGGAACCGCGGCGGGCGTCTTCCTTCCTCCCTGGTCTACATCTTGACTCCTCCTTCTCTTCATCTTTCCTCCTCCTAGTCTCCTAGCCCCATCTATCTTGTTTCCTATTGGCCACAGTGCTTTATTAATTAACCAGTATGAAAAACATATATACAGAATAACATCTCCCATCAGGGTTTGATAATATTCATTTTCTTAACAAAAAAATGCTAACCACGGACACATAGACAGAAACATAACATAAGACAGAAATTCGCCTTCAGGTATCCTATAGACACAGCCCTCTTAAAAACCCTTTCGATATTGTCCCCTGTACTTGCCTAGGGATAAAGATTAGGATCATAGATAACCAGGTTTGATCGCCTGACTTTTTCACCCAATATGTATGCCTCCTCATGCCATTCATGAATATATTTGTGAATATATTTCATCTGCCATAATTAAGTAAACCAATTCTATAGGAAGGATTTAGATAACTTCTAAATGATTGTCCTTATACCCAAAATGACTATGAGATTAGCATCCTTGCAAACAAGTAAGATGACATAAATAGTTTTGGTTGGTTGAATTTCAGGACCACCGGACATGAATGTGTTTAAGTTTCATGATACACAACAACAAACTGATAGTAGAAGTTTGCAATGGGCTGACATCCCTGCCATCAGCTGATAAGGGTCCAATTGTGGCATTTCCTTTGAGGAGGGAGGCCGCCATCTACCTTCCCAACCCTCTTCTCTTTAAGGAGTCCCCTTCATAGTGTCAGGTATGACAGAAAGGCTCAACCACTTCATCTTGCAATGTGAGGGTATGGACTGTGTAACCTTCAAAGCTTCACGAACATTCCCAGAACCCATGCAAGGACATAAGCAACAAGATATTAGCAACACCAAGTACAACCATGGGTCTCTCAAGCAGCTTGGAGAAGTGCTCAATGACCTGTCTTCTACCTTTCTAGATTGCAATCTCTTTCCTCTTCCTTACTGTAGCAGAACACTTTCCAGCAAAGCTCTCTACAACCCAGCAATTTCTAAAGGAGCCGTGAAACGACCTGAGATATTCTGGAGGAGACTCATTAAGATTAGGAAACCAGTAGTCCAGGAGTCTGGCGAAGTCCCTGAGATTGACCAGGTGCACAAGGTCCCTCCATCCTCAAGGTCACATAACCGGTAAGTGCTGTTGAGGAGACAGAGAGTAGCCCGAGGTGCCTGGGAGTGGCAGACCAGCCAACATGCCTACAAGGCCGTCTCCCACCTGTCAAGCTGCCAGCGAGTCACTTAGTGAGTGCCAGGGCCCCACCTTCCCTTCGCTATCCCACAAGCCCTTGCAGTGTTACCGCTCCGTAAGTGCATTGTCTCACCAAGTTGGACTTGGATGGCACCCATACTTTCCTCTGTCATTTGGTCCCTATCTTGGGTGAGTAGAAACTTGGTCATGTCTCACCAGCAACAGCGTCACACAACACTTACACACGTTACTCCGAAAATTACCCAACACTAAAATTCTTTATTCCATCTGGGTACAAAGGAGCTCATCAAACTGTTCGATTTCCCTAACAAGCTCATGAGAATACTTGCACGGCCACCTGGAAACAATAGTATTGTTTTGGCTTGGGGGTGGGGGTGGGTGTTTTGTTGGGAGTATTTTTATTATTATTATTTTTGGCGAGTGCGCACGTGTGTGTGTGTGTGTGTGTGTGTGTGTGTGTGTGTGTGTGTGTAGATCATTGTTGTCCCCTTTATGTCGCTGCACTTCCCCGTGGTTTCATGCATGCTAAGTAGCTAAGCACGTGCACTGCCTCTGAGCTATAGTCCTTCCTGATAACAATAGAAACGGGGGAAACAGACAACATGATTTTGAGACAGCACAACTGAATTCATTAGGTAGAACATTCCACAACTGACAGGTTTTAAAACTATAATTAGATTTCCCAACTTCCTATGTGATGGTTCTTTTCTGCATAATCTATACATGGCTTTTATTCCGTTTAATAAAAGGGAAATGGAGCTGGCAAAATACATCCATAGCTAAAGTTCCTTGCCACAGAGACTGACGACCTGAGTTTGATCCCTAGAACCTATGGCATAAAGATAAAAACCTGCCCTCAAAATCATCCTCTGACCTCCACACATATACACACATACACTCCACACAAACCTACCGCATGAATCTCTGTCCATGCATAAGCACACACCACCGTAGCACATAACCATACACATCTAGTAGAAAAAAAAAATTGATATTTAAAGTCACAAAAGCAAATAAAATAAATAAATAAAAGTGGAAATGTTTTAAAACACGTACCAAAAAAAAAAAGATTTTATCCTTAAATTACAAGCTAAACAACAACAAAACAAAACACTTCCTTACTAAGGTTTCTATGTCACTCCTGTGTAGTTACTTTGGGAAGTGGGCCGTTTATGGCGTTTGTCTTCTGATCAGTGGCTTCGGCTGTGAACTCCAGCTCTTCTCCCCAGCACTGGCTAAGGAAGTGCTAACAACAGTTGAGAATGGCCAAAGCCAACAGAACGAGGTAAAACTGCCAACTCACGAGCAGAAATAGCACAGCAGCCTTCGGTCATCTCAGTGTTCTGCAGGAGGGGACACAACGTGGGGTATCCTCCCCGCCACCACCCTCGCCTCCGGTGTCTACTACACATAGCTGAATGAGATCGCAGGAGACCAGCAGTCATTACAGATAAACTGGAGGAAGAACCCTGGCAGGCCTGGCAGAGGAGCCCAGAGAGGAGAACCATTTCTGCGGCACCTCCACCCCAGTGACCAAGTAAGGCACATGCAGACACACACAGAGGCAGCTTCGGCTGGGCACGCAGGAGGTGAGGACACTGCCTCATCACGAAGCAAGTCTGTGAGGCACACCTTATTGTCAGCTCTTAGGTGTCTCACCGAGTCCCACGTGTGAACCACAGAGTTGCGGGACAAACTGGTCCCTGGAGGAAAGTCTGTACCTTCTTCTCCCCAGGCAGAAATGGGTCGATTCTACCGTGACTAGTAGTAGGCACAGATAAGACAAATGGAATCCAGCAAGGCAGGAAGCCCGGAACTAGGAAGTAAAGAAGTCAGTCGTGTTGCCAGGAGATGCAAATGTACAGCCTGGACGCCTTCCTGCAAGGGTCCTGGGAGGCCCCATAGGTAGATCACCAAAGAGAAAAGCACTGTCACCATTCACACACACGCACACAGACACACAGACAGACATACTCACACACATGCACACAGACACACGCACACACGCGCTCACACACACACACACACACACACAGACAGACACACACATATACACACATGTGCATGCACACACACACAGACAGACACACACAGAAACACACACATAAACACACATGTGCACACACACAGAGACAGACACACACACACATAAACACACACGCATGCACACACAAAGAGAGAGAGACAGAGAGAGAGACAGAGACAGAGACAGAGAGTCAGGCTGGGAAAGCACAGCATGTAAGGAAGAATTACAGGACAAGACAGTAAACTGTCCTCTCCGCACTGCTCTAATGAGCGTGGGTGGGAGAAGTGAAAAATCTGGCCACGTGACTTCCCACTATGAGTCCACCTACTTGCAGCTCAGACATGTTGAGAGTTGCATGCAGTAAGACGTGGCTGGATTGAGTTTCAGTATCTGTGAGTGCCCGAGACGTAGTTAAGAACCGAAGCAAGGAGGAAGGCGGGAGTGTGCATGTGAACGAGTGGGGAAATGTGCGTCACACAAGGAGCCCGGCCACCACACCTCAAATGAGGAGCCAAGTGGAGTCTGCTGGATCTCTGTAGCCCCGTGGGCCACAGTCCAGCTTTTACGGGATAATTGAGTTCACAAACAAGTAATCGCTCATCTCAATTGTAATGGAGAGGAAGAGGAACTTTCGCTTGGAGAGAGAGCATGTCAAATTAAACTAAATGTAATTTGCAGTTTTGTTTCAGCTCGTTCCTGTCAAATAGAATGGCTAAGAGGAAAAATAAAGAAAACTACACAGTTCAAACAGCATTATCAACAGCACTAAAACCACATTTGGTTCATTTCATTGCTGGGGTGTAGACGTGTGAATAATCCCAGTAGAAAGGAACTGGAAAGAAGGCTCGCTTGATAGGAGAGCCTGCAACACAAACTGAAGTTCAGATCTCAGAACCTACGGGGGAAAATGTATGTGTGTGTATATATATATATATATATATATATATATATATATATATATATAGTTATATATATATATATATATAGTGTGGTGTGTGTATGTATATATATCCTCTGTGTGTGTGTGTATGTATATATATATATATATATATATATATATATATATATATATATATATATCCCGTGTGTGTGTGTGTGTGTGTGTGTGTGTCCCGTGTGTGTGTGTGTGTGTGTGTGTGTGTGTGTGCCCGTGTGTGTGTGTGTGTGTATGTGTGTGTGTGTGATATGACCCCCGTGGCTGTGCATGCCTATAACTCCAGTGCCCTGTGAGGTGGGGACAGCATTCCTGACACTTGCTGACCAGCATGCAGCATAGCCCGGGTAGTGAGAAAGCAGGACGCCCTACAGCTTCCTCTGAAGGAAGGAGGCCTGCTCTACCTTCCCCAGCACGATGGACTGTATCCTCTGGAGCTATGACACAAAACAAGCCCTTTGCTTTGGTCAGAGTATTTTATTACAGCAGCAGAAGCAAAACTAAGACAGACACTGTTCCAGATTTGACTCCATGAGATCGCAGACACTGGAGCCAGACATCGCAAGGTTCTTCACACAGCACTGCCCCAAGGTTGTAAAAGGCTTGAACCCCTTTGTGAATCTTTGGCTGAACCTGGTCCCACCACAAGGTAAAAGTCAAAGGGCATTATTTACTCATTATGAGAGACATACCTTTTGTTAGAATCATTAAACCCAAGTATTTTTCTCTCTAGGCCATTAATTTGGAAATTTTTCTTACGAATGTTAACAACCTACTTAGCTTCCTCTGAGACCTTATAACAATGTCAGTTATTTTAGTTCCTTTGCCTTGAGCATTTAGGACCTTGGAGTTGAGTATCTCTGGAAATTTATGAAGCTTGTCTAAAGAGACAACCATGGTGGTTTCACTTATGTGTTAAATAGCAACAACATTATGGTGAACAGTCCATCTCTGTAGAACTTCCTGAACTTCAAATTGTCACATATCTACCAATTTTCTAAGACAAATTCCTACTTTCCCAACACTCAAAACAAGTATGTTTCTTCAAAGCAGTTTTAAAGTTCAAATATCACACATTTATAGCCATCTGCTCCTAGAGAACCTCAATGGATATTTCAAACATTAGCACACTTTTCTGTCTCCTATAGCTAGAAGCAATGTCTGCATGTCCTTTGCATAAGGTAAGACTTCTATGTATTTGGAAATATAAGCAACAAATATGTGAGAAGGGCGTGGAATTTACAAATGGTTCCTGAGATAGAATGTATAATCCTTTCCCTTGAAACTCAAGGTTTGTTTTTTTGTCGTATCTTTATTAGTTACTTTTCTGATACTGTGGTTTGTAACCAGTATGTTTTCCCACCAGCCGCCTGGTCCCGCCGCCACACCAGCCCCCAATAACACACTGAGAATCTGTATTTGACATAATGCTGTTGGCCTGTTACTTATTCTTTATCAGCTAGGCTCTGTCTTAATGATTAACCCACTTTTATTACTCTAAGTATTTCCACGTGGCTCATCTTACCGGAGAGCAGGCCTGGACTCTGTTGTCTCCGGGCTCTCCATGTTGACTCTCCCAACTACTTCTCCATGTTGACTCCTCCTAACTACTTCCTCTTTCCTCCTTGTCTCCTAACCCTGCCTATCTTGCTTTCCTATTGGCCAACAGTACTTTATTCATTAACCAGTATGAGAAACATATTTACAGAATGACGTCTCCCATCAGTGGTTAAACCCACTGTGGCCAAGGCAACTCATAGTAGAAAGAGTTTATTTGGGCTTAAGATCCCAGAAGGACAAGAGTCCCTTGTCATACAGGCAGAGCAGCAGACATGACATCGGGAGCTGGAAGAAATAAGCAAAGAGAGGGGACTAGATGGAGGGTAAGGCTATGCACTCCCAAAGCCCACCACCAGTGACATAGTTCCGGCAGCAAGGCCACACCTCGTAAACCTCCACAAACTGGGAACCAGGTTTTCCATTCGCAATAACCCACAAACAGGGCTGGAGAGATGCTCAGCTGTTAAGACCATTTGCAGAGGATCCAGGTTCAATTCTCAGCATCCTCCTGGTGGTCCATACCCACCCATACGCCAGCTACAGGGGATCTAATGCCCTTTCTGGCTCCCCTGGAGCCTACGTGTACACCGTGCACAGAGATACGTGCAAGAAAGACACTTTTGACATAAAACTTTAAAACAAATCTTTTTAAAAACACAAAATACTGAACTACTGCCATGCACATCAGGGTCCTTACATTCTGTGATCGATGCCTGGCAGTAACGGAAGGGAGGCCACAGTGATCTGCTTTCTACATGTCATGCTCCCAGAGTTTCCAGCCTCTGAGAAACAGCACCGGGCGTTGACGACCCAACCTTCAGCACGTGGATCTGAGGAGGATGGTTCATGTTCATATCATCACCCCAGCTGCCCCTGGAGGGCAGGCAGTCCTCTGGGGCTGCAGCTGAGGACCACAAAGCCAACACTCACATTCCTGGGGCAGATTGCCTAGACTCAACAGACTGCACAGATCCTGTCAGTCTCCGTGCAAGCTGCAATTAATAAGATGGTATTTTTCTATGAATGATTTCTAATTATAGTCTTTCACTAATCTAATTCAAATGGGTTTCTCCTATAGTAAGTACAAAATAGCTGCATTTTACTCGCCATGGTGATCAAACATTCTGTTTCCCAGAAAAGCCAGAGCTAAGGTTTGTGGGACTGAAGTGACCTGAGCATTTCTCTATGGCCTGAGATGGAAAGGAGGAAAAATTATACTTTCCTCGTGGCACAGTGAAAGCAAGAAGGAATTCTTTCTGAAGGATCAATGAGAAATATGACCTGGGCAAAGATTTAGGACCCAGTTACAAGGTCTCACATGTCAAACAAGAAAAATAAATTAGATGCTGAAAAAAAGGAGCCAACATATAAGCCTTTGTGAGTCTCTGTGAGTGAGTGTGTGTGTGTATGTGTGTGTGTATATGTGTGTATGTGTGTGTGTGTGTATGTGTGTTTGAGTGTGTGTGTGTATGTATGTGTGAATGTGTGTGTATGTTTGTAAATGTGTGTGTATGTGTGTGTATGTGTGTGTGAGTGTGTGTATGTGTATGAGAGTGTGTGTATGTGTGTGTGAATGTGTGTGAGTATGTGTGTGTCTGTCTGTGTGTGTATGTGTGTGTGTATGTGTGTGTATGTGTGTATATGTGTGTATGTGTGTGTGAGTGTGTGTATGTGTGTGTATGTGTGTGTATGTGTGTATATGTGTGTATGTGTGTGTATGTGTGTGTGAGTGTGTGTATGTGTGTGTGAGTATGTGTGAGTGTGTGTGAGTGTGTGTGTGGGGGGGGGGGGATGTGTGTGTGTGTGGTGTGTGGTGTGTGGTCTGTTACGTACACTCCTGTGTGAGCCTGTGTGTGTATCTGCTGTTACCTGTTATGCTCTAGATTTTTCTCATGCCCTATAATTATTTTACTGGCAGGGAAACAAATCTGAATGAGACCCTAAGTTACAGCAGTTGACCTCCTTGACGCCCAGTAAGCACCACCTCCTCCTCCCTCCTCCCGTCTTCCCTCCTGCAGATTCCTTCAACAGCTACTAGCTGGGAAGGCAACTTAGGCTTTGTCACTACAGTTCCTGGTGTCCTTGTCAGTCGACCTCATGAGACAGCATAGCATTTGCTCCTGCTAGAGTATCAAGTGTCCCTGTCCACACACACACACACACACACACACACACAGAGGAATCGTCTGTTGGAGGCTTTGGTGGATTGTGAGGTCAATACAGTAAAGGTTATTCTATCTCTGGTTCACCCTGACTGTGCTCCCGGGATGGCAACTGGTCATGCAGGTGGGGCTTTGTAGGGTCAGCCATTTCTCTCTCTCTCTCTCTCTCTCTCTCTCTCTCTCTCTCTCTCTCTCTCTCTCTCTCTCTCTCTCTCTCTCTCTCTCTCTCTCTCTCTCTCTCTCTCTCTCTCTCCCTCCCTCCCTCCCTCCCTCCCTCCTTCCTCATCTGTGGAGATGTGAGCCCTCAGGTGTCTTGTGCTCCCACCATCAGGGAGCAGCCTGACATGCCTTCCCAGACAGGGCAGACTCTATGCTCTCAAACCATGAGCCACAATAAACACATCTTCCCTTAATTTTGTTGATCCCAAAGACAAAAAGAAAGAGTAACACACAAGGTAAACATCTTCCCATGCCCCCACATCCTTCGGCTTGCCAGCAACCTAAAAACAATGGCCCAGCTGGCCTCAGAGGAAATCTCTGAAGGGTAAGCCAAAACACTTTTTCCTCCTCTCTTTTGACTTTCTGTCACCGTGACAGGAAGGGAAGACGTCTGTGTTCGTTATGCAGGGAGCGTAGGCTAAGTGCTCCTAAGTGCTAAGGGCTCCTAAGAGGGAGCCAGTCTGGCTATTGACATCATTTTAATGATCTACTGACCACAGCGTAGGTCATCTTCACCTCTACGGCCTGTGCCTGACTTCCAAAACTCATGAGCCACTGGAACATATCCATTTTCATTATAAATCTTTAAGTTTTACTACTGATCTTTAAAAACATTTGTTTTTACTGTGTGCACGTGTCCATCTGTGCATCACCCGTGTGTGGAAGTACCCACAGAGGCCAGGGTGGCAGATCCCCTGTAGCTAGAATTATAAGTAGTTATGAGCTGACCAATTTTTGTTGTAGGAACCAAACTCAGGTCTTCTGGAAGAGCTGGGAGTGTTCCTAAGCAGTGAGACACCACTCCAGCCCTGCCATTTCTTTTCATAGTTCATCTTCAGGTCATTCTACTAATATTTACTAGTTACCTGCCTACAGTGGCAGGCACAGTACTGGACACAGCATATACTTTTACTGCCACAGGGGAAACATAGATTACAGGTAGAAACTGATGGAGAGGTGAAAGGCTGGTTAGGCAAGCTGGGTGTTTAGAGAAGGCTCTTAGTCCTCTGGTTTAAGACTGGCCCTTTCTGTAACAGATAAACTACATAAGGTCAGTGTGACTTAGCACAATTATAACAATTACTCACCCTAATACAGTCCAATTCATTGTTCAGTAGGCTATCTCTGTCACTGATTCTCTGAAGAATAGACACTGAAGGAGAAATCTGAAGAAGAAAAGTCAGATCATGTGAGAAGTTATGAGAGAGTATCTATCTATTCAAGAGGAATGGGATGTAGACAAACTAACGTAAAAATGGGAAGAAACTGAAATGTATGAAGGACAGGACAAAGGAAAAGAATTTCATAATGTGGGAGAGGTTAGAAGAAAACATTTGGGAATTATTCAAAAACACACTAAAGAGTTTAGGTATTTTTGTTTTTATAAAACAGGCATTAACAACATAATAATGTGGTTCAGTTTGTTTGTGGGTAATACTTATATACATAGGTCTAAATATTTATTTAAATACAGAGAAGTCTAATCTTTTGACACTGTGATATGACCTTTGTGTAGACCTGTGATCTATAAATGTATTGGGCTGTAGTCACGGCTATTCTAGAACATGTGTGGTTCATGGGCCACAGACTGAACATGCTTAGAAGTCATGAGAAGATTATCAAGAGATAAGAAACAAAGTTAAGGGATAAAAGGTGATGCTGATTTATTTTTTAAGCCAAGGACTATTTTATACTGAATACCTGAGATGTAGAGAAAACAGAATGAACAGAACCTTGTGACCACAAGAAGCAATAGATTATTCTCTCTCTCTCTCTCTCTCTCTCTCTCTCTCTCTCTCTCTCTCTCTCTCTCTCTCTCTCTCTCTCTCTCTCTGTGTGTGTGTGTGTGTCTGTGTGTGTGTCTGTGTGTGTCTCTCTCTCTCTGTCTGTCTCTCTCACACATACACACATACACACACACACACATGTGTATGTATAGACATAGGTATAGATAGATATCTTGCTCATTGCATTAAGGTAGTGGAGTATATCTAATAGTTGGGATTCATATAGCTAGAAAAAGAGACTGTGGATTAATTCAAGCTTTACAAAAATGTTGAACGAGCAAACAGTAACCTGGTGCTCATGTTTAGGGAGGAATCCCACATGATTAGGGGTTCCAAGTGTTGACACTAATGATGCAGAATGAAGAAGCAAATGTGTGACTCCTTTCATGGCTGTAGATAGGATGCCGATACCCAGGTCAGCCTCCTTAGACCTTTGTATCAGGCTTAAGCAGTACAGTGACTCCTCTTCATCTAGGCCTCTGGAACACTGCTAAGAGCCAGAATTTAAGATGCCTTATGGTGAAGAGAAATATAGCCTTTGGGGGTGTAAGACTTGGGTTTTGAAAAATTAAAATGCTAGGGTTCTACCCATCAAAACACCAAATGAGACAAATCTGATCCTGAAGGGACCTGAGAAACGATGCATATAATTCTCAAGTTTTTTTTTTTTATTTTTTTAAGAAGGTTTTGATGTATGTGTGCCCAGGTGTACATGAAAGTTTGTGTGCACGGATGCTGAGGCCAGAGGTCAAGATCAACATAGGGTACCTTCTTCCGCTCTTCAGCTGTCCCGCACCTTACTTCAGTGGGAGACAGCATCTGCCACTGAACCTCGAGCTGAGTAGTTAGAATCCACACTGTCAGTGCAGCCACTTCACCAGCTGAGCTGGTCCCCAGGCCCTGTAATACCAAGTGTTAAGGGCTCCACGGAAGATGTTTGTCTCACAGAATTCACTGTGTGAGACTCACACGTTACCTGAAGGATTATTTACAGGTTTAGCTGCTTCCATTTTGTTGATTTTTTTTTCTTTTCTTTCTTTTTTAAAGAAAAGAGCCCTCTAGTATGTTCCAGAAGCCCACAGATAACACATTCTGTACTGTTCCCATACTTTTCTGGTGTTTTAAATAAGCCAGGATTCCACATGCTGAGTGCATGCTGTTTTGCAAGAACATGGAGGATGTGTTTCTGCCTTAAAGGGCTAAGATACAGGCACTGCGTTAAAGGCCTGCTCACCTGAGGTAAGGTATGTGGAAACGGTGAAATTGGAAGATAACAGGGTTGCACCCAAGGCAGCAAGATAGCTGTCTAACACAGGAACTGCTCCACATGGAAAATTGGACATAAAGAGCCCAATGTGAAATTTTAGTCATACAGAAAGAAAATAATCATAATTTACAAAATCCCAGCTCACCAAGAAAGGAGAGTGACTAAGCTCTCTGTGGACGTTCTGGACCATTCTCCTAGACTCACTCACTTAAGTAGTATTAATGATGTGAGCACTTAAAGGAATTCCCTGGCAATTTTCATTAGAGCTATTGAAGAGGATCAAAGCTATCCTTGTGTGGACACGAGCACCCTCTGATTTAAAAGAATGTTAAATCTGCTTCTCCCCCCAGCTTTTTGGCTTACAAGGGCTTCAGTCATTTTGCAAGAACCTTTGTTGAGCTGTTTTGGGAACAGACTGACTTGCCAAGTACAATTAACAACTGTGAAAGGCTGTAAAACACAGACATTCCTCCCTGCAGTTTCCAAACTCCAAGCGTAAAGAAAAGACATTTGACAAAGGAAAGCAAAGGCAGCATCCTCCTCTTCGCTGGAAAAGGAGACCCTGTGCTCTAGACCTTTGCCCTGGAATTAGATGCCGCTGTGCTGTAAATGTCCCTTCCAAAAGCCACATGGACACCCCACTGTCTCTGTAGCAGTGATCAGAGATGGGTGACCACATCCTGCAGGCTCTACACTCCTAACTAGATCAATGTCATTATTGTCATAGTGAGCCACTTATCACATAACTGAGCTAGTAAAATCCTGCACCGAGACAACTTGAACATGATTTTCCATGCGAGTCTGTGGGTGGCCTACCGCCACACTACGGCATGTCATATTAAGTTTTCCTAGAAAGACCTGAAGAAATGCATACTCACCCCCACCCAGTAAAGTACTGAAACATACCAAAGGAATGCCTTGACGAACCAAGAAGTGTGGGGGCTTACTTACAAGAAGATGGGTAAGGGGTTACAGGAGAATAAGTAACCCTGCCACAGCTCCATCATCCCAGTACGGATGAGGACTTCCTCATAGATGGAGGTCCCCGTTCTACTTGACGTCTACCCTCTGGGCACTCTGGCACTTTTCTGCACCATGTGTAGTTGAACAGGCTTTCACCCAGCTGTGAGAGGATGGTTGGAAACTTAAATGAGTTTCTAAAGACCTTCTCCAGCCTTTTGTTAAAGCAGCAATAAAGGCCTATTGAGGGAAAACTCTAGAACCTCCAGCCTGAGTGGATGTCCAGATGAATGACCTGGCTAAAGGACCATGCCTTGGGAAGCCAGGGCCGCTCTTAAATGGATGGGTCTACCTTTAGCTCTGTGTCTTAGTCAGGGAGTCTGCTGAATAGACACCATCACACACACGCACACACACGCACACGCGCACACACACGCACACACACGCACACACACGCACACACACGCACACACACACGCACACACACACGCACACTCACACGCACACGCGCACACACACACACGCACACACACACAGACACACACGCACACACACGCGCACACACGCACGCACACGCACACACACGCGCGCGCACACGCGCGCACACGCGCGCACACGCACACACACGCGCGCGCGCACACACACAAACGCATACGCGCACACACACGCACACTCACACACGCACACGCACACACACACAGACACACACGCACACGCGCACACACACAGACACACACACGCACAGACACACACGCACACACACGCGCACACACACGCGCGCGCGCGCGCACACGCACGCACACACACACACAGTTGGGGCTGAGTGACTTACAGTTCAGAGCGTTACTCTGCTGTCATCGTGGCAGGAAGCGTGGCAGCATGCAGGCAGACATGAAGCTGTAGAAATAGCCAAGAGTTCTGCCTCTGGGTCAGCACACAGCAGGAAGAGAGAATTACACTGGGCCTGGCTTTACCTTCCAAAACCTCAAATCCCATCCCCAGTGACACTTCTTCCAACAAGACTATACCTCCTAATAGTGCCACTCCCTCCCTGTGACTCTGGAGGGGGGGCGGGTATTCAAACTACTATATTCCCCTCCCCGGCCCCCATATGCTGGTAGCCATATCTGCATTCAGTCCGGCCTCAAAGGTCCCCTTAGTCTGTCAGTCTCAACATTATTTAAAAGTCCAATCTCTTCTCTGAGATTCATGCAGTATCTTAACTATAATCCCCTGTAAGATCAAAATGAAAAGCAAATTGCATACTTCCAACACATAATGTCACAGACTATACATTACCATTCCAAGAGGGAGGAAAGAGGGCATAGTGAAAAAGCCGTGGGCCAAAGAAAGAGCAAAATCTAGCTGGGCAAACTCCAAACTTTACATCTCCCTGTCTAATGTCGAACGCTCTCGGATCTCTGACTGACTCCACTCAGCTCAGATCTCTGACTCAGCTCTGTGGGCTGCAGACTCCCCTCTCTCTTGGGCTGTGTCCACTCCCCGTTAGGGCTCTCCTCCGCAGGTGCCCCACGACTCTGGCATCTCCGGCATCTTGGGATCGCCAAGGCAGTACAGGTTTCACCTTCACAGCTTCGCGCAACAGTGAGTGCCTTTAGGCCTCCATCAAGGGACACCCCGATGTGCTCGGGCCTTTTCTTAGTCTTGGAGGGCGACTCCATAACCCCTTTCTCATATCCTTGGCTCTAAAGCCAGAACCAGGTGTCCAAAACTGCCCGAGTTCTGCTGCTTTCTGGGGCTGGAACACAGCCCCCTCCTTGAAATGCATTTCCACCAGCTTCCTGCTTTTCGTTGTGTCCTTCCCTGCCTGAGTTTGGCTGTCCTGGAAATCGCTCTGTGGAACCAGCTGACCCTGAATTCAGAGATCGCCAATCTTTTCTTCTCGGTGCTGGGATTTAAGACGCAGCCCCACGCCTGGCCCTAAGCTTTTCTTTAACTTCTCACTTTTCATTAATTCTGTTTTACAAGTCGGAAGCTGTGATGGGCGGGGCCTCGTTCTGATGGGCGGGGCCTCGTTCTGAGGTCGCCCCTCCCTGTATCCCTCTTCACATCAGGCTTCTCTTTGATCTGTTTACCATTCCTGGTGCTTCTTCTCCAGCTCTACATCTGTACTTCTCCTCGCTCAGATTTCTCCTTTTCATTACAGATCTGCATAGGGCCGGCCGGCCACTAATAGTCACGCAGCACAACCCATGCGAAGTTGTTTGGAAAAGTCTTCTGCCAACGTTGTTAATTCATAACTCCTCAATTTTGCCTAGGGGGAGATTTATTTTTAACAAGAGCAGAAAGCAACCATGTTCTTTGCCAAAATATCACGAGAATCGGCTCTAGGCTACATAATAATATTTTTCTCCTTTGAAACCTCTTGAGCCAGGCCCCCATGGTTCAAATCACCCTCAGCCCCACTATTTTCCAGGTTCCTACTGGTATGGCCCATTAAGCATCACTTAAGGCATTCAACTGCTTTTCTAATCCAAAGTCCCAAAGCCCACATCCCTCCAAAGAAAAGTGTGGTCTGGCCTTTCACAGCGACACCCCAGTCCCTGGTACCAACTCTATCTCACTTAGGGTGTCTACTGCTGTGAAGAGGCACCATGACCACAGCAACTCTCATAAAGGAAAACAGCTAATTGGGGCTGGCTTACAGTTCAGAGGTTTCGTCCACGGCCATCATGGCAGGGAGCATGGCAGCGCACAGGCGGACGTGGAGCTGCAGAACGGCCCGAGCTCTACATCTGGATGGGCACACAGCGGCAAGAGAAGACATTGGGCCCGGCTTGAGCTTCCGAAACCGCAAAGCCCACCCCCAGTGGCGTATTTCCTCCAACAAGGCCACACCTCCTAATACCATTCCCTCTATGAGCCTATGAGGGCCAAACTGCCAGCCCGTGATAACAAGGAAAGCAGGATGGTTGGTCCTTTAATTAGACGTTGTCCTTCCCAGAACCGCCCCTTCAGTGCAGTCCCTGTCACCAAGCCGGTTGGTTCTGCCTGCGGTTCTGAGGCCTGCGGTTCTGAGGTCAGAAAAGCCTGGCCTTTCTCTCTCCTTTCTTCTGCCCCTTTGCTGTGGGTGTGAAGGCGAACTGAATATGACTTTCGAGATGCTGCGGCTTCCTTACTCTGCCTCTGAAGCCCCTCCCCACCACATGGATCCTTACCCTTGTGTCTGTCCTGTTCAGTCAAGCATCCCGGACGGTTTTACTGTGGCTCCCCCTTCATTCCTGCGTCCTAGACAGTGGCTGAGATTCACAGCCCTCGTGCTCTGGCCTGTTTTTCTTATAAGCTCTAATAAACGTGTCCCCACGCTTCCTTTGCAGTCTGCTCTTACATTCTTTTCTTCATGAGACTAAGAACCTAGAGTGGGAGGGGGGATTCTGATTTCCCCATATCACTTTTCTCTAGTAGTGGTCCCAGTGTGCCTAACTTTGTTGAAGGTGTCTTGTGGGTAGTCATGGCTGCTCTGATTATAATGGCAATGGCTGTTTCACCCAGGAAAGCGTTCCACGTCAGAGAGCAACATAGTGGCATTCACTAAATGCCAGCACCATGCTCTTGGACTTTCCTGCCTCTCTCCATAACTGCAAAATATACATTTTTTTTTCTTCATAAATGACTTGGGCTGTGGTAGCCGCTATAGCAACAAAGCCAGCACATTCGACATCCTTGCTGTGGTCCTGCCAGCACACAGCAGGCAGATGATTCTGTGAGGGCACTCACTCCTCTGAGGTTTCACATCCACAGAGCAAAGGGAAGACACTCAAACAGACCACCCCGAGCTACCCTGTTCTAAGGTGGGACCTCCCGGACATAGTGATTAATGGGAGAGCCTGGTGTTGGGTAGACACAGCAGCAGAACGCAGTGTTTAGGTGTCCTTTGAAGACCCTGGCAGGCTTGGAGGTTTCCTCTGTGTTTTGCCAATGGCAGAGCCAGGAGCCAAGCTTTGAGCTTCGGTTCTGAGCCCTCCACGTGCAGTTTGACATTATCGAATATTCAGAGTTCCAACCAACATTAGAGGAACCATGTGCTCACATCAATGCGAGTGTCGATGACTGGGGCTTCAGAGCCCTCCAGTGTGAGGCCAGAAGGGAGGCTTAGACTGTGAGTTAAAACTTACCGTTCACACAATCCAAATTTGATTTGGGGGAGTAATTTTTAAAGACACCCAATTGTACTGTCTCCCTGACAGCAATCACACTTTGCCTTAGAGAGGAAAATAAGATTATGGGGATCCTTGGTTTGAGTGACCTCTCAAGATGATGCCCTTGAGGAATGAGAGACTGCTGGCATCTCTGTTTCCACTGTGTGGCCTGTGCCCTCACAGACAATGCACAGGGATGTGGTGCAGGAGGGGGAAATGCAGAATTGTCCTAAGGAATCTTTCTCTTCCTCCTCACCACCAAAGAGCAGTCACAGCATTATCCACACCCAGGCACGGACTTTTCCAAATGCCACTCATAACATTTCAGTTGCCTTGGCAGTCTCTGTTACAAATTAAGGCAGTCTCTGTTATAAATTAGCTTGGTGATCAGTGAGATGTTATCAGTGCGCAAATGCCAACTGCAGAGCTGAGAAGATGGCTCAGTTGGTGGTGTAACTTGCTGTATAAGAAGACCTAAGTTCAAATCCCCAGCACCCACTTAAAAAAGCTGACCACAGCTTCCCATGGCTTCCCATGGCTTCCATGGTTTCCCATCCCTGTAACTACAGTGCTAGGAGTGTAAGGATGGGTACAGGAGGATCATGGGGCTCTGATGGGAGATGTTATTCTGTAAATATGTTTCTCACACTGGTTAATGAATAAAGCACTGTGGCCAATGGGAAAGCAAGATAGGTGGGGCTAGGAGACAAGGAGGAAAAAGGAAGGAGTTAGGAGGAGTCAGCCTGTAGAGCCTGGAGTGGTAGCACACCGGCCCATCGCCACCAGGTAAGATGAGCCACGTGGAAATACTTAGATTAGTAGAAATTGGTTAATCATTAAGACAGAGCTAGCCGATAAACAATAATAGTAACTGGCCACAGGATTGTATCAAATACAGAGTCTCTGCGTGCTATTGGGGGCGGGGAGGAACAAAGAGTGGGACCAGGCAGCAGGCGGGAAAAACCTACTCGTAACAGAGCTCCCTAACTGATAGCCCAGCTCCTGGTTCAGTAAAAAACACTGTCTCAAGAGTGCAATGCACAAAGTATTAGAACAAGATACTTAGTATCTTTCCCTGGTCTCTGCACGCAAGCATGGGCATATAAGCCATATGTATAGGCCACCATACACATACAATACACACACAGCAATAACAACAACAGAAAGATGCACAGTACACAAATTGTAATAGGAAAGCCTGAAACACGCAAAACATTCCTAAGCATTTCAGAGCCTTCTGAAAGCACCTTTAAGAAAACATACAAAACATAGCACATGGAAGATGCTCAATGACATTCTTAATTTATCTGATTTCTGCAAAAGAGATTCTATTAAATCTCTAGCTTTTTAAATATCTTGCTGTCTCCCTTTGGGTACAGGAGTCATGGCAACTATCATTTAAGAAGAGCATCCTCGTTTAGGGTAAATTTCAAAATATCTCATTTGTTCAACAAATTGTTATTGAGCACTTGCCTAGCACAGTATGAGCAACTCAGCGTAGAGTATTAGAAACCCACACCACCTATACCCTCAGGGAAGCTACACCCCAGTAGGGGAGGCTGATAGTGAATAAACAAACTCATGTGATGTCATTACCAACTGTGAACAGCATGATTTTTTTTTTTTAATGTTAAGGAGATCCGAAAAAAATAAAACTAAAAAAGTCTCAGAAGGGAAACTGTCTGAGAAAGTGTCCTTTGAGGAAAGACCTCAGCATTTTCCACCACACAACCCGTGGGAGGAAGAAGACTGCAGTGAGGCAGAGGGACAGGGCGGGGGCTCTCCTCCCTCTCAAACAGAAACTAAACTAAAGCTGAGATGAACTCTGCCTGAGGAAGTGCCGCTAACAATAGGTACATTGGCTACTTTTCCCATCATCGTGACCAACTAGCTGGCGAGAAGCAACTTTAGGAAGGATGCAGTCCGTCGCGGCAGGAGGTCATGGCAGTGGGGGTGCAAGGCTGCCGCCTCACACATCCATGAACCAGGACACAGAGAGTAACTGGAGACAAGGGTGTGGCTTGGGTGTAACCTTCAAGGACCACTTCCTTCATCCAAGCTACCACCTCCCAGCGGGCCAACCTCCTCCCGTATCAGAACCAGCAGCCAGGGGCCAGGCGTACCAAGTCGGCCCTCAAAGACAGCTGCTGCACCACACTCGAGTAACAAATAAGCCCGTGGAAACAAGAGGACGGCCATGCTCAGTCACTGCACTGGGGACTCTGTCACACTGCCTGCTGCAAGCTGAGCACATCACCCAGAGGCGCTGTGTTTGAACCGGACGTGCCTTGCCCTGCCCCGCCCTGCCCCGCCCTGGCTCACATTGACCACTTGGTCCACGGATGATGGTGGTGCTTGGGGACGCTGTAGAAGCTTTGAGAGATGGAGTCTCACTGGGGGGAGGAGTCACTGGGCAGAGAGGGAGTAGGGGGCATGAAGCTTTATCCCTGGCCCTGCTTCCAATTCGTGAGTGCAGATGTCATGTGACCACCCAGCCTCCTGCTCCTGCCTCCAGGGTCCCCGACTGCAGGTCTGCGCTCCTGTCTTCCACGCCATGATGGAGTCTTGTGGAACAATAAACCAATACAACCCTTTAGCCTTTAAGTTGTTTTGGTCCGGGTATAATATCACAGCAATGGCAAAGTAACTGAGGCAGACAGTGTCAGAAGACAAAAGGGAGGGAGGGAGGGAGGGAGGGGGGAGGGAGGGAGGGAGAGGGAGGGAGAGAGGGGAGGGAGGGAGTGAGGGGGAGGGAGGGAGGGAGGGAGGGAGGGAGGGAGGGAGGGAAGAGGGAGGGAGGGAGGGAGGAGGGAGGGAGGGAGGGAGGGAGGGAGGGATCTTACAATGCCTGGGAAAACCATTGTTGTCATTATTCTGAGGACTTGTCTCAATACAAACCTGCAGGCTTTGGAACACGGCCAGTGAGGGGACACACGAGGTTCACTGAGCCAGAAGAATCATACCATAAATCTCTATGCCATTTTGAGAACAGTAAAAAGCAAACAACCCATAACATTACAGAGCAAGAAGATGAACAAATATCACCTTCCTCCTGGATATGAGAATAAGGTGCATTAGGTAAATAAAAGAGCGGCCATCAAACATAAAGAACGGTGAGGACCCCTGATAGAACGCAGGGGAGGAAAATTAAATCCACTCTTGACTGGATAAGCCAGGTTACGCAGTAATGATGAGGTTTCAGGCATACTAACCTCAAATATGCACCCTGCCGTGTTTAAGATTTTAAGAGAAAGGAATTTAAGAGTCAGCATGTATGGGAAGGTTGCTCTGACCTTCCCCTGTCTGAAGCTGGTCATCAGACCCTCATGTGAGATGTGCCCTCCTATTTCCAAAGAAGAGACAATCTTTCTCTCTAAGACAAAGGACACTAAGAGGAGCCTGAGTAAGCAGGCACTGCCTTACTTCCAGTGAACACACACACGTGTGTTTGTGCGTGCGTGCGTGCATGTGTGTGTGCGTGTGTGTGCGCGTGCATGCTTCTATCTATGGGCACAAGAGTGGTCAGACGCACATGTGGTGGCCAGAGGTTAATGCCAGGTGTCCTTGGGGCACAGGGGAGCTTAGGGTGTGTGTTCAATCTTCCCCTTGCTTTCCTTAATAAGACAAAGGCCGGCTACCTTCCTAACACATTTCTTCAAGCACTCGTTATGAATATTCTCACTGTAAAGTAAGACATTACAGAACCATACCATCTCTGAGCACAGCCCAAGGGAATCTCGGTCACATTATCATGGAGATACTAGAACATTCCTATTTACGATTGTACCAGTCACAACAGCCAAGTGTGGAATTAGTCTAGAAACCCAACAGCAGATGAGTGCCAGGTGGTGGGGGGTAGGAACAGAAAGATGACTTAGCAGTTAAGAGCTCATCCTTCTCTTGCAGAGGATAGGAGATCGATTCCCAGAACCTACATCAGGCACCTCTCACAACCAGCCACAACTCCATAACTCGGTGGCTCTGACTCCCTCTTCTGGCCTATGTGGACATGTGCATACATGCACTCACATGTACATACTCACCCACAGACCCACAGGCACACATGCATTTAAAAATAAACATTGTAAATGGGGTACATATGCACAATGAAGTCCTTCTTATCCAATAGAGAAGAATGAAATTATGTCATTTGCACAAAAAATGGACAGAACTGGAGATCATCAAGTTAAATGAAATAAGCTAAATTCAGAAAACATCATGCTTTCTCCCATCTAGATTTAAATATAAGTGTGTGTGTGCGTGCGTGTGTGTGCGTGCGTGTGTGTGCGTGCGTGTGTGTGTGCGTGCGTGTGTGTGTGCGTGCGTGTGTGCGTGCGTGTGTGTGTGTGTGCGCGCGCGTGTGTGAACTATGAGAGGAGGTGAAATGGTCTAGAGGAGGAAGACGGATTAATTTAAGACAATGACAAAGTCTCACATGACTTCTGTATATACAGAACCTAGATTTAACTACATAATAACCATTTTAGCCATTTAAGAATATTTGCTGATTTGTGTACATGTGGCGTGCAGTCAGAAGAGGGGATAAAGGAACCAGTGAGGGAGAAGAGAGATATGGGGAGGCTGTGGGGGCACTATGGGAAAGATTCCATGACATATTTGTATGACAATGTCCTAAGGACATCCACTACTTTGTATACTAACTAAAACCATCAATGTAGATGAAACTGGTATAGCCATGGGTCAGAGCAAGGTGTTAGGGAGAGTCAATGAGACGCTCTTCGGGGAGATGTCACGGGCCAGACTCACTGGCTCACTAAAAGGGCTCCTTTAATGGATGCCCTCACCCCTGGGACCACTGTTCTGTCTACTGCTCAGCGTTATCCTGTAGCCTAAGTTTCTCCTTTCTCAGGCTTCCTCCTTCCTGTCTTCTCTTCTGCCTACACCTTCTTCTCCCTCTTTGGATGCTTCCCTAATAGGCCTCTTCCTGACATCTCCTTTCTGGAAGAGCTTTCCCGGTATAGTCAAATATGGCTCGCGAAGTTAGACACCTGTGGGGCCCTGTACTCAGAAGTGTCTGAGTACCACATTCCAATCTGGGAAATTCAAGAACATAGACGTTTCTCAGTATACCTAGAAGCCAAGGAACTTTTCCATTACTCACTTTTATTCATTCAGTGTATGAGTATGTGTGTGTGTGCCTGTGCACATGGGTGCAACAGCGTGAGGGTGGAAATCAGTGTGGAATCCAGAGGACAGCCTGCGGTAGGTAGCCCTCTCCTTTCGCCATGTAGGCTCTGAGGATCAAACTCAAGCTGCCAAGGTCAGCACTGAGCCATCTCTCCAACCCGATAGCCACATGTTTTAAAACACAGTCGATACAAAGAGAAATGAGAGCTGAAAGTCTTCAGACCAATCCAAAATCAAACTACACACGAACCAGCAAACACACCAACCGTCTGTACCTGACACCGTGAATATAGTTTACCAATAGGGGGAGACATGGGGTAATCGATGAAGCTCTGAGCCCTCTTTATGACACAGGACAGTGACTTCTACCCAAAAATCTTTATGTAACTCTGCCTGGATGCCTAAAAGGGACATCACCAAACAATGTCTGCTGGACATTCTAAACGCTCAATCCCATGTTTTGCTGTCTGTCTTGCTATTTACTCTTTTACTTTTGCTTGCTACATAACTTAACAAACACCCTCATTCACAGACAAAAAAAAATAAATGACTCTGAACTCATATCAGCTGAGAACCTAAATTTCCTTGACGAGCCCCAGAGTAAGTGCAGAGTGGGAAAGACAGAGACCCTGTGATGCCAATCCGGGCATACAGGCAACCAGGCATCTGCAGGCTCGTTGTCCATTTCACTCATTAGTAAGCAAGGCCTGAGCTCTTACCCTGAACTGCCTTGGTCTTCTGGGTGCTGAGGATAAAGCCATAAGAGTTAGGCACGGAAATAACCTCAACAGGGTGATGACGGTTGTGAGAGAGAAACAAATGCCACCGCACAGAGGGGAAAGGGACCAGTTTTGCCCAACACAAGAAGACTTTCAGGAGGACAGTTTAGTATAGTGCATTCCAGGTATCGAGCACCTTGTAAGTAAAAAAAAACAAAACTTACGAGTGTGCAGGGAAGAGTTGACCATAATAAAAGGAATCACAGATCAGGATGGATGGTGTTGACAGGTAGAGGTCAAAGCCTGGTTTGGGCACAGCACACTGGGGCTACAGGTCTGTTAGTCAAGTGCTCGCCAAATATACGTGAGTACCTGACATTGATCTGTTGCACCCAACACAAATTCACATCTGCACCTGATATTCCCAACACTGTGAAAGCAGACACAGGTGGATCCCTGGACTGCCTGGCCGCCCAATCCAGTCAGCTTGGAGAGTTCCAAAGGTAGGGTGTGGCGGGAAATACTATCACAACACAAGGTCTACAGGTATGATGATGCCGTAACAAAACCCAACATTTTGTTTAATTAGTATGCAATAATAATCTATGCTAATCTGAAAGTAAAACCATATGGATGGGCCCACACTCGTCGTTGCAAGACCCTGATGGTTGCAAGTGGGGACGCAATAGTTATGGCAAACATGAGACTGTTCACAGCGGTATATGTGTGAGACCGCTCTGTCCCTAGAAGAAAATGGCTCATTGCATTACAAGTTACCATCATGGAACTGTTCTGAAGCACATGTGAGCAATAGAAATGCACACTTCCTTTCATGACTTTATTATAAATAAATAGATTTAAAAAATCAGCTTCAGAGAGAGCTGAGATTTCAGGGTGGGAAACTCTGAAATTTTCTCAGCGAACCCAAGAGTTAACTTTATTTCTCTGAAAGAGGTGCAGTGCTCCAAATCTAAAGAATAGAGCTCCACTCCAGGTACCTGCGTCACATGACTGTTCTTCATGCTCTCATTTTGTGCTTGGTATTTTTTTAAGTCCTCCTTTTTTTAAGGACCCATGCATATTTTATGAGTTGAGCCTAAATGTCTCATCATCGCACATCCCAGAGACTCTCTGTGCTCAGCAACTGATCGTTAGGGAGCTCATTTTGTATGCTCGTGGTTGTCAAAGGGCGTTCTGAAGGTGTTACATTGAGTTTTGACATGAATTGATGAACACTTAAGCTCATCGTAACTCCGCTGAGATTCGGAGCAGCAGAAATTAGAAAGATGAATCTCAGGAGATGAATCCATTGAAAAGAAATGTGACTCCTGAGTCATTACCGCTGGATGCCTAAGACTTCGTGACAGCCTCACAGGACGCGGTAAGGGCATCTAGCATCTGTGGGACTGGCGGCTCCTGTCGGGGAGACAAAAGGAGTTACTCTTCCCCCCGAGAGTGGGTGAGAAATTTTGTTGGGTGGTGGAGCCACTAGTAGGGAGTCTGGGTCCCGGCAAATGATTCCTTGCCCCTGTTCTCTTAAAGAACCCCAACAAAATTCACTGGGCCAGCAACACGAGCTGGCATCAGAATAGAAGGAGAGGAATTGGGGGAGGAAAGAGATCAGCGGAAATGGGAGGAGACGAGAGAGGATGATGAGGATGACCACTACCTTTTATACACAAGTATGAAGAATACACAAGGAGATGCTGGAGAGCTGACTCACGGGGTAAGAGCACTTCCTGCTCCTGCAGAGGACCCGAGCTCAGCTCCCGGGCTCTGGGACTCACAACTCCTGTACCTCCAGCTCCAGAGAGAGCTCACACCCTTCTCAGCCTCCACAGACACCTGTATTTACATGCACATGCCCCAACACAGACACAACGGGCACACACGCCATTAAAATTAAATAAATTTTTAAAGAGGAAAGAGAAAAGCATTCAGAGGAAACCCATTAACAAAAGCTAATAAGAGTACACATTTTCATATCGTGTGTGCGTTAAGCAAAGCTGGCAAAGCCAACAATCCAATGTCACTGTCCTGCATCCTGGCACACAAAAGAACTAAATTTACCTTACTCCCTTAACTACTTAAAGATGCACATCTCCAAGACAGGGGAAAACAATTTAGGTGGAAGCCATAGGGAGTTCTTATTTCTATTACTTCCAAGGGATTTGCAGAAATGGGAACTGTCACTCTTAAGCTAGCAAACAGGAGTCAGGGTCGTAGACTCCCATCAGCTTTGACAAGCAAGTATTAAGTAAAGACACAGAGCCGAGGAAGAAATAACGCCCGTTTCCTCTGGCAGCAGCGGCACCAAATGCTACCCAGCCTTGCTCAACTATATCTGTAGTTGAAAGACTTTTGGGGTGCTCAAGAAAGTTCCAGATTCTTATTGAACAGTAAAAAAAAAAAAAAAAAAAACAAGGGAAATTGTAAAATAATGACTAAACAGATTGAAAGCCCATTAGCATTCAAAAATCTACATGTGAAAATTTCAACTCAGTTCCAGATTTCTGCGGGGTCACCTACAGAGTTTCAGCCGCTCAGAAGGTTTAGAGAAACACAGAGGGTTTTTTGAAGACCCTATCTCAGGGAAAGCAATTAGCTAAGCTTTTAGCAAACTGACTTCATTAAAATAATTAACAGCTACACCTCCGCCAGGCCTGACACAGCGCTGGCCTCTATATGCTTCTCTTTCTCATGACTCCGGCAAGAGGGGAAGATATAATTATCTCTAATTTACAAGTGAATAAGCTGGGGCTTGGAAACGTCCTTAGAATTTTCAAAGTCATTCAGCTCGTAAGTTGTGTACACAGCTTTCCATCCCCAGGGGCCTTAACACAAGTGCCCGGCGAGCTACCCTGGTTGTTGCTGCCCGGGAGGTCAGTGTGTGGTCGGATGTGCAATGATCCCCTTGGCTGACATGTTTGAACCCTCGCTCACCAGCTGGTGGCGCTGTGGTAGAGCCGCTGCAGAGTAAAGCTGGAGGCTGTGTTGTGAGGATTTGTGCCCGAGTGCCGCTTCCTTCTCTCTCTTTCCTGAGTGTGGATTCGCTGTGTGTTTTATTTTCCCATTGTTTTCTATGCAGGTTGCGTTTACCCACCCGAGGCGTGGGCGTTGCTTTGCAAACTGCTGTGGTGGCAGTTGGGCTAGAACCCAGCCTTCACGCAAGCTCAGTGCACACTTACCGCTGAGCTATCCCCTGCGACATGTCCACGTCTCCTCTAAACAGTCTCCTCCAACGTCGTTAGCGTTGCCCTTGATAAATGCCACCGCCATTTGACAAACCACCACTTGTGCGTGCCTAGGTCGATTCACGCCCGTGTTCCTCACAGGAACTTGTCAGTGACCCCCATGCACCAGTGAGCTATGTGCATAGCAGAACTGAGAATTTTTTCTCCACCTTTATCTCGTGTTTTAAGTTCATCAAGCGGGAAGTCTTGTCAGCCTGCATTGCTGAACGCTGAGTCTCTCCACTTTGGCCACATGAGATGAACAAGAAAAAAAAAAGATTTTTTTTTACATGAATCCCCTGATATTTGGAGCTGTCTGTTACTTCAGGACAACCAGCTACTACCTGCTGGTTGATAAATGCTCCTCTAGGAGATTTTTCTTTAATTTGTTAGTATCTCCTTACACATTTCGCTTATAACTGAAATAACTATTTAATTTGGGATTTTAAGACAGGGTCTCAGGTGGTCTACTGTGGCCTCAATCTCACTTGGTAGCCAGGACTGGCCTTGATTGGACTTCTGAGCCCCCTGTTGCCACCTCCCAACTGAAGGAATGACAGGGATGAGTCCCTGTCATTCGTTACAATGGCGAATATTGAAGTCTTCCAAAAAGCATACATTTCTCCTCTAAGTAGTTAAATATTTTTGCTAAATAGAAATAAGATTTAAAACAATGTATTTCTCTTTAGTTCTTTTTTAGTTTTGTGTTTTACACTTAATTCTGTTTCAAACACCGAAATTCTCCAATTTTTTTTTTTTCTGGATCACGATAATCCCATTTTACATATTGATGTAAAAAACAGAAAACAATTTTTTTCCTCAATCTCAGGCTTCTCAAGTATCCGAAGCTGGCTTCAAACTTCTGATTCTCCTGCATCTACTTCACAAATGCTGGGATTACAGATTTGTGCCACTACATGTGGCCAAAACAAATCAAAAGGTAAATCTTGGAACATATGAATTGATATAGGAGATGAGATATGAAGGTATTATGATTCCGCTCAATGATAACAGGTGCTGAAAATTTAATCCTGTGTGATCAGTCAGCACTTTTTTCTGTATAGAAATAGAAACTTAAGTGAGTGAACACGTCATGTAGTACGTTTGAACTCATGTTACTTTACAAAGCATTGCGGGTATTTTGTCTTAAGGATTATTTTGTATTTTGTCACATGGTAACACTAGATGTGCATACTTCTTGCCTTCACTCGTTTAAGGACTTGATGATGGCGCCAACATTTGACTACTGCAAGTAGCAGTGTAGTGTGGCTCATCTTCCTCAATCATCCCTGATCACATTAGCAAGCATTTCCAAATACCAGCTTCAAATGCTGCACACATTGCCTCTTTCACAAATGCTGGATCAACTTACATGCGCCAGAACCCATTTTACGACATTCTTTCCGATGCATTCTATTTTTATCACTATTTTATTTTATGAATGTGGGTGTTCTGCCTGCGTACATGAGTGTGTACCGCCACTGTGCCTGAGACCCACAAGGTCCAGAAGACGGCCTGAGGTGAGCCCCGGAATTGAAATTACAGACAGTTGTAAGCCAACATTTGAGGGCTGGGAATCAAACCCGGGTCCTTAACAAAAATTATCAGCCATTCCTCCAGACCCTCAAAATTCTACTTTTAATCTTAAAAATACCGTGACCCAGTTATAAATCAAAAATTTCCCTCCAAATATTTTATTACAGAAGTTGATCAATTTTCCATAGCATGCGTGTTGAGAAACTTGACTCATAAATCACATTTGTATATTCTATCATTTTCAATCCAAGTGTTTCTTCAGCGTGCGTGTGCTGGCCCTTTTGAAACCATACCCATCTGCTACCTCATAGACACCTCAGGTCAGTTCCTCGTTTCATCCTTTGTCTCTCTCTCTCTCTCTCTGGGTGTGTGTCTTGGTGTCTCTGTCTCCCTCTCTGTGTCTCTGTGTCTCTCTGTTTCTCTCTTCCTCTCTCTCTCTCTCTCTCTCCCTGTGTCTCTGTGTCTCTCTGTTTCTCTCTTCCTCTCTCTCTCTCCCTGTGTCTCTGTGTCTCTCTGTTTCTCTCTTCCTCTCTCTCTCTCCCTGTGTCTCTGTGTCTCTCTGTTTCTCTCTTCCTCTCTCTCTCCCTGTGTCTCTGTGTCTCCCTGTTTCTCTCTTCCTCTCTCTCTCCCTGTGTCTCTGTGTCTCTCTGTTTCTCTCTTCCTCTCTCTCTCCCTCTCTGTGTCTCTGTGTCTCCCTTTCTGTCTGCCTCTGGGCCTGTCTCTGTCTCTCTGTCTCTCTCTATGTATCCCTCTCTCTCTGGAATGAGTAGAAGTCTGTTCTTGCCTTCCCTGCAACAGTGCCGTACAGCATAATGTACAAAGCAGGGAAAGACTGGGACGAGTCCTTTTGACCAAGGTTAAAAGCTGGACCTCACAAAAGTCACAATCTTTAAAAAGAGGGCAATGGAGAAAGACGGCCACAGATATTCCACATAACGCCAAGGGGTCAGCACCCTCCCACTCCTCACCCCTGGGGTGTCTGTCGGGGAGGGAGGACATAGCTGCAGGGGCTGACACTGTGAAAGCAAGGCCCTGGAGACCCTGCTTGGCCCAGCAGAGCACCCTGTGGCTTCTCTCAGGGAAACCAGTTTGACTCCCTTAAAGATGTGACTATACGGTTGGTTGGTTGGTTGGTTGGTTGGTTGGTTGGTTGGTTTTTTTGCAAGACAGGGCACAGGGCAGGGGTTCTCTGTATTGTTTTGGAGCCTGTCCTGGAACTAGCTTTGTAGACCAGGCTGGCCTCAAACTCACAGAGATCCGCCTGCCTCTGCTTCCTGAGTGCTGGGATTCAGGGCATGGGCCACCAATGCCTAGCTGTGGCTTTATTTTTAAAGGCTGGCACAAGAGAAGGAGCAAGAGATTCCCCCTGACCCTAAGGGGCTTTCTGAGCCAGGCCAGGATTCCTGGGGCCTCAAAGGATGTGGGAGGGACACAGGCCACTGGTCTTATATTCATTTCCAAGGGTTAAGAAGACAGTCACACAGATATGACTCCAGTTCCCAATCACCCAAACCAAGGAGTCAGCATAAACACCATGTGAGAGTCTTAGGCCTCTCAGCAGCAAGAGGCGAAGCTGAAAACTCAGGGACAGACACCACACATGGTTCTGGTTCATCTTTTCTCTTTCAGTCTCATGTTTTTAAAACATACAGAATATTTAAGTGGTCATGTCTGTCACTCTTCTTGTAACTAATTAATTTTATTGCTATAGTGCTGTGCAGAAAGACATTCTCCATTCCAACCAAAACCACTCTTTCCTTCATTCCCCGTTGCCTGGAGGAGAACAGAATGGTAACTTCCTCTCCTCTGGCTTCTCCTGTCTGAAAAGCGATCTGAAGAACCCAGAACTAAAATAATAGCTGAGTGGGCGGGCGGCTCATGTTACAGTCATGGAATTTGGAATCATGGTCGCCATGGAGAAGATCCATCTTTTCCCTGCTTTACTGAAAATGGTGAAGCTGACTTTATGTACTCCTACACTGGGGAGATAAGAGAGACCTTTTTTGTTTAGTTTTATGCTTTGTGTCATCTCCAGACTTACGGTACACAGGCCTCCACCACAATCCCCGAAGAAGGTTTCTAGAAGAATCACGTCACAGAGAACAGAGGGTCTACAGGACAGGGAAGATGAGTATGGAACTAGTTGTGTCTCACGGGTTATAGCAGCCTTTCGGTGAGCACCAGGTCATCTGTGGGTCCCGGGGATGGCAATGTTTGATTGATTGCTCTTTTGAAAGCCCTGCATGCTTCCAGAATGTGTGGTCTCCTGGCTTTGCAGCCTTCCTTGTGATGGTTAATATTGATTGACAGGCCCTAGAATCGCAAGTCTGGGCATGTCTGTGAGAGAGATTCTAAATGAGGTTGTCTAAATTAAGAAGACCCATCCTAATGGTGGAGCATAATTGTGGGCTGGATTCAGGACTCAACAAAAAAAAATAAAAAAAGAAGGTGAAAACCAGCCCTCTCTCTCTCTCTCTCTCTCTCTCTCTCTCTCTCTCTCTCTCTCTCTCTCTCTCTCTCTCTCCCTTCCCTCTTCCCCCCTCTCTGCTTCCTACTTTGGAATACAATATGGTCAGCTGCCTCCCTTTCTTGATGTCATGACCTTGATGCCATGGTGTACTGTACCCTTGAACTAGGAGACTCAACAAACCCTTCTTTAGCTGCTTTTGTCATGAATTTTGTAATGGCGATGAATGAAGCATTGACTGTGCTCGCCTTGTTCCTTTCCCCTGCCTGCAGCATCTTTTCTCTAGTGTGGGTGTAGGGAAAGCAAAGGTTTAAACACTTCTTGACACGCAATAAATGAGCCATATCCCACACAATCCACAGACACCCAACAGATGCAGAGAGCTGACTGCGCTTTTCAAAAGATTACTTCAATGACTAGAAATCTATAAAGCAGGTGGGTCTAAACTTTTGATGAACCTGCTTCTATTAATAAAATGTTTGAGTACTTAGCACCAGTTTTCTTTAAAACTGCTAAATTAAATGTTTCTCTACACATTATTTTTTTTTTTCTTGTTTGATTTTATGACTAGAGTATGTTCATTTGTTTGACTACTGGCATGTTAGGAGCAGGGAGAGAGGGTGTGGAAAGGGAAAGGAGGAAGCAATAGGAGGTCAGAAGGCAGGAGGGTGTGCAGTATGAGTCGGTGAACAGTTGACTCCTGGGGAGCAGGGACACAAGGTAGACAGGAGTGTATGTCAGAGGTCCACTCACATCCTGAAAGCACAAAATGCGTAAGTATTTCTTCGGTGTTTCTTATACTGTCTTTAGAGACCATGTTTAACCTAATATCCCTTGGGAAACGTCTTCAAGAAGTCATCTGGGAGCTGCTGTTAAGAGTCTGGAAAATCCAATGTGGAGCTTGGCAGGCCCCTCTGAGTGATGCCTTCCGCCTAACAGACTGTGTTCGGGGCTTTCTCACCGGCCTGGGCACCTGTTCAAACGTGGCAGAACCTTCACGAGGTGGAGCCGGGAGCTGAAGAGCTGGCTGAGCAGTCCAGAGTCCATATCCCCCTTGCAGAGGGCCTGAGTTCAGTTCCCTGCTCCCACAGAGGGTGGCTCACAAGCGTGTGACTCGGCTCAGAGGGGTCTGAAAAGTGTGCCCTCTGCATCTACAGGTTTCACACACAGAGACACAAAAGTAATATTAACAAATCTTTAAAAGAAAAAAGGAGTAGAGCCAAGGCGAGGAAGGTGAGTCACCAAAGGTATGCCCTTAATAGTAATAATAATAATAATGGTTATAATAATAATAATAATAATGGTTATAACAATAACAATAACAATAATAACACGAGAGCACGCCCTTCCTCTCTCCCTTTTTCCCTTCCCAGCTGCCCTGAGGTGAGCAGCTTCACTCCACCCCGCTCTCTGTCGTGATGGACAATTTAACTACAGAAATGACATAACCCAGCAACCATAGGCCAAAACCTCAGTGCTGGGAACAGAAGCAGCTTTCTCTTTCATGTTATTTCAGGCACTCTATCACAGTGGCTGCTGTGGCTGACATGAAATCACAGCCAGCACTGTCACGAGGTGTCCTGGTTGCCGTACAGACACCGTGAAGGCTCTTCCCACCACTGAATTGCACAGGCTGTGATTATGCTTTTTGAACTGCTAGGACTCCAGCTCCTGAATGACTTCATTCCCTTTTGTCTTGCTTTTGATTTATTTCAGTAATATTATTATAACTCGCATTCATTGTCTCAGAAAGCCTAATTTGGGTAAATTTTTGGCCTCCTGATTCTGTCCCGGTAACATAACTCATAATTAGTTTGGGATATTCCAATAGTGGGTGATAGTCTGGCCCAGGCTAATTGTGGCTGTTAATGCAAGATAATGATAAAGTAGTAATAAAAAAAAAGGCATCCCTTTTCATATCTGGAGTTTACTATAAGCTCCTCTGGAGCTCAAAGAGGATCATGTTTTCATTGCTCATCCCTGTGACTAAAAGAAATGTCAGAAATCACATTTCAGCACACCATTAATATAGCTTTGCCCAGCTGGCTGTGTGGGCTTTCAGATTGCAAATCTAATCTGCTCTGCAAGATTTTCTACCTAATTCTTATCTTTATCCCTAGATTAAATACTGAATGCTGTTTTAGTATCTAATTCCTTTTTACAGGCCAACACTATTGCAAAATACAATCAATTTTTTTTTCTTAGTGGGGACTTAAAGGGCATTGGTACCCAGTATTGTTTACAGCATTAGATAAGAGAATTTTTAATTAAAATCTCCCCAAAGTTCATAGATATTCCCAAGGCTCAGGAATGGGAAAATTAAGCAGTAAATAGATGAGCAACATAGCTACATTACAAGAAGAAGCAAAAAGGCTGGAGATTAATTTTGGTGCTGATGTTTCATTTTCAATTTGTGCATGCGTGAACACCTGTGTGTGTGTGTCCTATGTGGGAAGACCAGATGTCAACGCTGGATGCCCTTATCATTCTCTACCTTGGGTTTGTTTTCAGCTCTTGGTTTTTGTTTGCTTTGACACAGGCTCTCTCACTGAACTCGGAGCTTACCAATGGCTGGATTGGCTAGCCAGTGAGGTCTGGACATCTCTGTTCCCCCAGCACTGGGATACAAACTCAGGTTCTTGTGCTTGCACAACAGGCATATTACAGACAGAGCCATCTCCTTAGCCCTAAGACTGGGGATTCGTTAACATTAAAGTTAAAAAATGAAAAGATAACAAAATAAATTACCCAAATCTATAAGGCCAGAACAATGTGATCAAGACGGCCATGTTGTCTGGGAAATGCTCAACTGTCCTTGTAGTCCACACCCGAGGAAGCTTATCTGAGAGCAAAGAAGGTCCCACCCCAGATGACACAGTACAAAAACAGGTTTAGCATATACTTCCCACTCTGTAGATGATATGCAAATGGGAAAGAATGCCAAGGTTTAAAATAGTTTGTTGTTATGGTTTCTTATGAGAAATAAAGACTGAGAAATGAGAACCGAATTTAGCAAACTATAAACGGAAAAATCGCCGAGACTAAATAAGCGAAACCCGGGCCCCACTACCACACGTCACTCACGCAGCTCTGGAAGATGGAAAACAAAGACCCTACGAATGTAGTGTGGAGGGTGATTGGCAGCTATG
The DNA here is from genome assembly GCA_030556225.1 of Cricetiscus sungorus. Classification (NCBI taxonomy): domain Eukaryota; kingdom Metazoa; phylum Chordata; class Mammalia; order Rodentia; family Cricetidae; genus Cricetiscus; species Cricetiscus sungorus. The sequence goes on along the minus strand of JANBXA010000202.1, from coordinate 2,184,656 downwards.
CCCTAGGGACTGGGGTGATACCTCCATGAGTAAAAGCTACGCAGGTGTGAGGACACGAGTTCAAATCTCCAGAGCACTGGGAGACAGAGAGACAGGTGGCTCAGTAGAGTCTTCATGGCACGTTCTCAATCCAGGGAGACACCCTGTCTCTAAAACTAAGGTGGAAAGCAATGAAGGAAGACACCAACATTCCCCTCTGGCCTCTGCATGCATGTGGCATGGGTACACATGCCTGTGTGCTCATGTGCTGTGCATACAAACACACACATGGAGTTGGGAAGGACCCTACCATGAAGCGTCATAACTTTAGAACCAAAAAAATTCAAGAGGCTTGGATATGAAAACCATAAATGTAAGGAGAGCCTGGGCTGCACATTGAGACTCTGTCTCAAGATGAGTAATTATTTGAGAATTACTAAATGAAACTCTGGTATGCGCCCCCATATTATTTAAAAGCAAGTACTGTTTCCTACTTCTCCTAACTCTAAATCCAGGCCCATGTCTCTCTACCTGAGCTCCAAACTTTAATCACTTAGGCTGAAAAAAAGACAAAAGAATTTTTCAAGATCCTGGTGAGGCCCTGTTATTAGTAGCATCCGGCCTGGTTAGATAATCACAGGAACAAACTCACTTGTTTGATGACTTACTTGCCCAGCAGTCTTTGAGAAGTTATCAGAACTTTGGTAACAAAGCTCTCGGTCATATTTACTGTTCCACTGAGAATACACCAAGACCAAGGCAATGACAGAAGAAGCATTTAATTGGGGGGGGCTTGCTTCTGGTTTCAGAGAATTAGTTCATCATCATGATGGAGGAGGGCATGGTGTCAGGCAGGCAGGCTTGGTCCTGGAGCAGCAGCTGAGACCTCACATCTGATCAGAAAGGTTCAGGCAGAGAGAGAGTGAGAGTGGGACCTGGTGTGGGCTTCTGAAATTTCAAAACCTACCCCCCGTGACACATCTCCAGCCAGGCCACATCCACTCGAGCAAGGATTCCTTCCCAAACAGTTACTTACACTAACTGGGAACCAACCATTCAAACATACGAGCCTATGAGGGCCATTCACATTTAAAGTCCCATAATCTCAGTCTTCCTCTCTGTGTACACGCCCATGTGTGTGGGATGGAATGTTGGGAAGGGATGGAGCCACACAAGAGGTAAATGTCAGGTATCATTCCAAATCACTCTTTAGGAGAGATAGCTCAGTGGTTAAGAGCACTGGTTGCTCTTCCAGAGGACCTGGGTTCGATTCTCCCAATCACTCTCTACCTTACATTTTTATTATTTATTATTACAGCTGTGTGCGCATGTATGCATATGTGCTCTCTCTCTCTCTGTCTCTCTGTCTCTGTCTCTCTCTCTCTCTCTCTGTGTGTGTGTGTGTGTGTGTGTGTGTGTGTGTGTGTGTGTGTGTGCTGTGTTCACATGTACTGCACACAGCATGTATATGGCCTTGTGGGCATCATTCTCTCCTTCCACTATGTGTGTCTTAGGTAGCAAGGCTTGTCACAAGCTCATTATCGGTTGAGCTGTGTCACCAGCCCCTCCACTTTATTTTTTGAAACAGGGCCTTTTTGCTGAACCTCAGGCTTACTGATTTAGCTATCCCCTATGATCCTCCTGTCTCTGCCTCCCCAGAATGCTTGTCTGACAATCGCTTTACTGACAGATTCATTCCCCAATTCCACTGAGCTTTCACTCATTTCTACATTTGATTTTCTTTATTTGTTATGTTTATTTGTTAATTGCAGAATAAAATAAAATGAAATCAAAACCAGCTTGCCATCCTTCAGGCTGCCCTCTGTTACTGCTGGCTGATATGGTCTTGCTCAGCCCCTGAATACTCAGCTCTGCCTTACTGGTCTTTCATTTTATGCCTCTCCATCAAGCATCTGCTGAGGGCTGCAATACCACGGCTCAAGGACATCACGTTCAAGCCAATCAATGTTTCTACTGCCCTCCTAAAACCATAATCTCCCAAAGAGCTCTCTTCCTCTGTCTCTTGAGTACAGTAATTGTGTGGATACTGTAGGAAAGTCCTGAAACAGTTCTAAAAGGTAAGGTATATCCAAAATTCTGATTTCTGTTCAGACTTCACCTCTCAATCCCTCCACTTCCCCATTTGGAAAATTACACTTGTGAAGTATCTGTGGAAATAAGTAGAGTGAGCTTAACTCTCCTGGGTTAGGGTTCTACAATGTCTGGAGAGCCCAACCTCTGAATATGAATATAAATATCACCTGCCTTTGCTTTCACTGCATGGGGCTTGCTTGATAGAGAGAGCTTGAATGAAGGATGGATACAATGCAGTGTGGATCGGAATCTTCACAAGTGTCTCTAAAATAGGTGTGGCCTCTCCTCTCCATCTCCAAGGGAAATAATTACACGAGTTCTGCTTTCTGCTCACCTGCCTCCCCCTGTCAGATTTGGCATCTCTATAGCAAGATAATTGCCTGCTGGAATATTCAATTAGCTTTTAATTAAATATTGCTCATTAATATAACTGCAAGACAATAAAACATATGTCATTTGGTTAGCCAAAAATTCAAATATAAATTACATTCATTTTTATGCCAACATGCACTTTACCTAATGACACATTTGTCACCCTGCTATAAAAGAATTGTGTGTGATCTTATTTTCTTTTAAAGATGTTTTTTAATAAGCCTACAAGCCAAGTTTTAAAATTAACCTGACAGTTCCTATTCTTTTCCTTATCTCTGTAATCAGCGTTTAGAAAAGAAAGTTAAACACACAACAGAATTTCTTCGTAACAACAAGTGTTTAGTTGTCGACTTGGTTTTCAATTTCTTTTAAAGACTTTATTATAAAATCTTGCAAATTAAAACTATCTTGCACTAAAGTAAAACAGGCTCAAAGTCGACAGGCTTTCAGAGAGTTGTAACGGCCACCCTGAAGTAGTTCCCATTGCCAATTACACTTTCACTGCCAAGTGCATTTTATGCATGCACTTGCTTTTAGATGGTGTTACTTTGTATAGCAAATTTGTTTTTTTATCATATATATTAGCAGACAGTTATTTTGTAGTTCCATGACACATTCTTCTAATTTGAAAAGTAATACGTAGCCCTCTAGAAGTCTTTGAAAATACACAAGTAACAATGAGTTGATGTATTTGAGCCCAGTCCTCTTTTCCTTTTATCTGAGTTCTCACAAAGTAAAATTATAGCATATGTGGTCATAATGGATCTTGCTTTTTTCATTTATAATTGTGCTGTGACCATATTCCATGTCATTAACTATTTACAAATTTCAGAATTCAAAACGCTATATATTGCATCTTACACTATCATTTCAGTTGTAACTTGAGGACACTGGGATTTTCCTCAGTCTGTTTACTAGTTCAGGTAAAACACGGCAACACGCTTATGAAGAGGTTTCGCCCGTGCATCTGATTACTGCCCTCAGAAAAGAATTTCTGCATCAAAAGCACGGAGAGAATGCGTGTACTCTCAGAAGTTTGTGTCCTCCTCACAGAGCAGAGAGAGCCTGACACAAATTCCCAAAGGGTCTTTAAGACTGTGAACATGACGGAACAGGAACAGGAATTACTGTGGCCAAGTTCTAGTCTCCAGACATTTCCATGAAGCACAGCCATCTAGGCTCACTTGGGTCTAGACGGAAGATCACAGGGGCAGATCCTGCTGCTGTAGCAACACACACATCTCAATAGCAATGGCTGCTGCGTTAAATCTGTAAATGGTGGGGGGGGAGGTCCCAGCCTGTAGCATGTATAAATAGGAATCTGGGAAAGCGATACACTGATGGGTGTTTATTCAAGGAGAAATCACTTACACCAGACGTAGATGAGGGCCAGCAGGTTCCCGTTCCAAGGATGCCTCCAGATGTGCTCTGTCTCCAACCAGGAAGCAAGAGAGAGCACCGGGTTCCTGACCCCAGACCTAGTTCCTCCACGTCAAGTCCGCCCCTATCCCCACCCCTCAATGGGCGTGGTCAGAGCAACAGGTGTGGGTGGGGTGGATATCACACTACAATTCCCCTTTTAGTCTAAAGGAAAGATTTAGGCTTGAAACAAAACCATATACAAAGACAGTAAATGTCAAGTATGCTCTAGGAAAAGGGAAATTAAGAACATACAAAATTAAGACCTACATATCCAATCCTAGGGTGAAGGCATAACAGAGATTACTATAGAGTTATCCTAAGCTGGAAAGCTTAAGTCTTAAAGTGGGTACTAAGAACTTCCGCTTAAAACTTGACAAAAGGTTAAAAATGGATTTTAGAAACAAAAGAACACAGACAAGCAAGGCTTCTTGGTAGCAACGTTTTTCTCAGGTGGGGGCTGTTTTGCTAGAGACAAGCAGAGACTCCTTCAAGGGAGGTTTTCTGACTCAGCATAAGCAGCGGAAAAACTGCAGGGCTCTTTAAAGAGGCCCCGATGACAACTGAATGGTGTGTACAGAGCTGCCAATGGCAGTGACCACATCTCCGAGCCAGCAGCCTAGACCAAGGAGGTGAGCCCAGCTCTCACGGCTGTCAGTAAACACACCCCTGCCATATTGGAAAGCAGTGTTGCTGCTTAGCAGTTAAAACACTCGTGGCCAGAAAAAAAGATAAAGATTTACAGTAAAGACAGATTAAAATAAAGAAAAGCCTCTAAAGGTTTGCAGTGTGTTTAAAATATACATAGGCTTGGGAGAGAGAAAGAAATAAAGTGGTTTAAAAAAATAAAAATAGAAAGAGAGTTGCTGGGTGTGGTGGCACACACCTTTAATCTCAGCGCTCAGGAGGCAGAGTCAAGCAGATCTCTGTGATTTCAAGGCCAGCCTGATGTACAGAGTGAGTTCTGGCACAGGCAAAAGCACACAGAGAACCCCTTTCTCAAAACATGAAAAAATAGATGTAAAAGAAACAAAAAAAGCCACATGAAGATGGAAAGCACACAGAGGGTCCGGATACTGTGTGCTATTGCGTTGTCTTTGAATTGCTCAGTTGCTAAGGAAGGAACAACAATTGATAAAATACACTTGATTATCAATGCTGCTGAATTAATCCAACTTATATTCTAAAAATGCTTTGACTTCAAAATTTAAGTCTAAGGATAGGTTACTGTGGAAAAGAATTTCTATTTTTGTTTCCACAGAAAATAAAAAAGCTGTGGATTCCTTCCAGACTAACATATCTTGATCAAGCAAGACCCACTGAAACAGTGCCCCAGGTGATCTAACATTCAGAACAGCTGGGACAAGGCAGCCTTGCAAACTACAGCCAGGATTTTCGGATCTTCTTAGAATCCCAAAAACAGTGCCCCCTAACTGCAGGAAGTAGTTTGCAGAGAACAATGCCCACATTCCCAAATATTGTCTATAAATGTTTGTTTTCATTTATATGGGGTTGGTTATAAATGGTAATTATCATAGTTAATCTCTTTTTAAAGGAAAAAAGGGGAAATGATATAGGAATGAATACTTTGCATTGGTATGAATTTTCATTTATTGATACAAATTTAAGGTCAATTTTGTGATATGTATATTTCTCCTCTTGTTTAAGTATTGTGTTTACATAGCTCATTAAAAATATAATGTATAAAGTACAAATTATAGATAGTTACCTATAATAATCAAAATGTACAGTTAGGTTTGTTAGGTTCTTATAGATACATAGAGATATATTTCAAATGGAGAGGCATTCTTCAAACCTTTCAAAGACCTACAAAATATGGCATTTAAAATGGTTTAGGGTTTTTCACCTATATCAGAAAGGAAGATGGATGTCAGAGAAATTCATTATGGAGTTTGCTTCCAATACAGCAAAACTAGCCATTTGGGCAAGATACTGACCTTGTCTGGACTGTTTGACTTTATGCTGTCTAAACTGGACATGCAGGACCCACAGGAAAGTGACTGCTGAAACAAGATGAACATTGCTACAGGGCTCCTGCTTCGTGAAAGAGTCTGCCAGACACACTATGGCCTATGGGCTGAAGATGGAACATTACAGAAGAACTTCGGGTGACTGACCAGGCAGTGAGTTGTCTCAGTCATTTCTAGAGTTTATATATTATCCTTCTGTGGTCTTTGATGGAGTTGAAGACTGATAGTTATGGTCATAGTTTTCCTTAGTTAGGATTAAAGATAAGTTACATATAGGACTTTAGACTCACAAAGATAGAATAGATGATGGAATACTTTCTTTAATTCCTGATAGTGTTAATGGACTAAATATTGTTAACTATCATTCTTATTTGATAACTGTTTTTGTTATATATTTTACTAAGTTAAAGTTAAAGCCCTTCTTTTTATTTTGGACAGAAAAGAGAAGGTGATGTGAGATGTCATTCTGTAAATATGTTTCTCTTATTAGTTAATGAATTAACCACTGTTGCCAAATAGGAACGCAAGTTAGGCGGAACTAGAAGACAAGCAGGCTTCTAGGCGATGTAGTAGAGAGGAGTCAAGATATAGGGACTTGAGAGAAGCAGTCAGGACCCTCTCTCCAGTAAGACAGGACCACGTGGAAACACTTAGATGAATAGAAATGGGTAATATTTAAGACCGAGCTAGTTAGAATGAAATGCTAGTAATAGGCCAACAGCTTCTCTGTGTGTTATTTTGGGACTGACTCGGCTGTGGGATCAGGCTTGGGGGGGGGAACTGCTGGTAGCACCAACCCTCAGTGGCTGCCCACATCATCCGGAATAAGACGTAAAGTCTATCATGGAGGGGCATGACTTTCTCCAAGTATGTCTGTGAGTGTGTGTGTGAGTGTGTGTGTGAGTGTGAGTGTGTGTATGTGTATGAGTGGGTTGTGAGTGTGTGTGAATGTGTGTGAGTGAGTGTGTTAGTGTGTGTGAGTGTGTGTGAGTGTGTGTGTGTGTGAGTGTGTGAGTGTGTGTGTGAATGTGTGAGTGTGTGTGTGAGTGTGTGTGGTGCTGGGGATTATTCTACAGTAAGGTAACTAGTGAGCAAACACTCTAGCCCTTAGTTATTTTCCCAGGCCCAAATTTAATTTTTTAATGTTTAAAAATGTGACAACACAAAATAAGGATTCACATAATTTAAAAAATGTGTAAGTCCTCCAAAATAATAAAAATTTCTAAAACCTCTGACACAAACGACTTAAAGGAGGGAAGGGTTATTTTGGCCCGGGGTTTGAGGTCATGGTCCATCACGGGGAGAAGTTGCAACAGCGGAAGCGTGAGACAGCTCGCCGCAGCACGCGCCTGTGAGGAGCAGAGGGCAATGAACAGAGGGCAGCACAAGTCATCTCTCGACACTCAGTGCGGTCCAGGGTCCCGGCCCACAATTGAGACGGGTCTTCTCACAGCGGCGAAAGTAACCAAAGATCGTCCCCCACAGCCCCACCTCCCAGGTGGCTCTGGAGTGTGGCAAACTCACAAGTAACACAAGCACGGGTGGAGATGTTAAGAGTGTGTAAGAATAGCCGCTGAAGGTGTCAAAATTACGATCCTCACCTTCCAAACATCTGTAGCAGACATGGGAAGGGTATGGAAAGTGTAACACTCCAACATTCAAGGAGCAAGGGGAAAAGAACCGTTAAAACAACACAGGAGAACCTGGCATGGCGGTGTGTCCCCGTGATCTCCGCACTTAGGAGAACCAGGAAGGGAGATTCCAGGCCAACCTGGCCTACACAGTGAGGCTTTGTTTCAAAAAGACAATGTGGAAATAATTTAAAATGCATACAGCCAGCTTAACTGTTTCTTTAATTGATGGAAACACACTAAATTTTAATCGAATCTTGTATGTAAGCCACATGCTTACATGAGAACACACAGAAGCTGGAAAGCTGCATGGGAACTAGGGAAATCTAGGGAAATAGCTTAGGGGTGAGATAGCATGCTGTGCAAAACCTGAGTCCAAATCCTCAGAACCCATGCAAAACCCTGTGTGTGGCCCCATTAGCTGCAACCCCAGTACTGTAGGGCAGAGATAAGAGGATCTGGAGTCTACTGGACACCTAGCTTCAAGTTCAACATGAGACTGTTTCAAGAGAACAAGACAGAGAGTGATGGAGTGGGACCCCTGACCTCCTCTGACCTCTGTGCACATGCATGGCCATATACATGTATACATGCATACATCCATGTCCCCATACACCACATGTGAATCCAAAAATAATTTTAAAGCAACAAATTGAACATATCTATTTATTTATGATCTATTTCAAAATCCCTACGAAAATGGCAGTTAACGTTTTAAAGATCTAAACATACAAAAACAAAGATGATGGTAAAAGAGATTTTAGCTGTGGCATTTGGAAAGCTACACAGAAAGTGGATTCTTGGTAACTGATAAAAATGGTAGTAAAGAAAACAAAAAAAGAACAGGCCTTCCCCTAACAGACTCGGGAGGCTTAGGGCTGGTGATGCTGGGATCTCTGAGTGGGGTAAAACTATGAAAACTACAATAGAAAGATGTGCAGAAAGTGCTTAAGAACCCTTCCTGGGTCGCTCCCCATGGCTGTTTGGAGGACTTTATGAGTGAACTATGTAAAGCTCACAGAGGTATGTCTGGGCTACAAAGTCTGCCTGTTTGCCACGAGTCCACGGTGGAAAGCTAATCCAAAGTTCTAGTTTGTGTATTTTGTTGTTTTATGTGGAGGGCTGGGTAGATGACTCAGTTGGTAAAGGACTCGCCATAAGCATGAACACCTGAGTTTGGATCCCAGCACCTACATGAAAAAAAAAATTGGTAACACGTCTATAATCCAGGGCTGGGAAGCTGGGAAGGAAGAGAAAGCCACATTTCTTCCGTGGAGCTCACTGATGAGCCAGCCTAGCCAAATCAGGAAGGGACCCTGTCTCTGAAAACGACACTGGAAAGCAATTGAGGAAAACACCCATTGCTATCTCTGGGCTCTACAAGCATGCTCAAATGAACACACATACATACATACACACATTCATACACACACTCACACATACACAAACACTGACACACACTCACAGACTCACATACACACACTCACAGTCACACACACATACACACACTCACACTCTCACACACTCACACACACACACACGTACGTACAAAATGAAACATAAACAAATAATGCTATAGAGATGGAGACCAAGAGTAAAAATCATTGGGAAGAATTTAAATTTGTTTCATATGGGTAAGGCGTGGGGCTGCTGGCTTTAATAAGAAGTCCCGCAGGATTACTTGATCCCATGGCTTTGATAAAAATAAAATCCTGAAGAAACTGAAAGGCAGGGAAGCCAGAAGCTCACACTCAAAACCAGACGGCTGGCGTCTCTTCTTCCCTTCTTACCGTTCTTTAAAACATGGCCTGGACAATCTGCTGTTAAAGTAAGCACGCCACTGACACCCAGAGTCAGAGTTAACTCTGCATCCTAGGGTCTGCCTCACGGCACAGCCCCAGTCTCAGATGGAAACCCAAGTCCGACCAGCATTGTGTAACTTTTCCCGAGGAGATGTGAACAAGGACTGTGAGCCTCAGATCTGGCCCTGACAGCAGACCGAAGATTCTCCCCAAGGCGGACTTAGTGACCCGGTGAGTTCACAGATGGTGCTTACAGGAGCATGGGTCAGGGGTCCCTACTGTACTGTGACCAAAAGCAGCTCCACCACTGACATCCCCACCCGGGCATGGTGACAGCTCCAGGAGGCCATGGTGACAGCTCCAGGAGGCGGTGGTGACAGCTCCAGGAGGCCGTGGGGACAGCTCCAGGAGGCAGTGGGGACAGTTCCAGGAGGCCGTGGGGACAGCTCCAGGAGGCCGTGGGGACAACAGCTCAACACTCCAGGAGCTGCACCATGCAGCAAGTTGCTCGATTTGAGTCTCCACGGCAACTGTCACTATTTTGCGACCTGAACTTCCCAAGCCCTCTAGGTGTCATTAGCTTTCAGGGTCTTCTGAGTGTCCCTCTTCTCCCCGAGGAGGAAACGATTCAATTTGGGGAAAATAGTTGTGCAACAATCACCCCATACTCCTGAGCACCCAGTTATCAAGTCGGGGACCCCATAACTCTCTCTTTGGCTTCTGGGATTTCCTAGAAAAGCTCAGAAAACTTAAGAAAGGACTTTGCTGGCCTTCTATGCCCCGTGAACAAACTTGCTTATATTGGGTATACTGTGCTCCAGAGATTCATTTCCCATCTAGTCAAATAGTATCACATAATGGGAGAATAAAAAAACGGCCCTGTCTATTTAATGAGGGCTTAAAACTCTGAAACCAGGCAAGAATATCACAACAAGAAGAAAATAAAAGATTGTGGGTGAATTTCAACACATAAATGGAAAAATATAAAATAAAATCTTGTATGAAATACAAGGTACACTCTCCAATACAGCCAGGTGTGGTAGCACATGTCTGGAATCGGGCACTGGGGAGGTTCAGGCAAAAGGGACACAAGTTCAAGACCAGCCTCGGCTGCACTACAAAACAGTCTCAAAAATAAGAGTCAAAACAAAGAAGTGAGTCAAAACAACATCCACAAGAAAGGGAGAGACTTTTTTCAATGATGTAGCTACTGGCAATGGGCCCACACCCTAAGCCATGCTTCTGCAACCCTCTTGAGACTCGCAGGATCATAAAGGGGACCAGAAAAGCAGAGAGGTACAAGTTAGGCATTTGGGAAGGAGGGAGTCAGCAGTAGTGGGGAGATAAGAGAGCAATGGGGAAAACGTGATCCAAACACATTATGTGCATTCGTGAAAATGTCAGAGTGCAATCTAGCATTATATATGATTCATACCCGCTAACAAAGTTATTTTCAAGCAACACCTAAGATAATTTGGAATAAATAAGAGATCATAAATTGCTCTGCTGATTTTTAAAACGTTTCATGGAAGAAGATGGTGTGAACATGATCAAAATATGTAACATGCTTGCCTGAGATTATCGAGGAATAAAAGAGTAGGTTTTAGAAGCTTGGCTGGCTATGTTAATGGTACTGAAGGACACTGATACAAGAACAGGCTAACAGGCTTGAGAGATGCTGCACAAAGTGTATGAGGTGACATCACACCACAAAACAGAAGGTGCAAGTGCCCTGTTCCGTTGGTGGTGAAAAGGCTTTGCTTGCCCATCTTCTTAATTGAATCACTCTCCTACTTGACACCTACCCAAAAAAAATGCAGTCTAAATTGCCTAAAGAGCAGGTCTGCAAAACCAAAGCTTTAAAAGCATGTAAGGAATATTACTTTGTTGAAGGATTTCATAAGTGATATATTTTAAAATGTTTTGGGGCAAGTTCTTGATAAGTTGTCCAGTCTGTTTTGGACCTATGGTCCTGGAAGACCCATGCCTAGATGAGTTGTAGTTACAAGTATGTTCCACCATGTTCAGCTTAAACAAGTGTGGTGTGTTTGGTTTGTAGAATGTGTATATGACACACACGTATGATTTCAGCTTCAGATATCCTCCTCAATTACTCTCCACCTTGTTCCTTTTTCACCTTATTTTTGAGACAGGATCACTCATTGAATCTGGAGTCCACCTTTTCAGCTCACTGGCTAGCCAATGAGCTTCAGGATCCCATCTGAGCATGGTGGTTGCACACCCACGTCATTGTGCCCAGCTTTTGATGTGTGTGCTGTAGACGCAAACCTGGGTCCTCCTCTTTGCTCAGCAAGCAGTTTAGCAATTTCCCCATCTCCCAAGCCCTATTAAAATATTCTTAAGCTGGGCAATGGTGGCACATGCCTGTAATCCCAGGTCTTGGGAGGTAGAGGCAGGTGGATCTCTGAGTCCGAGGCCAGCCTGGTCTACAGAGTGAGTTCCAGGACAGCCAAGGCTACACAGAGAAACTCTATCTTGAAAAACCAATAAAAAAAATTCATAAACTAAAACCCACAAGCAAACCAGTTCAAGTAAACATTGATAAATTTTACTGCCCTGAAATGTAAAATATAAAACATCGCGTAAAATTTAAAAATACTTCCAGCCTGGGAGAAGATATCTGTGATGATAGAGCTAACAAAAACATAGATGTGGGAAACATAAAATACCAAAAAATTGGCTTTGAAATATCCAGCAGAAAATCAAAAAAATAATATAAAGAGGGGGGAAATCACACATCAAGACCAGAAAGATGTATCATCAGGATATCAGTTCTTGCTGCACGACTATGGCAGTCAGAGATCAGAGCTCAACATCCAACCCAACAATCTGGATGTCCCACACATGCCTGTAATCACAACAGATGGATCACTGGGCACAGCTGGCTTCCACTTTGGCTGAGAAACAAAAGCCGCATTCAAGGAGAGATCCTGCCTCGAAGGAATAGGTAGAGCGTAACAGAGGAGGACAGTTGGCATCCTCGTCTGGCCTCCACAAACACACACAAGCATGTTTTGGCACACACATGTGAGAGTATACTCACACAGACACATGATAATAAGTTCTTTAAATACACACGAGGAAGTAAACATGGCTATTACACTTATGAGTCAACATTTGCCCTTACCGGGGATTGGACAAGTACAATAGTGACAGCCGTGTGGCAGAATGCTGAGAGTTTGGTTTTGTGGCTCCAGGCATGGGGATAATATGGAACAGATGGTTTAAATACTGCAGGTGTAACTGTGGGTTTGAACAACCACTTTGGAAAACAGCTTATTAGTTTCGCTGAAGCTGAGCAGTGGCACTTCTTGTTAAACGGGCCAGTGTAGTTCTCTTCTGCTAGCTCTCCCTTGATCTTCCTAGAAAAGGCGAAAGAACCCCCAGTCTCTTAGATCCAAAACACGTCAAGCTAGATCACAGTATTTCTTGTATAAATGAAAAACCAGTTTCCCTAGAATATTGCCATTGCCCTACAGGACAAGTCAGTTGTGTTTGAGAATAGCGTTGCTCCTTTGATAACCAAATACAGATTTCACTGCTGTAAGAGCATACTGTTGGGGTCAGCAAGGTGGCTCAGTGGGTAAAGGCACTAGCCACCAAATCTTATGGCTGAAGAGCAGTCCCTAGCTCCCACATGATGTGAGGACAGAACCAGCTCCTGCAAGATGCACTACTGTGCACTTTCCTGTACCCACAGACGCCCACAAAATAAACGTGAAAAATAGAACAAAAACCATATTGTCCGTAAGATTAGTAAACATGTAAGTCATCTTTGAGTCCTCTTATATTTACAAAAATGTATCAAATCCTTAACAGGATATGCAAAATCATCTCTCTTCGGCGTCAGGGCTGCCCACTCTCCTGCAGATCTTTTCATTCCTGCCAGGCGGAACATCATTTAACTCCTTGATCTGCAAACCCCAGCAAGGGCTTTGCTGTCCCCTCTGCTGGACAGCTCCATGCCTGCCTCTGCCTTGGTAATCTTTTCCCTCTGCTGGACAGCTCCATGCTCGCCTCTGCCTTGGTGACTCCCTCTGCTGGACAGCTCCATGCCTGCCTCTGCCTTAGTAATATTTTCCCTCTGCTGGACAGCTCCATACCCGCCTCTGCCTTAGTAATCTTTTCCCTCTGCTGGACAGCTCTTACTCAGCAGCTGTCTTGCAGACAGCATTTCCTAGGAAACATTAAGTATTTGATAAACATTTTTTGTATAATACAGACTTATGAAATACTCAGATGATTTCTCCTGTTTGCCTATTTGACTTTGGTAGTTGAATCTATTCAAATGATGTGCAAAATCAGGCCACAAACAAGTTGCAGCAGTTTCCAAGGGGACTGGCTGTGAGAAGGCAGCACGCTGGCTGCCTTAGAGATGCCAGCAGGAACAGGCATGGGATCAATATTGTGTGCCACCTTAGAACATGTGTTCATAACCCAAAAGCATGAGATGAATGGGAACACGGAAAGCATGTACCATCGAGGCAAGACTATCGTAGAGACCCAGGGCGGTTCTTTTATGGAGGAGTCGTCTTAGTCCTGGAGAAAATGACAATATGACATTTTAAAAAACAGTCCATAAACAAAAAAGCAAAAAACAAACCAGACATCATTTGGATCATTTTTAGGGGCTTGACTGCCAGGTGCTAACAGGGAACAGTCAGAATGTCTGGGCAAGGTGCCTAGGAGGGCGAGACAGTCTCACACCTCTGAGACCAGATGGGTTCTGCATTCCTCACTGGCCTGTTTGCCAAGAGCCAAGCCCCGGTTCTCAGAACAATGCCACTGTGTGTGTTTGTCAGCCCACTGCTCCTGGCAAACTTCAAAGTGCTTGGCCAGAGATCTGCTGAGTTCCTCGGCTCTTTAGAATCCAGGATCTAAGGACTCAGCTGGGTTTAAGTTGGCAGGTAAAAAAAAGAAGAAGAAGACAAGGCATCTCAGCGGTCCAGAACCCAAGTCTCCTTGATACCTGTGGCAGACTTCAATGGTCTGCACATTCTACTGTAATATGCCAGGTGTCCTCAAAGCAGGCTGGTGAAGCCTGGATGTCAGCAACCGACACCTCCAGAGATAACCAATTTCAGATGCAGTCAGCTATGTGGAAACTTCACGTGCGGACAAAAGATGTGGTGCCAGGATCGCTCATTGTTCCATTCTGAAAACAGGCCTGTCCCGGGAATGTCGTAAAGCACTGTGATAATCGATGCTGGTTGTCAACTGCACAGGGTCTAGAATCACCTGTGAGAAAGTGCTGGGTAGGTGGAAAGGAAGTTTCTAGATTGCGTTAACAATGGTTGGGGGTAGGGAGACCCACACTAAACGCAGACATCACCATTCCACAGACTCGGATCCCTGACTGTGTAAAAAGACTCGGATCCCTGACTGTGTAAAAAGACACCGGCGTTCATCTTCTTCTCCGTGACTGCGAATGCAATATGACCACCTTCCTTGCATTCCACTGACATGCCTTACCCTGCAGCATGAGCCAAAATTAACCTTTTCTACCTCGTGTCACCTCTGTCAGGAATTTTGTTACAGCAATGAGAAGAGTGAATAATATGCATCCCTTCCTGTGACCAGAGCGTGGAGGAATGTCTGGAAGACTTCAATCCTGCCTCGGGATGGGCATCCACCCTCAGATCCAGCACCTTGGAAGGAAATGACACACCCAGCATGGCTTTGCAACACATATTAGAATGTGTGGCCCAGCTGCCTCAGGACAGCGGCTGTAAGAAGGAAAGAACAGATGCCAGCCGTGTCTCGTTGTTTGCTCTGAACATATCTACTCAGAAATCCTCCAGCCTCAAACCCAAGACGGCACTCCACGCAGTGATCCTTGATACTGCGCATAGAGAAGTCTGTTAGGACCTGTGTCTGGCTTCGCCGCTAAGCAACGGTGGCAGGCCACTAGAAAGCCTGCTTGGAACAGGCTGGAGACCCCCTATGTTTCTAAGAAGCAGACAAGAAGCGAGATTCTGCTGATTTCTTTATTACCTGGTTCCAGCTCCCACGGGGGGAGGGGGCTGCTGTCTGCCATTTCCAGGTGCAGTGGAGTTAAACAGGTCTAGAGATGAAGTCAGCAAAATGAGAAAGTTCTTAGAGCAAAGGCGTTCGCGAAGGCAGGATCAATGGTGCCCCCGTGTGGGGAAATGAGCTAAAGACAGCAAACGGCCTTCAGGGATCCAGCCGAGTATGCTTTTTGTTGTTGTTAGCTTGCTTGCTTTTTAGACAGGGTTTCACTGTGTAGCCCTGGCTGTCCCCGAACTCACTCTGTAGAGCAGGCTGGACTTCTGGATTCAAACTCACAGAGTTCTGCTTGGCTCTGTCTCTCGAGTGCTGGGATTAGAGGCCTGAGCCGCCACCGCCTTCTGGAAGAGCATACAGAAACCTAAGAAGCCAAAAGCTACAGAAGTACCGCGTGCAAAGGGCAACAATTCATTTCATCAAATAAGGTGCAAACTCACATTTACTTCAGTGGTGTAGACGTTATTACATTATTATACTCCAGTAACCACACACACACACACACACACACACACACACACACACACACACACACACGCAAGTAACCCTAATTAAAATCAGTGGGCCACCATAAAAGGCAAAAGAAACGAAAGAATGTGGAAATAGGAGGGGCTCTGGAAGAAGGGTTTCGGGAGAAGTGGGAGGGGCAAGGAAGATGAGGGTGGATTAAAATGGCTTATATGTTTGTTGTATTGCTTATGTAATGATCAAATAATAATTTTTTTAATAAAAACTCAGAGATGTCCGATCATAACCATTAGCCGGCTCTCCTTCCGCCTTACCCATTTTATTCCTCCGGCAATTGGGGAAGTGTTTGCTCATCTTCTTTGCCATTGTGTGTTGCTATTTCCAGAAACACAAATAGTGCCACACAATATTGTGTGGCCTTCATACCAAGTGTCACTAGAGGGACTAAGGTCTGTATATTGTGCATCAGTTTTGTTATTTTGGTTTTTTGTTTGTTTGGTTGGTTGGTTTGGTTTTTCTGAGTAGCATTCTGTGTATAACAAAGTTCACCCAAACCAACAACATTTGGATCATTGTTTTCAGTCGTCTAAAGGGAAGCTTACATTCATGCTCTTATGAAGAACTTAGGAAGAAGCAGCCCGGCTGTAGGCTTGGTGTGTTTACTTCTTAAGTAAAACGAGTGTTGACCGTATTTTAAGTGTTTGGGCTGATAATATGGCTAAGCAGGAGAAGCACTTGCTATGGAAGGCTGAGCAGCTGTGATCCGTCCCTACCCCAGTCCCACAGGGAGTGGGGAGGGGAGAAATGACTCCACAAAATTGTATCCAACCGCCACTTGCACACACATACACGTCATGCACACACAGTAACGTGTGTGTGTGTGTGTGTGTGTGTGTGTGTGTGTGTGTGTGTGCGTGGCACATGTACCTTGGTGTGTGTACAATGGTTGGTCAGAGGACAAGTTTCAAGAGTTGGTTCCATCCTTCTACCATGTGGATCAAATTCGGGTGTTCAGGTTTGGTAGTAGCACACACCGAGCCATCTCACAGACATTTTTTCTTTAGTAGACAAGGTTTCTGTAGCTAGTTGTTTTCTGCCAGCCTGCCTGGTCCCGCATAATAATACACAGAGACGCTGTATTTGATATAAGGCTGTTGGCCAGTTAATAGTTTCTTATGGGCTGGCGTTCTACCTCTCCGGGCTCTCCATGTTGACTCCTCCCAACTACTTCCTCCTTCCTCCTAGTTTCCTAGTCCCACCTATCTTCCTTTCCTGTTGGCCAACAGTGCTTTATTCATTAACCAGTATGAGAAACATATTTACGGAATGAATGACAGCTCCCATCAGGTTTCACTGTGTATCTCTAGTTGGCCTGGATGTACACCAGGCTGGGCTTGAACTCACAGTGATCCACCTGCTTCTTCCTCCCAAATACTTAGATTAAATACATGCAACACCACACATGGCATTATCGTTATTGTTGTGATTGTTAAAATGTTTAAAGTAGATTTGTCTACAAAATTAGCCAAGTCATTTTTAAAACACCAACAGAAGCAAACATGTCTCATTATTAATTGAAAAATCTACTTTTCCCATCACTTCACAAAACAAAGGTAAATTTTTAAAACAAAAAGGTCATGTGTAAATACGCTCTCCCTGGGTATCCCTTTACTCCTCTGAGTCCAAAGGCAAATCCATCCCCAGAGGAAGAGCGATGCTTCCTCAAGCCTCAGCTTGCCTTTGTTCTTGGGGTGAGCAGCAACAGCGTTTGAGCATTCAGGACACCCAGTCAGATCTTTGCTCTGTCCCGGGGACGTAGAGCACTCGCTTGCAGCACTAGCAAGATGAGCTTTCTGAAAAGATGCACAATTCGGGTCCAAGCTTCCACAGACCTTCTCGGCCACTCACTAGCCCAAGACATGGAGCTGGCCTTGCCAGATACGTGCAGGAATGGCGTCTATACCACCAGGGGAGCAGAAAGACCTAGAAAGCCAGGTTTTTCCTCTGGAGGGCAGCAATGTTAAACGGCAACCAGTCCCCCAGTGTTCCCATTCTGAGGAGATAACTGCAAACTTTAGCATGGACAGGACAAAGGGCAACTCTGGGTCTTGTGCCTCAGACACTCCGCCTTGTTAGATACAGGGTCTCTCACTGGCCTGGGATTTGCCGAGTAGTCTGCACCAGCTGGCCAATGAGCTTCCAGGGATCCATTTGCCTCTGCTGCTGCTGGTGGTACAAATGCGCATGTGCCACACTTGGCTCTTTGTGTAGGTTTGGGGAATCCAACTCCGGTCCTCATACTTGCGAGGCAAGCTCTTTACCAGCTGAGCTGTTCCCCAGAGATAGATGACAGTCCCTTTCTTTTTCACCCTTGTTCCTGCTAAGCTTGCCCTACGTTCCTTTCTGCAGTCCTGTGTGCTCTGCCTGGGAACGCCTCCAACCCCTACTTCCGTTCTCTCTTTATCCAAACGGACTGCACAACTGCTGCTCGTGTCCGTAAAACCCAGCCTTGTCCTGTCTAAAATCCCACAGCCACGGATGCATAACGGATGCCTTTGTCTCCCAGCTGTAGATATCAAAGCCTTGCTACGGACAATCTCATAGCCCGGTCCGTGCCAGTTCAATCTGAGAGGCGGCTTTAAAGTTGAGTTCACATGCCCATCAAAAGAAAGTAAATAAATAAGTAAATAAATAGGACTTGGAACTGGGAGGGATGTGGGTGGGGGGACGGTTGGAGGGAAGTTGTTATGGGTGAACACGATGAGTAGATGTTATGAAAGTGTATGAAACAAAGGGTAAAAAATATGATTTCAAAAGAAATAAAGGAACCTATTTATCCTAAAGTTGGGTATTCTTTTCCCACTCTTCCCACAAGCCTTCTGTGTGTAACAGTGCCTCCTCCTTCAGGAGGAAGCCTCAAAATAGAAACTATGACAAAACTAATCCCTATACTTCTTGATGGCCGGCCAGCCAGTGTTCATGCTAACATTGTCTTACAACTCTTGTTCTCACTCTAACTGAAGAATTCTCACCACTTTCCCCCTTATTCTGTGAACCGTACTTCAACTTCGTGCTTTGGTTTGTTTTCTGTTTTATTTGTATGTGATTCTGGGGATGAAACCCTGGGCTTCCTGTATGCCAGCCGAGCATTCCACAACAGAGCGATATCCCTGATCCTCGGTTTTCTTTTCTTTCTTTTTTTCATTAAATGTTTTCATTTATTTTACATACTGACCAGTTTCCCATCCCTCCTCTCCTTCCGCTCCCTTTGCCTCTTAACACTCACACACACAAACACACACAAACACACAGACTCACACACACACACAGAGACACACACTCACACACACTCACACACATATACACACACACACAAACACACACATACACACACATACACACACACACAGAGACACACACTCACACACACATACACACACACACACACACACACACTCACACACAAACACACACACTCACACATTCCATCTACCACTGCCCCTGCATCCATTCCTCCGTCTCTGTTCAAAAAGGGGCAATCAACAAAGACTATTTTTCACCAAGAACTTAATCCCAAGCCTTTCCATGCTTCCACAATTCTATAAATTAGCCTTTGTGGGGTATTTTCAGCTCTTCTTTCAGTACACTGTCATAGATATCTACTCAAGCCTATCTGTTCTAGTCCCATTCTGTTGCTATGACAAAATGCTCTGACCAAAGACAGCTTAGGAGGAAAGGATTGACATGGTTTGCACATCTACCATCCTCAGTCCGTCATTGAGGGCACTGAGGGCAGGAACACAGGCGGGAACCTGAATTCAGAAACTTTGGAGAATGCTGCTTGCTGCCTCACTTATTAGATCATGCTCAGCTAAGCTTCCTTATACATCCCAGGCCGACTTGCCCAGAAATGTTATTGCTCAGAGTGGGCTGGACCCTCCTATATCACTCATTCATCAAGATACTCTCCCAGAGACCAACTTAAAGACAATTACTCAACAGAGAACCCCTTTTGGGGGGCAATTCTAGGTGGTGTCAAATGGACAGTTAGTGTAAACTGGGACAATATCCATTTACCTCCTGTCCCTCAGTCCAGAGCAAATTAATTTAAAATCCAGTCTACTGTTTCCTATGACCTCATAGTGACTAGTGTAGACTTGAATTAAGAGCAGCTTTGAACTTCTAACATTACACTGACTCCCAGAGATGGACCTTCAAACTCTCATGTGTTACATGAAATCAGAAAAGAAGGAAGGAAGGAAGGAAGGAAGGAAGGAAGGAAGGAAGGAAGAAAGGAAATGAAAACATTGACTTCCATCACACAGACTAGCAGGAACACACCGCGGTTGCGATAAGGGAGAAGACGCGCCACTGGAAGCTCCGGGTGTCTCCGCAGAAAAGAAGTCAGCAAGCAGTGGACCGGTCTTGGGTGACTGATGGAGGGCAGCAGGGCTAGGGTGTGCAGTGGATGCTGTCAGGAGGCAGGAGCAGCTCTATCCGGGGGGTATCGTAATGAGTCTCGTCGTACAGAAGAACAAAACGAAGCTAACGCTGTAGCTGAAAGGGGGCAGCCATGGCTCCTGCTAGCCAGGATAAAGGAACAGTAGGTCATATGCACTTTGAGTGGCTTTAATGACATGACCATAAAATGGCCTTGGCTTCAGCTGGAACCCATCAAAGCCACAGAGTGACCTTGTATGACACTGATGACTGGCGGAATCGTTAACAGCTGCGGGACATTTTAGGCTAGCTGAGCCTTGAGCAGTGTGTTGACTACACATGACATCAGGCCACCCCTGGGCACCAGGACCACTCTTCTTTATTCCAAGTCTCCTTCTGTCCCCACTGAAGGTGAGAATCCAGCAAGATGACTCCTACCCAGCCTGCTGACCTGAGCTCTGTCCCTGGAACGCCCGTGATGGAAGGAGAGAGATGACGCCTGTGAGTTGTCTTCTGACCTCCACAGGCATGGCAAGGCATATTCTCATTCATATAAACAGAAAGCAAATAGACATTACAGAATACATAAACTCTAGGCTGGATGGGTGGCTCAGTGGTTAAGAGTCCTTGCTGCTCTTGTAGAGGACCAGAGTTTGGTTCCCAGCACCTACCTTGGGCAGCTCACAACTGCATGCAACTCCAGCTCCAGGGACTATAATACCCACTTCTGGGCTCCAAAGCCACCTGAGCAAACACATTAAAAATAAAAGTAAGCTGGGTGGGGCGGCACACATATTAATCCTAGCACTTAGGAGGCAGAAGCAGGTGGGTCCCAGAGTTTGAGGCCAGTGTGGCCTGCAGAGTGAGTTCCAGGACAGCCAGGGCTAACTGAGAAACCCTGTCTTGAAAAACCAAAGGAAGGAAGGAGGGAGAAAAGGAGGAAGGAAGGAAGGAAGGAAGGAAGGAAGGAAGGAAGGAAGGAAGGAAGGGAGGAAGGAAGGAATGGAGGAAGGAAGGAAGGAAGGAAGGAATGGAGGAAGGAAGGAATGGAGGAAGGAAGGAAGGAAGGAAGGAAGGAAGGAAGGAACTATAAACTCTTTCAAAAAAACAAAGGAGGACTGATTTTCAACTTTTTGAGACTGCTGACCAGGATGGGAAGGGTCTACACTCTACAGCTGGATCCAGGCTTGGATTCTACAGCTGGATCCAGGCTCAGGCCGTGTCCTCTATCGTGGAATGAGCTGCTGAATTACCTGGCATGTACAGTGGTTGTGCAGTACATTGGTAGACACGGGCTGAAAGGAGGCTTAGCAGTTGAGGCCATGTACTGCTCTTCCTAAGTTCCCTCCCCAATTCCAGGGGACATGACCAGTGCTTCTGGCCTCTAAGAGCACCTACCTAACCCACCCAGACACATTCACAGAGAGAGACATACAGAGACAGAGGGAAGAGAGAGACAGAGACAGAAGAGGCAGAGAGGCAGACAGAGAGATACACATGCTTAAAAATCTTTTAAAAATACTGTGAACAGGGCTTATTAGCCAACAAAAACAAACAAGCCAACAAAAAAAAAACCAATAGCACAAAAATATTATTCCCTCGCCTTTATAATAAGTCTCAAGACAAGAGTATAGAATATAAAACCCAGAGGATGAGCACGCGTCCCCAGATCCACTGGGTCTATTTCAGGCAGTTGGGTAGATTTTAATTATAACTCAGGTGCCCTACAGCACACACACACATCAAGAAGTGACTGCCGTAATATACGGCTTGTTAAGAATATCTCAAAAACTGTGCGACTGTCCGTGATCGCTACAGCAAATGAAGTGAAACTGGTTTATCGGGCGTCTAGAGAATAATTTGTTATAATTGGCAAGTTTTTCTGGGTTTAAAAATAAGCATTTGACAACGTCTTCCTGTCCATGTGCCTGTCTCTGTGCATGCACACAAATGCATTTGCTGCTTGCTCCTTTATTGTGGAAGCCATAGCCCACAGGAAATGGATAAAGAGTGAATTAATTTCCCCAGCAGGGAGTTTTTAGTTTCTAGGTATTCATCTCAAAGAGATACGATTTGCTGATATTTTTTTTAATTTACTTTAGTATGTGTATGTGTGTATGTCTGTGCATGGGTATGTGCACCTGAGTTTCAGTACCCACAGAAGCCAGAAGAGGGACATCAGAGCTCCTGAAGGTGGAGTTACGGAGGGGTGCTGTGAACTGATTTCAGTCCTCTGCAAGAGGATTATATGTTCTTAACTGTCCAACGTCTCTCCAAACCCTCTGCCTGAAACTTTTAAGTACCAGAAAATCTCAAACAATCGCCCTGAGTATAAATTTTAAATGAGGGTGAGGCGGGGAAGTATAAATTTGATGTTTAAAATAAAAATGGTACTCTAGTAGACACAGGTTGCTTAGCGAGTGTAAATGTACCTTGGACAGAGCTCATTTTTGGTAGTGTCCTGTGTGGCAGGATGGTCTCACATTCACTATAGAACCTGTAACCGCCTCCTCAAAGGCAGACGGCTGAGTGCGGGATCTTGCCAGACCTCCTGCTGATGGTCACAGCTGCTCAGAGTGAGAGTGCAGCTGTCATGCTATGCTGGAATATGTGCTCTGTTCCACTCCACTCCTCCACGTCTTACATCCTGAGCCGGGGGCAGGTCCCATTTAGATCCAGTTTTAGCAATCAATACTCACTGTTTTGTTAATAATAAGATAAAAACAAAAGCACATCGGAATTGGACAAAAGGAACGTAAGGGAAAGAGCCTAAGAGAAAACGTATAAAACAGAGACCCCCTCATTTGCATACTTAGGAATCCCGTAAAAACACTAAACTGGAAGACATAATATAAAGGACTTGATACAGACCAGCACAGGCCCTGTACGTGCTGCCTCGGTCTCTGAGAGCTCATATGAGCACTGACCCTGTATATTTAGAAGACCTTGCTTGGTCTTTCACCCTCTCTGGCTCTTACATTCTTTCAGCCTCCTCTTATGAAGGGTTCCCTGGGCCCTGGGAGGTGGAGGTTGATGGAGATGTGAATTTTAGAACTAATTGTTCCAAGGTCTCTCACTCTGTACATTATCTGGCTGTGGTCTCTGTATTTGTTCCCCTCTGCTGCAACAGGAAACTTTTCTCATGGCTAAGGAAGCATTGTTCTCTTAATGTAGCAGAAAGTCATTAGGAATCATTTATTGCTACTTTAAAAAGTAGAATTTGGTTTTTCTCTAAAATCTTGGCTATCTAATCTCACGTTTGTTATGAATAGGTTTCCTGCCAGCCTGGTCCCAAAGCCACGCCAACCCCAAATAACACACACAGACGCTGTATTAGATAAAATGCCGTTGGCCTGTTAGTAGTTTCTTGTCGGCTAGCTCTGTCTTAATATTAACCCATCTCTATTAACCTAAGTGTTTCCACGTGGTCTCGTCTTACCAGAGAGAGGGCCCGGACCTCTGTTCTCTTGGTCTCACATGTTGTCTCTCTTCTCCCACCTCCCCGAATCCTCCTTCTCTCCTAGTCCTGCCTATCTTGCTTTCCTATTGGCCAACAGAGCTTTATTCGTTAACCAACAAGGGAAACATATTTACAGAATGACAGCTCCCATCACACGTTCTCAGTCATCCAAGCAGTGTCGGGCATAAGTTCCATCGTATGGAGTGGGCCTTAAGTCAAATCAGGTGTTAGCTGGTTTCTCAAAGCTTCATCCCACCATAGCACATCTTCTAGGCAGGACACCGTTGTAGATCAGAGGTTTTACGGCTGGGTTGCTGATTATGTTTCTCTTTTGGTGGCATGCAGAATACGTTTCTGTACCAAAGACCCAAGAATGAAGGAGTGGAAACAGCAGCTTGGCTTCTCGGCGTTCAGTGATTGCTGAGCGCTGTGGAAGACAGATGTTGCCTTCCACAATGGGGCCTGTAGAGAGCAACCTGCGGTTTTGGCAACGGCCTGAGCTGTTTGGAGAGTCCCATGGAACGCTTTTGGCTAACAACTCAGTTGGATGTAAGCCAATCCTGGTACTGGAATCTTCATTCAGTAACAAGAGATGGCCAGTCCAGGCTCTGTCTCCCGTTATTTGGTGATTTCATTTACATCGCCTTCATATGTATGCATATTTTAGGAAGCTTCTACAGTCTTGGGTTTTCATATGACCCCTCAACTGGTAATTAGTTTAATTTGCTTCTTCCTGTATTCCCTCCTTAGCTCCCTCTCACCTCCGCCTCCCTCTTGATCTTCTTTATCCAGTACCCCCACCCTTCCGTAACAATTCATCCTATTCTCCTCTCAGCGATATCTATCTGTCCCCTTAGGCTCTGTGGTTCTTCAGACTGTAGCTTGGTTATCACTGACTTAGCAGCCGATGATCATATATAAGCAAATATACGTTTGTCTTTCTGGGCCTGGGATACATCACACAGAGTGATGTTCCCTGGTTCCATCCATTTAACTATAAATTTCATGATTTCACTTTTTTGAAAACAGTTGAGTAATACTCCATTGTGCAAATGTATCACATCTCCTTCCGTTGAGGGACATCTTGGTTGTTTCTAATTTCTGGCTATTATGAATGCAGTAGCCATGAACATGGTTGAGCAAGTGTCTCTGTAGGAAGAGGAAGAGCCCTTCGGACATACGTCTAAGAGGTATAGCTGGATCTTGAGGTAGGTCAATTCTTACCTTCCTGAGGAACGGCCACACTGATTTTCATAGTGGTTGTATAAGTTTGCACTCCCACTAGCAATGGATGAGAGTTCCCTTTAGCCCACATCCTTGCCAGCTGTTAACTCTTTTATTGACTTTAGCAATTCTGACAGGTGTAAGATGAAAAACACCAAAGAAGATTTGATGTTTTAATTTCCCTGATGACTTACATTCCTGTAAGCCAGCAGCTCTCACCCTGTGAGTTGCGACCCCTTTGGAGTCAAATGACCCTTTCGGAAGGGTCACCTAAAACCATCTGTGTGTCACATATTAGCAGCAAAATTTCAGTTATGGATTACGAATGGAAATAATTTTATGGTTGGGGGTCACCACACATGAGGAACTGTATTAAGGGAACGCAGAATTAAAACTGTTGAGAACCACTGCTCTAAGTGTTTTCAGTCTTTTGAGAATTCTATTTCAATCTGGACCCATTTTTAATTGGGTTATTTGGTTTCTTGATATCGAGTTTTTGTTTGTTTTTGTTTTTGTTTAGTTCTTTGTACATTTTGGATAGTAGCCTTCCTTCAGATGTGTAGTTGGTAAAAATTATTTCCCATTCTGCAAGTTGCCACTTTTTCTGAATGCCAGTGTTCTTGGCAACACAGAAGCCTTTCTGTTTTGTGAGATCGCTTTTATTAATTGCTGACCTTAGTGGCTGTGCTAGCAGTACTCTGTTCAGAAAGATTTTCCTTGTGCCACTGAGTTCAAGGGTATTCCCCATTTCCTCTTCTGTCAGGTTCAAGGCATCTGTCTTTCTATTAAGGTCTCCGATAAACTTTGAAGTTGAGTTTTGAGAAGGATGATAAGCATGGATCTGTTTGGACTATTCTACATGTGGCTGTCCAATTTCATAAGCACCATTGGTTGAAGATACTATCTTTTTACAGTGTGTATTTCTGGATTCTTTATTTTAAAAAAATTAGGTGTTCATAAGCATGTGGACTTATGTCTGGGTCTTCAACTTGATTCTACTGATGAGCATGTCTGTTTTTATACCAACACCATACAGTTTTTATTTCTATAGCTTTGTAGTACATCTTGAAATCAGGTATGGTAATACCTCCAGTAGTTCCCTTTTTAGTTACAAAGCTGTTGGCCATGACTAGAGCTTCCTATTAGATGGTTCTGTCCTAAACATTAACTCATTTCCATTAATCTAAGTGCTTCCACGTGGCCTTATCTTACTGGAGAAGGGATCCGGGCCTCTGACTCTTCTCATGTCCTACATCTTGACTCCTGTCTACTACATCTCCCAGAATCCTCCTATCTCTTCCAGAAGTTCTTTTATTATTCACATTCTTTTATTATTCAAGATTGTTCAAGATATCCTCTCTCTCTCTCTCTCTCTCTCTCTCTCTCTCTCTCTCTCTCTCTCTTGTGTGTGTGTGTGTGTGTGTGTGTGTGTGTGTGTGTGTGTGTGTGTGTGTGTGTTTTCATATGAAGTTGAAAACTATCCTTTCAAGATCTTTGAAGAATTGTGTTGGAATTTTGATGGAGATTGGATTGAATCTGTAGATTGCTTTTGGTAGGATGATCATTTTTATTATATTAATCACACTGATCCATGAGCATGGGAGATCTTTCCAACTTCAGCTTTTTTCTTCAGTGTATTAAAAGTTTTTAGTCATACAAGCCTTTCATTTGATTGGTTAAAGTTACCCCAACATATATTATTTGGGGTATTAGTGAAAAGTATTGTTTCTCTGCTTTCTGTCTCAGTCCATTTATCATTTGTATATCAGAGGGCTACCAATCCTTGTGAGTTAATTTTGTATTCAGCTATTTTGCTGAAAGTGTTTTATCAACAGCAGAAATTTCCCAGTGGAAATTTTAGATTCATCTGTGCATCGTATCACATAATCTACAAATAGACACTTTGACTTCTTCCTTTGATGACTTGAACCCCCTTGATCTCCTTTAATTGTCTTATTTCTCTAATTAAGATTTCAAGGACTATACTGAATATGCATGGAGGGAGTGAATAAACTTGTCTTGTTCCTGAATTTAGTAAAATTGCTTTGAGTTTCTCCCCATTTAATTTGATGTTGGCCTTGGGCTTGCTGTCAACTGCCTTTATTATGCTGAGGTATGTTTCTTATACCCCTGTCTCTCTAGAACTTTCATCATGAAGGTGTATTGGATATTTGTCAAAGGTCTTTCTACATCTAATGAGATGATTATGTGGGTGGAGGTTGTCTATTAGTTTATTTACAAGGTGGAAAATAATACAATTTTCTATAAGATGATCCTTCCAGAAAAGTTGGACTTGGATCTGAACAAATACTTACTTAGAAAAAAGAGATGGACAAATGTGATTAACATGACATTTAATCCAGGCATAACGGTGCTTGCCTTTAATCCAAGCACCCAGGGGGCAGAGGCAGGCAGATTTTGAATTTGAGGCCAGACTGATCTTCATAGCAAATTCCAAGAAATCCAGGGCAATGGAGAGACCCTGTATCAAAAAAAAAAAAAAAAAAACCAAAAGCAAAAGCAAAACAAAATGACATGGTTGGGATACAGTCAGCAAAAGCGACAGCAGAACATCTTCAGACGCTTTGAACTGATAATTTCAAGGACGTGAGCTGAGAATGTGAGTAAAGGAAAATGGGAAAGGAAAGAAACCATTGCAGGTTTAAAAAACAGGAGCACTGGGGATGCAGCTCAGTTGGCAGATGCTCACCTAGGATGCACATGGTGCCACGTGACTGTAATCCCAGGGCAGTGGAGAAGCAGGGGAATGGGCCAGAGGTTCAAGGACAGCCTATATGAAACCCTGTCTCAAAACAAGAAATAGGAAGAGGCAGGGATTTCTAATAGAAAAACAGGCAAGTGACCAGAACAGGCAATTCACAAAAGAATAAGTATGGATAGCACACAAATGTACAAGTAACATGTAGGAATGTGTATATATCCATTCTAGAGAGATATGTGTATAAAAATATAAAATCGCCCTCATTTATAACCCAGGGAAATTCAGTTTTAAAGTACGAGGAAGCCGGCCAGCAAGATGGCTCGGTGACAAAGGTGCTTGCCACCAAGCCTAAAGACCTGAGTTCAATCCCCAGAATGCACACAGTAGAAGGAAAGAACCAACTCTCTAAAGTGGCCCTGTACCCTTCAGACATTGTGGTGTGTGCCCCCACACAAAGTGCACAGGCATATATGCAGATGACTAAAACTAAGAAGACCGACAATACTAAGTGTTGGTGAGGATAAGGAGCCATGGAAACAGTGCACCTCTGATGGGTGTAACTGTGAATGTACCATCACTCGGATGCTGCCATTTCCGCCAAGGTTTACACACCCTGTGAGCCAACATTCTTACATCTACATGTATATTCAACAGAATTGTGTGCAGTAACACCGAGACAGGTTCTGGTACATTGTAACATTTATAATACAGGATAAAACTGAAAAGGACGATGTCAACGCCATAGAATAGAGAAATTCTGGCATAGTCACAACGAAACACCACACAGCAGCAAAAATGGGTGGCAGTTATACAGAACTGTGTATAACCAACACAGACACAGTAACCAAAAGCATTTCAGGCAAAAACAGAAATGGATCCATTTACGTAAAATTCAAAAACAGACAAAAGTATACTATATTGTTGAAGGTGCACACTTAGGTAATTTTAAAAAAACAAATACTTGAAAGAATAGGGGAGTGATGTCTGTGGGATCCAGAATTTTTGGTGTGAGAGCAGGCAGTCTGAAATGGGTCCAGGCGGGGTGCTAACACTTGTGTTTCTTGGCCTGAACGGTTGTTACAGGTAGGTTTGCTTTTGCTTTGCTTGACTGTGAGTTTCCGGTTTGTGCATTTCCCCGTGTGCACAGCATTTTCCATAGGAAGCAAAGTAGGAACCCTCGGACGATGCTCCCAGTGGAACTACTGCAAAAGTCCTGGGTTCCTTAGAAAACCGTTTCGTTATGACGCGAGCAAAGCTCTAGAATGAAGGCGTGGGTGTAAAGGTTTCACTAGACCCAAGAAAAATGATAAATGGTGCTTATTGGGGGAAGTCTTACACAGATAACAACCAAGAGCCAGGGGCGTGCTTCTCCGCCCTAGCTATCAGAACCCTGACCCGCCAGAAAGAGTAGAAGGCACACCTCAAGCTTCCCTCTGTCCACCTGAAGCCACGCCCAAAGGGGTGTGGCCACTGTTACAGGTTCACTGGCAAGACCGAGACACAGTCACCCTGGCCTTAGTATTAGCATGGCAGTGTCCGTCTTTCCAAATCACCATACATGTTGACCATAACCATGCTAGCAGGTTGTGGCTCACTGGCATTACGTTTTATTCCATGCAAGTCTTTGCAATAAACTGCCCTGGTGAGGCGCTAGATGGATGGTCCTATGGTTACGAGCACTTGCTGCTCTTGCGGAGGACCCCAAGTTCCGTTTCTGCAAACACTGGGCAGGTCACAATTGACCCCGATCCCAGTAAATCCAGTCAATGCCCTCTTCTGTCTCTCATGGGCACTGCAGAAGACCCTCCGAGCACACACTTAGGGTGACTTTAGGGCTCTAACTCTTTGATCTGGTCCTTCTCCGCACCCCCTTCCTCCCTCCATTGCTCTTTACTCCATAGTTACCCAAGGATAACAGGTCAATTCCCAGATTTCTGTGAGGCTGAGCAGATGCTGAGACGGCAAATGTTAAGTGTCACAGTATGTGACTATTTTCTCAATAAATGCTGCTGCAATTATTTATGTCACTGCTACCAAGAATCGGTGATTTTTAAAATCTAACTCCTATTGAGAAGTGAAATGAAGATAATTTTCTGCCTGGGATCTAATACACTCTCGTGTCCCGGCTTAACCAGCTTCGGCACAAGCACGCTTTCCTGCTTGAGGGTGCGCAGCCGTGATGCGGCAGAACAAAGGCGTGCGTTCCCTAAGCCTTTGTTCTGAAAGGAGATTCGTGCAGCATGAGAAGGGGGCAGTGTGGATCAAAGGCCCTCAAGTCTCTAGAGTTCAGAACTCTCCAGCTTAGCCCTCACCAACCTGCAGCCCGTGGGGCCCGAAAGACGTATGCGTCGGAGTACGGCTACTAATGTGGCGCAACCTAACGTCCCAAGGGTACAGAATGATGTATCTACCAGGCCCCACACAGATCCACATGGTAGGAGAAAGCTGACCCCCACATGTCCTGACACCTTCACACACACACTCACACACACACTCACACACACTCACTCACACACACACTCACACACACGCACGCACACAAGCACGCACACACACACAAACTCACACACACACTCACATACACACACACTCACACACAAGCATGCACCCACGCACGCACACACACACAAACTCACACACACACTCACACACACACACTCACACACACACACACACTCACACACACTCACACACACACAAGCACACACCCACGCACGCATGCACGCTCCTGAGAGAGAAAGGAAGTTATGTCCAAGATGCTCTGACATGTTCCTGTAAGGAACATGTTTCTCACTAGAGGGAGCTCAGCACCCACGGTCCCAACGCTAGAGAAACTGAACAGAATGTCCTTTCTCCTGGGAAGGAGACTGCTCCTGGGTTCTCATGGCAAACGTCACCCCACCCCACCCACTGTTGTTAACCTCTGCAAGTCCTGAAATGATCTTTGCTGCTGTGGGCTCCTCTCCAGCCTTACCCTCCCCATGGATGGGATTTCACTCTCTGCGCGTTTTTCTCGGAGTAGTTTAAGAGCTGTATCGTTCATCGCTTGCTTCTTTACCCCTAGAGCTGTGAGGTGAGCAGGAACCCAGCTTCAGTGACGTCCAGTGAGCTAAGAAATAACGTTTGAATGGTGACCTTGTTGCAGATACCTAGAGAGCCCTATAACTCTATTTGTGACTAGGTTATTCCACAGGCTTTCTAATGTTTATTTTGATGATATGAAGCCCTGGCTGTGTTGACAGAGAGAAGAGTATTAAAAGAGTGAACAGTATTTAAAAAAATGACATCAAAACTTCCACCGTTGTCATTGTGTGTTACAGACATCATGTCTTCAGCTGAGTGACTTTTTTAAAGAAAGCATTCTCATGGGATTTCCAACCCTGGATCTTCTTATGCACCCAGGTGTGAGTGAGCAATTGTCAAGGGTTTGCCTTGGTCCCAGCGAGGCTCTGGTACTGACTAAAGAGGCACACGTCCCCCCTCACGTCTCCATGAGGGAGAGTGGCATGAGACGCAGCTATGCTAACTTCGCTTAGAGTTTAAAATCTGACCGATTAGGAAGCTCGTTCGTCTGGTCAAGGGTGGTGGGTGCCTAGACCTCTCTACATACCTGCTTTTGCTTATTACCAGCAGCTGGCTTGCAGGAATATTGTGCCCAGTGCCACACTGGGGGGAGCAAGCACATGCTTCCAGGACAAGAGCAACAGAAACGAAGTCAGTCAAATAACACTGTTATCTGGGGAGAGCTTGGAGATCACTTCAGGTATCTTCATTTTTCCTAGTTTATGAATATGAATGGCTCTGTTTGCTGCCACAAGTACCTGAGATGGATGGACAATCTACAGACAGAATCAGGAGTGTCCCAACCACCTGCCCTGCCCAGGTAACTCTAGTCAAGCTGTCTGTTTTACCATGATTTTCATGGACTGAATTTAAAAAAAACAAAACAAAAACAAAAATCTTACCTCAAGCTCCATTGTCTGGAGGGATAATACACAGCAATCCCAAATCCTCAGCAGTTTGGCCAGCTATTACGTAAAGCTGTTTATTATTAGGGGATTTTGAGGCAGAGTTTCACTATTGATCCTAAACTGCCAGTGACTCAGCATCCTGTTGCCTCTCTCTCCCAAGTGCTGGGATGGCAGGCAGGTACTATTATGCCTGGCCTAACTGAGGAACTTTTAAGAGGCTACATAGAAAAAAAAAAGATCCTGAAAAGAAAATATACCCAAAAAATTGTAAGTTCTGTTTGTAAAAATGGTCATGACACATATCCTATCTGTAGTGGTGCG
Organism: Cricetiscus sungorus; assembly: GCA_030556225.1. NCBI lineage: Eukaryota > Metazoa > Chordata > Mammalia > Rodentia > Cricetidae > Cricetiscus > Cricetiscus sungorus. The sequence goes on along the minus strand of JANBXA010000202.1, from coordinate 2,152,717 downwards.
CGTGTCTAATTTTAAAATCGGGGTTCATGTCACACGTGCTCCAAGACGGAGGTAGGAGACCGCTGCAAGTTTTAGGCTAGTGTGGGATAAAACCACAAACAAAATGGATAGGGAACAACTTAACCAGCTGTGTCCTTCTAAGATGCACAGGGAAGGGAGAAAGCTTCTAATGTAAGACCCTCAGAATGAGGGGTCTCCCCGTTTCGGTCGGTTTCCCCAAGAACTCAATGTCCAGTCCAGTTGATGCAACATGCAAGAGGCTTTAATGAACGGGAAACGTTTGTGCAAACGGGCTCCCTCAGCACGCAGGCTAAAGAGAAGTAACAAAATTCTCCGGGCACGGGTACTTTTAAAGGAAAAAACACAAGCTTAGGGAGGGGCTGTGACCCTCTGTCTGTTGAATATGTGACCACAGTCATGGGTTCTCTTTTTGAGGCCGGATGGTCTCACTGTTCAGGTCAGCAGACATCAGGGTGTGCTAATTAATCTTTCTAAGCAAACCGGAGTTGCAGCTAACTCTTTGTTTCTTAAGGACCCTATTTACCACCTGCTGACACACTGACCAGAGGGCAGTTTGAATTCTTGGTATCCGCTATCTTAGGGCCTTGTGAGGGAAAGTTTCGGGTGATTAGCAAATTCCAGGGAACTGGGTCATAGTGGCCTGGGTTAGCTTCCCAGGTCAGACTGCTGGAGGGTGTCCTTAACTGGACTTTACTTTCTGTCTTTCACAATAGTCACATGGTGCGGTGAGATGTAGGATGTAGAGAGCCTCTATAGTCACGTGGTAGAGGGAGGTGTAGACTGTAGAGAGCTAACAGAGTCAGGTGGTGCAGTGAGGTGGTTAGACGTCCCTGTCCTCTAGTAAAAGGTACTTTGTTCTGTACGTCCAGAACTTTCAACAGTCAGCAAGCAAGGGTACTTAACAATCAGGGAGAAACAGACGTTTGTGGCTTTGTTTTTCGCTGTTGTTGGTTTGGTTTTGGCTTTTTCTCACCAGGGGAAAGAATCTTTCGCTTCAGTTTTCTTGTTTAGTGTAATTCCTTCACTTGGGACAGAAACCTGAGACTCATCACTAGATGAAGTTTAATTACCAGAGTAAGACATTAAATGTCAGGATCTTCAAAGGATGTTTAAGACTTTGCCCTCAAATTATTAATCTTCTCATGTAATTAACTAATCCATAACTTATTTGCAAAGTAAGTCTGTCATGCATGTCAATTTGGTTCCTGAATCAACAGACCAGACCTGTCAGTCAAACTTTCCATTTTAAAATTTGACAGTTTCACGCTTTTGTGTCAAAGGTTTTAGTTACTTCCGCCTCTCACTCCTGCCTTCACCCCATCCCTCTCCCACGAGTTCCCCTCCTCAACAAGCCTGCCCTACTTCAGTGTCACCTTTCCCCGTGTGACCCACGGAGCCAGTTGCCAGGGCAGGAGAAGTGATTTAGTACAGCCAGGACAACCTACTGTTGGACCCCGGCACTGGGGAGACCCCACTCGAATCCCGGGATGCAGCAGCCGACCCCCAAACCACGAAAGTCAGCACTTGATGCAAAACAGCAGGAGGAGGCTTTATTCAGAATCCAGCCGGCTGGGGCTCAACTCAGTACCACACCAAGGAGGAGGAGAGAGCCCTGTCTGACAGATCTGTGACCCTAGAATGCCCCAGTGGCCTCTGCAACGAGAGAGAGGGAGATCCTGGCTGCCCAAGACAGCAGGAAAAGCCAAAGCTGGGTCCAAAGCCCTCGAGCTTTCTGGGATGGGGTTTCTGCCCCTCTTGGGTGGGGCATGGCCAGTAACGTCCATCCCTGCAGCTCAACAACTGTGTCTGCGATGTCCCCGGAGTGATGGGCACTGAGACGCTGCCCACTCAACACCAGGGGCCCTGGAGGGCAGAACAACCACCTCCTTGCAACAAGAAGAAGACATGGAATACACAGGGCCCTAAAACTCAAGAATTGTCAGCAGGCCTTTGGCCCCACCCTGCTCTCCATAGCCGGAAGGCTGTGAGTTCAGGTACTCTTGATAGTGAACCCATTACTTAGAGGCAGCTCCAAACACTCAGGACATGGGGGCGACATTCAGTCCCCTGCCCGCCCTGCTACAGACACCTCTGTGTTCCTTAAGACGATGACAATCATCGATTTTGGATATTTTTCACAAGTATTTATTTCATACGTGTGTACCCTTTATCTGTCCGAAAGCAATATATTACACTTCTCCAATCTATGTACATAATACTCACATCCACTCTAGTTTCAAAGGCCACAGAATATTTTGCTGAATATAATCACACACCTAAAAATCCTACAGTTTAACATGTCCAATACTGACATTATCTCTGCCTATTTGGGAGGTTTCTGTTCGTTTTGGTTAAGATTTTGATTTTTCTGGTACAGAAAGTTCCTCAATGTGAAAAAGCATTTTAAGTCTGTACTATATATAAATCCCTAGACATGGAATTGCTGGGGGGAAATTCTATTAATTATTTAGGATATAAGCTAGGTTTACAGAAAATTCAACCACAGAAAGTACAAATCAGTAAAGATCAATTACGAATTTTTAATGATTTTCAAAAAAATTCTGACAGGTATTAACTGGGTACAGCCCACAATTGAATTAACTACTCAAGAGCTAAAGTAATTTATTTCAAACCTTACAAGATGATAAGGACTTAAATAGTCCACGAAAATTATCGGCTGAGGCTGAGAGATCATTGGCTCTGATAGAAAAGATTTTATAGGATGCACGTGTGGGTTGTTTGAATGCAAAGCATGATTGAATTTCAGTTGTTTTGCCTTCTCAGTCTCCCAGAGGAATTCTCATGCAGAGAGAAGATAATATCTTAGAATGGACATTTTTAGCACAAGGCAAGACCTGGAGAGCGTGGACCCTCATGCTCCCACTCAGAAAAGGCACCCCCCCCCCAAATCACTCACGAGAAGCAGTCTTGATGCAAAAGCATGAGGTCTTTTATATTCCAAGTGCACTGGGGCCATCAGCCATACGCCACACAGGGGTAGAGGGCTGAGGACCCTGGGTACAGAATTGAGACCGCTTTTATAGGGTTACAACAAAGCCTGCGCATCGTAAACCAATCATCTCATAGCATCCAGTGCGGACCAATCAATTTAAACTATCCAAGCCCTCCCTTAGCTCTGGAGGTCTGCATTTGTACGGACTCCTGGGTGGGGTGACAAAGCTCATTTCCTGTGTTCACTCACTCACAGCCCTGTCCTAAACAGCAAAGAATGTGACCTTTTGCCTACTTACTGCCAGGGGCAAGGTCTGGAATTTAAACTTCTAGCTTCCTGGGGTCAGTGGAGAGTTAGGCTAAATTTTTCTATCCTTACACACCAAACAGTAAAAAACTGGAGACCTGTGTGGAAATGGTTTCCAAATTGAAGGAAAATTGAGACTTCTCCAGTTAGCAACAATCGACCGAGCAGAGATTGCACTACCTTTTACTGATGCTGAAACTGCCTCATTATGGCAATAAACACTGGCAAAGAGCTTGCAGTGATTGTGGGGGAGAGATTAGCAACAAATATCCCCAAAGCAAGAGATTTCGATTTATAAAAAGAGCTAATTGGATTCTCCCTCATGTAATAAAGGGAACACCAACTTATGGAGCTCCCTACACTCTGTAAAGCAAGAAAGGCAGGTCATCAGTCAAAGTGGTTCAAAGTCCTTATGATTCAGTTAAAAAATCAGAATCTGCTATTTTCATGGTATTATTAGATTTTTCCAGGATCGCTGGCACAAGTTAATGATGAAATTGATCAAATATTAATAGGAAAAAGCCTCAGCGTTTCATAAGATACACCATGTTAATAGCAAAATTTGAGATTTTTCCATCGCTGGGCAACAAGCCCAGAGAACTGTGAGGAGATGCTTACTTGTTCTTTGTACAACCGAGCTCCACTACCTGCAGAAAATAACCCAAAAGGTAATTACCCAAAGAAATGGAATTTGTCAAAAGGATTCGTTTGGGAAATTAAAGTATGTGCGCCATGTGGTAGGTACATACTCAGGGTTTCAATGGGCAACTGCATTGAAAAGGCTGATTCTGTAATTACACATTTATTATAAATCTATAATTACACATTATGAGAATACCTGCAAAAACGAAGACCGACAGTGCTCCAACATATAGCTTTAGTAAGATGAAACAGTTTTTAATATTACACCATAAAGCATGCTACAGGTATACCACACAATCTTATAGGACAAGCAGTTATAGAAAGATATAGAAGGCTCTAATCACAATTTAAAAGATGCTTAATAAACAGAAAGGGGCAATATAGACCCCCACAGATAGATTGCACAATGCTTTATTAACTTTAAACTTTTTAGCGCTAATGAGAAAAGAACTACAGCTGCGGAGAGACATTGGGTGGTAAGAAAAAAACTGCTAATTAAATTAGCCTGTATAGTTTTTTTAAAATGTTGACCTCAGAATGGAAATCAGGATATGTGTTACTTTGGAGAAGGTGTTTTGCTTTTGTTTCCACAGGAGAAGAAAAGGTATGGGTACCATCAAGATTGATAAAGATTAGATTAGAACAGGAGAGATCTCTTTACAAGGGTACGTGATAGCTCATCAAATGATGGGAGATGTCATTCTGTAAATATGTGTCTCTCATTGGTTAATGAATAAAGCCCTGTTGGCCAATAGGAAAGCAAGATAGGCAGGACTAAGAAACAAGGAGGATTCTGGGAGATGTAGTAGAGGAGATTCAAGATATAGATATGAGGGAAAAGGTCCAGCCCCTCTCTCTGGTAAGATAAGATCACATGGAAATACTTAGATTAATAGAAATGGGTTAATATTTAAGACAGAGCTAGCCAATAAGAAACACTAGTAACAGGCTAACAGCGTTATATATAATACAGCATCTCTGTGTGTTATTTGGAGGCTGTTGGGGCTGTGGGACAAGGCTGGCAGGAAAAGTGCTCATAATAATCAAACATCTTGGCCATTCAATCAAAACTAACTTATAAGACTAATAAATAAATGCCTTTCACTTGATCAGGTATGAAAAATTTAAAAAAAATTGTTTAAAAAATATTATTTTTTCTGTTGCCAAAATCATTTTGCCTTAACTAAGATAAAACCTGCCCAAAAAGGAGGTCTCCAATTGGGGAGGGTTTTGTTTTTGTCTTTTCGGGAGGATAAAAAAGCATCCAGCTAAGGCGTCTGGAGACCTCTAAGCGAATGAGACACGTGAAGAAGGACAAATCATCGAGAGAAAAGTTCCCAAGACAAAGAGCAAATTGGCCCAGTGGTTTAGCCCACCTCCAACGGAGTAGAATGTTATATGTCTTCTCCAATGCTGGTCTTTTCTGCTCTCTGCAAACATTAAAGGCAAATGGATGGTCTTTTTTTTTTTTTTTTTTTTTTTTGTAGTACCAATTGGATTGAAAATCAAAGCTGGCTTTGGAGTTGGAGCATGGCTCTCTCCTTCTGCATGCTTGTTAAAGAAAAATCCAAAATATCTGTCCCATACTTGGTATGGGACAGAAGAAAACCCAAATTAAGGAACTATTCTATTGCCATTAATCTCATAATCCTTTGGTTATGACTTTTAAAAGCTTGTCTTAAAATATATACATTATCTCAAAATCTGTAAAAAATTTTTATATATTTAAACTTTTTGCCAGGATATTAGCAGTCATACAGAACAAGAACTAATTTTAGAAATAAACTCCATCTAGCTTCCTGTACGTGCTTTCAAGTTTGAATTCTGAGGCAGGTAATCAGGAACTAAGTTTGTGTAGCCCAGATGTACTTAATAGACCTTGGTCCTCTAACCTTTCGGAGATCTGCTGTATATGGCATTTAAAATGTTGAGGTTTCCTGCAGTGAACCATGACCACTCCTAACAGTGACTTCTGAGGTCTCTAAAAAGATGATGAGACCTGGAAGGACAAATCCACCTGGACTGTGGCAATGCCATCAAATGGACAGACCCCACCCAAAGATCAGTTTCAGACTACAAGCTGCTTGGGACAACTTCAAAGCCACTAGCTGAGATGGTCCAGCCTCCCAGACCACTCCAGCCAAGACGTCACATAAGCTCTGCCCATTCCCATCACAGAGACCGGACAACAAATGACACAGCTAGCTCTTGCAGGATTTGATCATTATTCCAATTTTTCCCAGGTCCCCTAAAGATGCCGTCACCCCCGGGCAATAGGAAGTACTTTTAAGAACACGATGCCTACATTCCCAAGAGGTGGGGGTAGGTGGGTTTTGTCCGTTTGGTGGGTTACAGATGTTTGCATTTGTTGAGGGGGGTAAGTTGCAAGTTGTTTTGCGTCATGGAGGAAACAAAACAGAGGAAGCTGTATTAACATACTTCTTTTTTTCTTTCTTCTGTTCTTTTTTCTTTTCTATCTGGTGTTGAAAAATGGGGATAGGGGATGAAAATAAACAGAAGGGGGCATGTAGTAATTATTGGATAAAAGATTAGATTATTGAATCTACTAAAAAGCAACTATTAATTTCAGTTATTTTACATTGGTATGGATTTTTGTGTATTGATACAATTTTAAGGTTATCTTTGTTATCATATACTGTATATATGTTTCTCCTCTTGTTTAGGGTGTTATACCTATTCAACTTATTTAAAATGTAATGTAAATTTCTTGTCCTTGGAAGCTATTATTATAAACTATTTAGGATAATTAAGAAATGGCAGTAGGTAGTTGTCAGGAGCAGTCTTTGTGGGGCTGCAATAGGAGCCAGCTGAGCAGCCCCAAGTCCGTGCCTGAGTTGGGGAGTGTGGATGAGGAAAGGCTAGCTATAGATTATAAAGACAGAGAGACAGAATAAAGGTCAGGAGGGCAGATCAGTCAATACTGAAAAGCCACAAGTTTATTTTTCACCACTCTTACATACCATAGCCAAAAAGGAAAACACAGTGTCAAGTGTATGGAACAAACAGACTTTTCTTCCTCACTTATTCTAAGAGTTCAGTAACCACACCTTAGCTCCAGCTTCTCCTTCCCTAGCCTTGAGGTCAGGAGTAGCCACGCCTCAGATTCAGGCCTGTTGTTATTTAGACTAAGATGGCCGAAACGTCCTTCTGTAGCCACACCTGTGACCTTTAGGTCTTGTGACTTGCTGACAGCTTTGAACTCTCTGCCCCTGTACCAAGATGGAGTGCAGCCATCTTTATGGGCACCCACAGTTAGTAGTTAGCCATCTATAACAATCAAACTTGTAGTCCCGTTAGGTATGTTTTCAAGCTTAAACAAATACATTTTAGAGAGATAGGTGGTCTTCAAACACTTCAGAGATCTACAGAATAAGGCATTTAAAACGATTTAATAACATAAAGCTTCTCGTGACTGTAAGCTACGTCTTTCCATGCAGCACAAATCTACTTCAGAGAAGAAGATGGGTATTGAAGAACCTCCATATGGAGCTTGCAAGTGACAAAGCAAGCCACTGACCACTGGACAAGAAACTGCCCTCGACTCAACTACTGACAGTATACTGTCCAAATTTGGCAAGTAGGATACAAAGGGAGTTGACTTCCAAACTTTGCCAAGACAAGATTGGCCCGACCTTGAAAATTCCTTCTTCACAGAAAAATCTGTCAGATACTCTAGGCCTGTAGGCTGGAGATAGATGCTCCAACATTGCAGAGGAAACTTGGGTAATTGCCCAGGCAGTCTGATGCCGTTGTCATTATTATAATTTTGGAAATGGCTTGCTCTGCATTTCCTGTTTACTCAGGTAATATTTTATCCTCCTTGGGTCTCTAATGAAGTTAACAGCTAGATAGTTATACTGTTTTCTTTGCTACCAAATTCAAAAAAGAAAGTCACAAAAGACAAAGTTTATAAAGATCAAGAGACATAAAAGCTTAAGTCGTTTATCTAAGAAAATGTTTTACGATCTAAAAGAATATTTTTTTATTGGTAATACAATTTACTATAGGAATTATAAAACTTTGGACTCACCAAGATAGGCTAAATAATAGAGTATTCTCGCCGAATTTGCCAAAAACAAAATGGCCTGGACATTGTGAATATAATTCTTACCTGATAATTGTTCTTGTTGTATAAACTTTTACTGTGTTAAAGCTAAAACTTTTCTTTCTTATTTAGAGGAAAAAAAATCAGAAATGTTGCAGGATTTTTGATTGCCCTGTGAAACCAGAGGCTGTGTTACTAAAAATCTACCTTGGATCAAGCGTGGAGCCAGCAACAAGTTGACAGAGATCGCCATAGAGATTACAGAGAAGCCAGGAAGGTGGATAGAGAGAAACAGGAAGGAGTAGGGAAGGACTTGGAGTTTTGTAGTCTGTTTTGGTTTGGGATGGCTGGAGAGATGCCATCTTAACATGTTACCAAATAAAATCCCCAGTGCCAGGAATGGGTTACCTATTTTTGAGCTGTAGGCCAGTAGGTCCCTCTCTGACATTACAAGCTAGTGCCAATCCTATTGGTTACCCTTCCAAACGTGATTACCCCATTACCACATACTCCTGTGATAGAAACTGGGGAATGTCTAGCTGGTACTTAGCTGGAAGCTTCCCACTCAATGACATTCTTAGTGCCGGAAGTGTTATACACACTATCAGAAGAGAAAGGCAGCTCTTAGTCTTGCCACAGCAAGAACCCTGCTGGCCACAATAATGACCCACCTGGCAAGATATGGCCAATGTTGCAAAGCACAAAATGTTATGGGAGTCACCAACTACATTTTAAAAAATGGTCTTAAGACATAAAATATGGAACCCATAGCTAATACTGTCAATAATGCCAGGAACCTGAGGCTAAATAGGTCACGGGCCCTAGTGGAAAACCTACTACTATTATTCTGCTAAGTAAGACAGCAATAAAATGACTGCTAACAACATATTGCTGTAGCCATAGATCAGGACACCACATAACCTTCAGCAGAGAAATTTCTTCTTGCAGTAGGTGACAATTAACACAGAAACCCACACTGGTCAATGAGCAGAGACTGAGACTTCGGGACATTCGGGATATTTCTGATTGGAATTCACGTGAGGCAGCCAGGACAGATGGTATAACTGCAGAGCTGACTCAACTGTTCAGCCTTGCTTGGGACACAGAACGTACATATCTGCACAGCTACAGAATGGAATTGGTTGGGGATGACCAGTTACAAGTGACAGACAAGACTAGAGCAAAGGCTAAAATGAAGGCTCGAGACTCTCAGTCCATAAATTGCTTGCCAGGCAAGCATGACAACCTGAGCCTGAGCCCAAGAACCCAGCATTAATAATGCTATTGTAATGCTAATGATGAGTAAAAATCCACACAGGGTAGTAGATTCTTGTAACCTCAGCACTGGGGAGACAGATTCATCAATCCCTGTCCAGCCAGCCTGACTGAATGGGTAAGTGTGATGAAAAACCCTTCTCAAAATAAATAAGTAAAAGATTACACTTGAAGATCAGCACACACACACACACACATACACACACACACATACACACACACACACACACACACACACACACACACACACACACACACACATCAATGACTAGGCTCCATACTCGCTTGCACAGACATTCTTGTGCACCATACATGCCATGCCATCTGTCTGTCTGTCTGTCTGTCTCTGTCTCTGTCTCTCTCTCACACACACACACACAATCCTAAGATTAAGGCTTAACTGATACTAAAGATAGCTATACAGTAACTGTGATCCATGACTCCAGGGTATCCAGGAAACATGGATTTTGAGCTGGGAAGTCAAATCCATGCTTTAGGCAAATCCATACTGACAAGGCGTTTCCCTCTGAATTGTGAATTATTAGCCTAGAGCCCTTCTCTCTTTCTGTAGAAGAAAAAAGAACAGAACCGATGCAGAATGCTGCCTTCTGGCAGGACAAATGAGAAAACTTCCACAGCACCACCTGGAGAATTTACCAAGGGGCTGTGGTCCAACTGGGCCGGTTGTTGCTGACGCAGACATTTCCTGTGAGGAGTAGCCAACCCCAAATAATATGTGTCTCTTCACAGCGACAGAAACCCTAAGACAGAAGTTGGACCCTGGGGTGTTGCTGGGATAGTCTCGCCATGTCATAGGGACCTTGGGTTAGGAAAGCAGTAGAATGCTTTCAGAGACAGACTAGTAGGATCATGACAGACAGTGAGGCTAAGGGAGATTTGAACTGTGGGGATCTGGCTCGAGAGGTTTCGAAGGAGAGGAATTTCAGTGTTGCCTACAGATCATTCTCGTGATATTTTTGTGAAGAATGTGGTTGCCTTTTGTCCTTGTCCAAAAAGTCTGCCTGAGGCTAAAGTTAAGAGTTTAGGATTAATGGGATTGGGAAAGGAAATCTCAAAACAGACTAGTGTAGACTCTGCCGTGTGGTTACTATTGCTCATTCTTATGGAGATGTATAATGAGAAGGAAAATACAAAATTTACAGATGGAATCGAAAGGGGGAAATCAGGAAGTGGACTAGAGTAAGTCCTGTGTTCAAGGAGACACACGGATAAATAAATGAAATAAAGTGAGTGGTGGCCTCAGGGCCAGACCCAACCCAGCTAAGCTTCCGACGTGAGAAAAGGAATTAAAGAAAAATGTAGGTCCAGGTGTGGTGGTGGCGGCGGCCGTGCACGCCTTTAATCCCAGCACTCTGCAGAAAGAGGCTGGCAGATATCTGAGCCAAGTTCAGGCAGGGAAGGAAACTGTGTAAAACAGAAAGATGGTCAAGATGTAATTGAATTGTAATTCCAGCCGCTTCGAGCAGCAGAACTTGGCAGCTGCAGCCACACGGTTCTGGCTTTAAGAGTTAGGCATAGAAAAAAGGACTATGGGATTTGCCTCTGTGACTAAGGAAAAGCAGCTGAGGCCAGGCAACTGTCTGGAGTCTATCTGCATGGAGGCCCAGAGAGGCAGTTGTGTGAAACTGTACAGCTGAAGTCTAGATTGCCCCGGAGACCCCAAAATGTTGGAGATGCCAGAGATGAGAGATACCTGGGGAGGAGAGCTGCTAACAGGGAGGGAACCAGCCCAGCAGAGAACTATGCTGCAATCAACAGAGCCGAAAGGAGTTGGAGATCTACAGAGTGCTTTGACGTCAGACATAGAGACACAGAGTAGGGGGTTTGCTCAGCTGGTTCCTTATCGTAATTTGATCTGGATTTTTCCACTCTCCTTCCCTTTCTCCATTTAGGAATGACAATGTATATCATGTGCATATATGTTGGAAGTATGTAACCATTTTCTTATTTTGACTTTATAAGAGATTACCATTTTCTGGTATCTTCTATAATTTCTTTCTTTAAACACTCAAAGTTCTTATTATAGAGATCTTTCACTTGTTTGGTAAGCATTACCCCATGGTACTTTATGTTGCTTGTGACTATTGTAAAAGGTGATGTTTCCCTGATTTCTTTCTCAGCCCATTTTTCATCTGTATATAGAAGGGCTACTGATTTTTGGTTTTTATTTTTTTAGTTAATCTTGTATCCTGCCGCTTTGCTGACGGTGTTTATCCGCTGTAGGAGTTCCCTGTTAGAGTGTTCCTGGGTCACTTATGTAAACTATCATATCATCTGCAAATAGTGAAAGTTTGACTTCTTCCTTTCCAATTCGTATCCCCTTGGTCTCCAGCTTTTCTATTTCCAGCATTTCCTCACATTGTTTTTTTTTTTTGTTGTTGTTTTTTGTTTTGTTTTGTTTTGTTTTTTGTTTTTGTTTTTAAATTGTCTCTATTTCAGCTTTCAAACCTTGCACTGTTTGAATTGTTTCTTGCAATTTTTGGTTTGTATTTTCTTCCATTTCTTTAGAGGATTTTCTCATTTCCTCTTTGAGGGTCTCTATCATCTTCATGAAGTTGTTTTTAGGGTCATTCCCTTCTGCTTCATCTGTGCTGGGAAGTTCAGGTCTTGCTGCTGTGGAGTCCCTGGACTCTGGTGGTGTCATATTGATCTTTCTGTTGTTGACTGTGTTCTTACACTGTCGTCTACACACCTCTTCTTGCAATGCATACTGGTGGGATCTCCCCCTCTCCTGATGGGTACCGGGCCAAGGTTCTCTTCCGGTGGGTGCAAGCAGGTCCAACCCACCTGGACACCCCAGAAGATTATTCTGATGAAATGGAAGCCTCTCAAATCCATTTCCCCCAACACAACCAGACCTGCTCTGAGATAGCGGTTGTACCCTTATTTAGCCAGTCTAAATTTTCCTGGCTCCTCTCAAGAGCTCTCAAACAGACCCCAGACGAGTATTCCTGTCAACCAACAGCCTAGGCTTTTTTTTTTTTTTTTCTTTTTTAACCATTCTTCCCAATTATGCGGACTGTGAACCTAAAAGTTTCAAGTGTACATCCAAGATGAAATACTCTTCTGAACTCCTCAACTTTACCGTTGTCCCTAGTCTGTCTGTACCGACACATTTTAGGCCAGCTACTAAGGGCTCCAGCAACTCCAGTGCCACCCCCGGCTGGTACCTGGGCATCCTGGTCCAGCCTCACACACTACACTTCCCTAGCCTCAGATGGTCCCAACCTTGACCAGCAATCCAGCGTCCTTGAAGCCCCTAACAATGCCCCAGAGTCAGCAGGAAGCATCCAGGGACAATGACACGCTTTCACCCAGCACCCAGAGACCCGATAATAAGACGGAATGATGGGAATGAAGGGACTCTGGCCGGCCGGGCCGTGGCAGGCATGGCTCTGGCCGGCCGGGCCGTGGCAGGCATGGCTCTGGCCGGCCGGGCCGTGGCAGGCATGGCTCTGGCAGGCTGTGACATCTTGTTCATACTCTGAAGATTGGAGGGCGAGAGCTAGCCACTACTTAGCCATAGAGGCCTGCAGGTGTGAACAGACAGAGAGGAGGTGAGATGGCTGTGTGCAGAGAGGAAGTGATGAGGCGGGAGGAGGCAGGAGCAACTCCTTTTCAGAACTCTCTTTTCAGCGGGGAGGCTGAGTACATGAGGTCGCTGTGGGTTTGCTCCTTTTTCTCTCTGATCTCTCAGCATTTCCCCCTTTATCTGACTCTGGGCTTTTCTTATTAAGATCTACTAGAACTCGTGTTACAACTCTGCCTTGCTAAAAACCATTAGATTACATTCCTAAAGCGAGCCACCAAGGTCTGTTTTCTTACTTAGCTATCTCCTCCTCCTGAAGCTGACCACCAAGGTCCAGCTATCCAAGTATTGAAGACCAGCAATCAAAAGCCCCCTTGGCTCACCCAATTAACGTGCCCAATTAAAATTAAACACCCGACCTTAACAGGGGTTCCCCCCTTACCTTTATAAACTTCCACTTGCCTAGGGGCCATACCTGTCTCCTCTATTCAGAGTCAGTCCTCTGTCCCTCTCTGAAACAAACACCCATTCTCTCTCTCCCTTCTTCCCGTCTCCTTCTCCCGCATCCTCCATCTGCTGACTTCATCTCTCATGGCCTGCTCTCTGTCCCACTGCGGGAAACAAATCTCTTTTGTGCTGAGAACTTGGTCTTGGGGGTCCTGAGCCAATACCAAATCGTTTAAAAAGTCTAGACTCACTTAAGGATTTTGTAAAAACACCGAGCCCCGAGCTTGCCCCAAGCTCAGGATTTAAAATCCCCACTTTGGAAATCTCCACCCTAGAAAGTTGCCCCCCCCCTCTTCCCTGGGAAACTCAGAGCTGCTACACGTACAGTGACTGTCCACCTGTGACGGAGAATTAGGTCACTGTGCCCCATCCACACTCATTTATTCTCAGTAGCGTCACCGGTGGTTATGAGTTGAGAGTAATAGCAAAGGTGACACAGGCACACACTTAAAAGACAGTTTAGCAGGTGCCTCACAGATGCGGTGGGGTTTTTTGTTTGTTTGTTTTTAATTTAGACTCTTTATCCCTTTTTCAATTAGCCCAGCCCTAGGAGGGTTGCGATGTAGGTAGAAGTACCACTGTACCTGGTTTTCTTCATCTCGATATGTCAGAGTTAGTGGAATAGCTATCAGTTATAACACACAGACTGGTGAGGCCCTTAATGGTGACTTCAGCTGTGGCTCACTTGCAGGAAAATGCTGCTAGCTAAGAGGTCGGTGACAGTGTCCACATAGATGAGGGCATATCTGCAAGCCTCGACGACAAGCATAGGGCCTATGAAGTCTACCTGCCAATCTCTAATCAGACAGCAATGGATACATATGCCCAATTAGGGCATCCATTTGGCACAGCTATGACCTGGAAGAGACCTCACGTGTTTGGACAGCACGGAAAATACCTCCCATAGATTCCAGCAGCCTTAGATGTTTCCAACCTCTGTTGGCTCTCTGATGACCAGACTTAGTGAACACCTTCCGAGGGCTGTGGGCTGCCGAAAAGCCACCAGGAGTCACGATTCCTGTTGAACTGTGTTACATATTTCTTTTCACATTTGTTGTCCATGCAGTGGCCCGTCCAGCGAGTCCTCCTTTTTCTGCTGGGCCACTGAAAGTGAGGCCTCTAAGCACAACCCAAATGACAGTGGATTGCCACGGGCTATGTCTTTAATTACTATCCATGCTGCTCTGAGATGAGCCCACTGGCTTCTCTTTTACTTCTCCCTTTCCCGGCCACATCTTATTTGTACTGCTGTTCTACCCATCGTGCTTCTTCTGCCTCCGAGTACACTCTGTGGGTCAGACACCGACAGATATTGGGAGGAGGGTTGGTTCAATTACATGAACACCGGGTAGAGTTGGCCACCTCCACATACAAGCTTCTCCTAAGGTGGGGGATGTGGAGACAGAGTGGCTTCTGGCCGCACAGCTAGCTGGGCAGACACAGCGGCACTCTGACAGAAAGGCCAGGGAAGGACAGAACGCCAGTTTCAAGAGGTCCTGGAAAGCCAGCTGGCCGTGCCGCAGCCCACCTGTGATACTCACACCAGAGGCTAAGACAAGAAAATTGTGAGTTTGAGGCTAAACCTGAGTTACGTAACAAGACCCCCATCTCCAAAAAACAAAACAGAAGTGGTCTTGGGGATGAAGACTATGGCACTGGTGAACACTACTCTCCTGGGGAGCTCTCGGGGAAGGCAGGCACAGCAGCTCTTGGCAGGGCTGGGTGGACAGAGTGCACACAGTTTGGATACTCAGAAATGGCTTACACATATTTTGGTCAGGCCTTACTTTTCGTAAAGCTTTGTGTGTTAAAATGTAGCCTACTCTCTTGAGTGTTTACGGACTAACTGCAGTTTCTTGAATCATTAAGCAAAAGCTATGTTCACACACTATTTGAGTAAGGAAACGAGCCTGCCCCACCCTTCCAACTTCGTACTGAGAAATAAATTGCATATACCTATGTACGATTATAACATGCTTTAAGATAAGCTGACTTAGTGCTACATTAATTTATATTTTATCTTTTCACATAAGAACATTATTTTATCTCAACATGGAACATCATGGTTGCTTATATCTGTATCATAGAACCTAGGACACAGCTTCTTTCCACGAACACACACACACACAACACACACACACACACAACACACACACACGCACGCACGCACGCACGCACGCACGTGAGCCATCCTTCCTTACACAATCAGCTGGAGCATATGTTTGTTTCTAGAAGTCTCCCTGGGTGTCCTCAAACACGGTTCTGCCAGGCTTCTAATGGGTTGAAACAAGAGTGCACCAATGCCTTCCTTAGCATTCAGCGCTCAACGTGTCTAACAAGCAGGGGTTTCGAGTCGAAGTCCCGCGCCCTGAGACAGTCATTTGATTTCGCTCATCATTCATGCTCGATCTCATCCTTTACCCCTCCACTTGTGTCTGTTCTGGGCGGGGTTATTTTTTTCCCGTCCTACTCGTCACCAGGCTGGCACCGGCTGCGCAGCACCGGCCGGAACTCTGAGGACCGCGCGTGCGCCGCGCTCCACCCAGGCGGGGCCGGCGCAGGCGCGGGGCGCGGCCGGTGCGCGCGGCTGAGCTTGCGCCATGGCTCTCCGGCCGCGCAGGACTTTCAGGCGGCGCCAGGCCGAGCCCAGCGACAGCGAGGACGACGGCGAGGGCGCGGAGGAGCAGCCCGCGGAGCTGCCGGCCGGGGCACAGGGAGCGGAGCCGCCGCGCAGGGCCCGAGGCCCCCGGGGACGAGGTCGGGTGTGGGCGAGCTCCCGCCGCAGCCCCGCATCTGCTCCCCGCAGCGATCGCAGCGCAGGTGACCGGGCCGGGAGGGCTGTCTGTGCTGCCCGGGCCGATGCGAGGCCCCCTGGTTTTGCTGGCACGATGCGGTTTGCATGCGCAGGCGACCCACACCTGAGTCCTCAGAGAGGGGCCGAGCTCCTCCCGGCGCTGGTGAAAGCAGCCGAAAGTTAGACGTGCCTTTTGCAAGTTTCTTAGCAGTGTTCTAAGAACACCCGACAGTTTACTTAAAGAGTTTGGAACTTTGTTATTGGAAAAAGTTTCTACACCCGGATAAGCCTCTCTGCCCACGCGGCAATCCAAATCAGACCAAACCTATTTAGAAAAGAAAACGAAACAAAACAAAAAAACACGTTTAATGGGTACAGTGCGCCACTATAGTCTTCCATCCCCCGTAGAGGAGATGGGAGACCCCGAGTCTGTTCGCTGGGGGGCAGTTCAAATACCCTGGGGGAGGCGCCATCATTTGGCGGGCTTTCTGAGATGCAATAGGGTTTGCAGGGAGATGGGGGAGGGGGTCTCGGGTGGAACCTCCTCCACCGTAACATTCCAGACTCTGGGTTTGTGGGTGCCAGGGGCTGGGGTGAAGCTTACACCTTAACAGCCCCTTTTAAAATGAGTTATCTTCAGTAACAACAAAAAGTGGGCACAAATAATGTAAAACGGTGTATTGTGACTGAGATTGGTGACACTATGGACTGTTTGATTTGTCACTTAAGGAGTAGAGAGGCCGCTCAGCGGTTAGGAGCACTGGCTGTTCTTCTAGAGGAACTAAGGTCAGTGCCCAGCACCCCCACATGGAGGCTCACAATGGTCGTACCTCTAGGAGGTTGGGAGCCCTCTTTGACCTTGTCGGGCACCAGTTGTACATACCATGCATGCATACATACAAGCACACATACATACATACATACATACATATGTAATACATATGAATATGCAAGCAGAACACTCATACTTCATCAGTCCTCAAGTCCTGGCCTTTCTTACAGTTATTTTTAGCTATATTAAATATTATTGATTTCTCATATATGCTTACTTGTAAATGAAGGTTGGGCATACTTAATGGTGCACAAGATGATTTGAAATACCTTGGGTTGTTTACACAGATCTAATTTATTTTCATGGTGGGGACACATAAAATCCTTCAGCCATTTCCAAGTAGAGCATACAGCAAAACACACTGATACTCACTAGCATCTCTGTTGTACAATGGATACCCTAAACTTAGTCTGTTCACCTAGAGTTTGAATGATCTTTTGGTTGGTGACATAGAGTGTGTCACTCATCTGCTCCACCTTGAGTACGGAAGCCAGACTCACCGTTTCTTCCCTTATAGAACAGTGGGTCTCAAACTGATTTTGCCTTTGGACTTTCTTTGCAACTCGTAAAAATAGAGGTTCCGAAGAGGTTTTGTGGGTTATTTCAGTTTTGTTACCTCTGTCCTTAAGAAGATGTGTATTCAGTTCAAGACATGGTAATAAAATGAATCATTTTCATTGTCTCATCCACCAGTGTGAATGAAGCGGGCATCCCCTCCTGGAGTGTGGGGGTTGTTAGCTGCCTGAGCGGGTGCTGGGAACAAACTTGGCTTTCGAGGACAGTGTGTGTCTTGAGCTGTGCCCCGCCTCCTGCCTGCCCTCTAAAATACGTTTATTTGTCCCAGTTCTTTATGAGCTGCATACCGTATTGAAATATAGGAAGCCGTATGAATTGTGTATGTTTATTATTTTGGTTCAAATGTTTTGACTTTTCTCGCTTATAAAGGTGTCATCTTAGACCCCGGAACAGCTGATCTCTCAGCGGGTGAAGAGGAAGAAGCACACCCCTCGTCGGAAAGTAAGGGTGATGAGAGTCCAGGCTCGGATAGCTCTAGCTCGCTGGGAGAAAAAGAAGTTTCACCCATAGGTTGGTAATCTTAATATTTTACATAACTAATTTAACTTCCTTCCTTTTTTTCAGACAGGGTCTCACTTTGAACCCCAGGCTGGTCTGCAATTCATTGTGGAGCTTAGGCTGGCCTCAAACCCACGCTCTGCCTCCCGAGAATACGATAGCACCATACCCAGCCCTAGTATAGGTTCTTTATACCCCAGTGATTCTTACTGTTGCTCATCACTTCTCCCTCTCTGCAGCTGGATTCCAGGAGTTCGGCTCAGTGTTAAGCTGTGGGTGTCTGCTTCTGCTTCCATCAGCTACTAGATGAGGGCTCTATGATAGCATATAAGATATATATATATCGCTTAGATTGTTAGTGGGTCATCCTTGTAGGTCTTTGGACATTTCCCTAGTGCCAGATTTCTCTTTAAGCCTATAATGGCTCCCTCTATTATGGTATCTCTTTTCTGCTCTCCTCTGTTCTTTCCCTGACTCAATTTTCCTGCTCCCTCATGCCCTCCTTTCCCCTCCTCTTCCTCCTAGCTCCCTCTTCCCTCCCCCCATGCTCCCAATTTGCTCAGGAGATCCTGTCCCTCTCCCCTTCTCCAGGGGAGTATGCATGTCTCTCTTAGGGTTCTCCTGCATCAAGTACTCTTAACTGCTAAGCCATCTCTTCTGTGTGTCTCCTCCGCCTCTCCTCTTCCTCCTTCTGACATTTGTTTATTTATTATTTATCTATTCTCTTTGTCTCTGTCTCTCTTGATGTGTGTGTGTGTGTGCATACATACGCACACATGAGGATGTTCAGGTCAGAGCACAGCTTACATGAATCTTTCCTCTCTTTTCCCCAGGAAGGTCCCAGGGGTCACACTCAGGCTTGGCAGGCTTGAGCCACCTTTCTGTCTCCATGATTGTCTTGTCAGTGATTACTTACTGGTTTCTGGCAATTGCCATGTATTGTTTCATGATTGACTCTACACATTTTGTTTTCCTTAGGACTGCTGCCTCTGAGCCTGTTGTATAATGGCTGAGACTTCTGAAATCTCACTTTCCCTCTTGTGTCTAGAGCCTTTGCAGTTATGTCTTCTATTTGCCTGATACATTTGTTTCTCAAAGGGGTGAGGTCAGGATTGAGGGGTGGCTGAGTTGGTAGAGCAAGTGCCTAGCGTGTATGAAGCCCCGTATTCGGATCCTCGGCATCACAAAAACTGGTCATGGTGGTCCATGCCTGTAACCCCAGCATTTGGAAATGGGAAGAAAGCAGGAGGGTCAGAAGTTCAGAGTCATTCTTGCTTACATAGTGGCTGCCTGGAGTACATGGAACTTACAGTGTCTGTTGTTTTCAGACGCTTGAAGTGGTGGGAATTTTTCATGCCATCATAAAGTATAAAGGTAAACTTCATGCACAAAGAAACCTGTTCCTAAATTTCAAGAATTCATGTCTGAATATATGATATAACATAGAAATAAAAGAAAAGGTAAAGTTGCATTAAAGTTGACATTTAGGGGCATAAGAGAGGGCTCAGCAGTTAAGAGCAGCGGCTGCCCTTCGAGAGGCTGTGTGTTGTTACCGTTTCTCGTGTGTATGACTGTGTGTGTGTGTGTGTGTGACTGTGAGTGTGTGTGAGTGTGTGTGCGAGCGTGCGTGTGTGTGTGACTGTGAGTGTGTGTGTGTGTGTGAGTGAGTGTGAGTGAGTGAGTATGTGAGTGTGTGTGTGTGAGTGTGTGTGTGCGTGTGTGAGTGAGTGTGTGTGCGAGTGTGTGTGCGTGTGTGACTGAGTGTGTGTGTGTGTGTGTGTGTGCGCGCGTGTGTGTGTGTGTGTGAGTGTGTAGAGGAGTTGGTGTCCTGTGTCTTCCCTAAGTCAGGCCGCTGTGCCGCTGACGCCAGCTTCTGCCTGTCTCACAAAGGTCTCACTGTGCTCAGCTCCTTGACGTTCCTGTCCTGACAGAGCCTCCAGAAGTGAGAGCCAGGAAGAGAGAGGCACAAGGGAACGGTGTGCGTGCATTTCCTGCTAGATTAGGTTCATTTCTCTGTTGAGCATTTTGTGTCTGTATATTTTCTTCCTTTACTGGCTAGACTTTGAGTCGTTTATTGCAGTCATGTGAGTCTGTCTAAGCGGTGGAAAGTTTAGGAACGTGGTGCCTTATTTTTCTTGCCTTGAGTGCAAGGAGTGCCTGCTCTGTAGCTGTTTGGTTTTCACTGTCCTCTTCATCTGTTTCAGTTAAGGTCCCTGATGCAGCTTTTATCCAGGAAGCCCGCAGAAAACGTGCGCTGGCCAGGACCCCGGGCGACTACATTTCACTGGATGTACACCACCCGTCCACCACTTGTGACAGCAAGAGAAGCAATGAAGAGGACACAGAAAGTGATCCCGATGACTGTGAAAAGAGAATACTGTTTGCCCCAAAGCCTCAAACACTCAGACAAAGAATGGCTGAAGAAACATGTATGTGTTTAATCTATTTACAGCCATATGAGATCAAGACATTTCCTTTACAATAGGGAAATTTCTGTTTGCTCGTGACCATGTTTTCTGGCATTTCTTAAAAAGTTGCTGTGGAGATGGGGATGCAGCTCAGCTGGCAGTCTTGCCTAGTGTGCATGAAGCTTTGGGCCCCACAGTGAGAACCTGTCTTACCCCCACCCAAAAAAAGCAGTACCAAGCTGAATTTCCAACACCTATCTTATGTCTTAAAAGTGTTGGTATTAATTTGTTATCAATTTTGGTCTACAGTATCATGGCTTTTAAACGATATGACTCTACCATGTCATATAACTTTATCTCAGTGTATGTGTTAATGGCATTTACTAATGCTGGATCCCTTCCTTGATTTTTTGAGGAGTAAAAGTAAAACACTCTTATTTTTGAAATGTTGGAAAGCATTGCCACCCTTTAGAAAGGGGTTGCTATTGCTGTTACCATGACAGATTACAGAAATCTTAGGTTTTATATGCTAAGGTCTTCCCTGTTGTAAGGACCTCCTCTTGTCAGCAGTGCTCAAGCTGCAGAGGGCCGTTTGCATTTCTTATCTATAACACGTGTGCCTTGCCATGGTTTCCCAAAGGATAAAACTGGTTCCTTGTACCCAGAAACTTTTGCTTGTGTTTGAGACAGCATCTCGTGTATCCAGGCTAGTCTCAGAATTCAGACCTTTAATTTCTGGTCCCCGTATCCCTACTTCCAAGTACCAGGGTCATATAATTACACGTGTGTGCCACCAGCACGTGAGACTTACTGGGTCCTAGGGACTGAACTCAGGGTCTCATGCATGCCACGCAAGCACTCTGCCAACTATGCTACATCCTAGGCTTCCAGAAACTGTTTTTTAAATGTTCAATTCTCAGATATGAATTAAGCATCTTTTTCTTTTAAAAAAATTATTTATTTATTTCAATTTGTATTGATTTTTGCTTATTTTATGTATGTAAGCTCACACGTTTGTGTAAATGTGGGTGCCCATATGGATATGTACAGGTCAGGGTGCACATGCGGAGGTCAGCAGGATAAATCGCGGTGGTTGTTTCTCTTCTGTCCTGTGGTACGGGTCCCAGGATGGAACTCAGGTCACCGAGCCTGATGTCAGACGCCTTTAACCATTGGGCTATCTTGGTTAAAGATCGTGTTATTTGCGGGTGAGAGTATGGGCACACGAATGTCACAGAGTAAGTATGGAGTTCAGAGGACAACTTATGGGAGTTGATTCTCTCCCACCTGTGGGTCCTAAAGGGCTGTCAGTGGCCAGAGTAGACACTTTTAATGGGAAAAGAAAAACCGTTCGTTCTCCCCGGCCCTTGCAGGGCGCATGCAGGCCCTGGGCCCAGTGGTGCATTTGAGTTCTCATTGGGAGACAGCGCTTCAACCAGTGTTTAGCCCTGAGTACT
Organism: Cricetiscus sungorus; assembly: GCA_030556225.1. NCBI lineage: Eukaryota > Metazoa > Chordata > Mammalia > Rodentia > Cricetidae > Cricetiscus > Cricetiscus sungorus. The sequence continues at coordinate 2,130,832 of JANBXA010000202.1, read as the reverse complement.
GGCCTCATTTTTAGGTGACATTAACACTGGCTCCCCAATGCTGGATTATTAGGAAGAAGAAACTGCACGTGAATTGCTACTAGGCCTGCAGAAAGTAACCCTCAAGTCTGAGTACTGTTGCCGGAATGGGAAAATACTGAGTGCTAACGTGTTGACTTCTGGTTGTATAGCTGTCAGAAATGCAGAAGCCAGCGAAGAAGAGAGTCAGGAAGATGAAAATCAAGACATTTGGGAACAGCAGCAAATGAGGAAAGCGGTCAGGATCACGGAGGTAACTCTTTCTTTGCCGTGTGTTGGCATCTTGAGGGCGCTATGACACATCACCACAACGCAGTGACAGTACTTCTGAAAAGTTTTGGGGGTGGGGAGGCACTGGCGCCACAGTGCATGCATGGTCAGGGGATAACTGTAGAATTGGTTCCGTCTTTCCAAAGACCTGAGTTCTGGAGGTCAGACTCGGTCTCCATGCACAGCTTTTCTGCCCAGCCATCTTGCTGGCCTAAAATCCGCTTGCTCTCTCACAGCGTGGATCCTGTGAGCTGTCAGGGCTAAGCCTCCTCTCTGGAGACCCTAGGTAGGGAGAGCTGCTTTTCCCAGCCTGGACCACACAACAGCAGTCCCCGCCCCGCCTCCCCGTCCCCGCCCCGTGCCCGCCCCATCCCCGCCCCGCCTCCCCGTCCCCGCCTCCCCATCCCCGCCTCCCCGTCCCCGCCCCGCGCCCGCCCCATCCCCGCCCCGCCTCCCCGTCCCCGCCTCCCCATCCCCGCCTCCCCGTCCCCGCCCCGCCTCCCCGTCCCCGCCTCCCCGTCCCCGCCCCGCCTCCCCGTCCCCGCCCCGCCTCCCCGTCCCCCGCCTCCCCGTCCCCGCCCCGCCTCCCCGTCCCCGCCCCGCGCCCGCCCCATCCCCGCCCCGCCTCCCCGTCCCCGCCTCCCCGTCCCCGCCCCGCGCCCGCCCCGTCCCGCCCCGCCTCCCCGCGCCAGCTCTGCACCTTTGCTTGGTGAAGGTAGGAGCAGTGGCATAAGTTAGTGGTTCCTGTCTTCATGCCCTTGTCTGACACGGTGGACTTGGAGAGCCTGCTGTGCACAGGTGGCGTGGTCGCCAGAAAGACTGAGGATCAGGGCCATAAGATACTCTTTTAGGAATGTGTTCTCTGCAGGTTCCAAATTCCAAACAGCCATGGCTTTACTTACTCATGTTTCTTCAAGAACTGCATGAGTTCCCGGGAATGCATCAGAAAATCAGCAAAACTAGCTTCGAAACCTCATGAACTAACTTTGGTTGAAAATTTGTTTTGTGCATATGAATTCAGTAGACTTTAGCTAGAACGGTAGCTCAGGGTAGTGCGCCTGCCTAGCCTACACCAGGTCAGGTTACTTCTCAGCACTGCAGAGGCGGGAAGACCGGGCGGGGCCGGGGCGGAGCGGGAAGGAGGCGGGGTTAGTTGGTTCCATGTTGGATTTTGGTTTGGGAGTTTGTTTCTTTAGACAGGGTCTCGCTCTGTAGCCCATGCTGCCCTGGGACTCGCCTCTGTCTTCTGGGATGTAAGGCATTTACCACAGTTCTTAGCTGGAGAAAGAGGCATTAATATATTCTAAAATTGATGAAGTTTTTTTTTTAATGTTCTGTTGCGACCGTGATATTCCAAAGGCTTGGAAACATTATTTAGTCTCCTTCCTGTGGTAAATGAAGTTGTTTTGTTACAAGTAATTTTTCCCATTGTTTTAGGGACAAAACATAGACTTTTCCCACAACAGTGACTCTCAGAAACCGAAGAAGTTTGACGCTTCCATTTCATTCCCGCCAGTAAATTTGGAAATTATAAAGAAACAATTAAATAACAGGTGAGTAATGCTTATTTTGTAATTTGCACTTGTCCTCAGTGATTAATAGTAAAAAAAAAAATCACTATGCTCTTTTAGTTATTAAACATTAATAGTAAACAGGCTTATAAGGAAAAAAATTATTTCACCATATATAAGCAATAGATTTTCTTTGTCTTGTCAGTCTTAATGGCAGGTAATCCTTGCATGGTTAAAAACAGTAACTACAATGTTTTTAACTTATATGACTACAGGCATTTTTTCTATTCTGCTGGGGTTTTGTCATTTTGTTTTGTGTTGTCTTTAGAGACATCGTGATCTTGGTTGTAGCCGCTGGCCTTGAACTTCTGTCCTCCGAGTTCTATGTTTCATAACCGTCCATGTTCTTGCACAGTGGACCAGCATGCTCACCTACAGCACACATTTCATGTTTGTTCCTATTGTTAATTTACTCCTCTGTTCTAAGTCTCGGCCGTATGTTGCTACAGCAGGGAATGTGTCTCTTTGCTTTGCTGCATTTTGTTTGTTGAGACAGGGTCTTACTCTGCAGCCCAGGCCAGCCTCAGATGTCACTGTGTAGCCGTGGCTGGCTTCGAACCATGGTCCTCCTGCCTTGGCCTCCTACTGCTGGGATTACAGGTGTGTGCAGCTGTACCTGGCTTTGCCTGCGTGCGCATATGGTTTCTTTGTTAAAATCATTATCGGAAAATTTGCCATGGCCAGGAGCTTTTTTGTATGACTCTTGGTACAGTGCCTTGGTACAGTTGATTATTGCATCGAGCAGATAGTGCTGGCCTGGTGGCTGTGCGTTGCTCAAATTATGGCACGTCCTGTCAGATACTACTTGTTCTAAATGTTTAATTGTAGAATATACTCGGAATCTAGTGTCTGCTGGTCCCTGCTTATGAGAGAGAGAGTAGATGTGATGGTCAGGGTTTGATTAGCCTATGTGACAGTTTGGAACAGGAGGTACATTCAGTTCTGCTACCTTTTAAAGGATATCTTCGTTTTTCTTTACAAAGGATATCGTGCATAGTGCATGGGTGGAGGCAGAGCATAGCACTGAGGGCTCGGTTATCTCTACATGGGGTCTGGAGATTGAACTCGGGGCATCGGACTTGTGCAAGTCAGCTTTAAAGTGACTGAGTTCCTTAACCACATTGCAGAATCTGTCCGCTGCAGCTGTTTGTTTAAAGATATTTTTACAGAAAATCTGTAATAGTATGAAATAAGTATTTGAAATCTTAAGGCGTACAGCACTTAGTGTCTGAATACTGAGGGGTTAGCAGACTCCAGTGTGTTGGTAAATGACGTTTTATTGGAACACAGCTCTGCTGGAATGTTCAGTACTGCCTGTGGGTGCTTTGGCGAGATACAGCACAGAGCGGAGCAGCAGCAAGAGCAGTTATGTAGCTCTAAAAGCTGAGATATTTACTGTCTGACCCGCTACAGAATAAAGCTCGCCAGCTTCTGAGTGAGTGTTCTGCAGTGGTGATATGGAGTGAAATTATTTCAACAGATTCAGGATTATTTCTCAAGGACACTCATTATCATTTACTGGTGTCTTAATTAGCTTTCCTAGTTAGAACAAAGCAGAATCAAAGCTACCACATCAAGAATTGTGTATAAGCCAGAGCCCATCTGGTGTTTCTTGAGGGGTTATATCTAAGACAGTGATAGAATGACAGACAGTGAGTCACTGGTGTAGATTGATGTTTCAGGTACTCTGAGTAAATGCTACTTTTAACTTTATTCTGTTTTCAACCAGCTTCTTTATTTTTAAAAAAAGTCTTAATTTTTAAATAAACGAGTGCAAAATGATACACACCAAAAAGGAAGTTGGCTTTCCCCAGGAAATGCCACCAGTTTCTTGTATTTTCTTCTAGAAATTGTCTACTGTGTGTATCTTATAGGCGTACACAGCATTTTTATATTATCCCAGTTTTTTTCTTTATAAAAAAGAAGCCAATATATACCCTGTTGTGTGGCTATCTTTTTAACATACTATATGCTCAGAAAATCTGTCACTAAAAAAGAAAAGAAAAAGAGTCTATCACTAATAATGTTCTACTTCAAATTATTCACTGATGATATTTTCTGTATGTTATTATTTTTTAGGTCTTGTGTGTGTGTGTGTGTGTGTGTGTGTGAGAGAGAGAGAGAGAGAGAGAGAGAGAGAGAGAGAGAAGGTAGATGGGTAAGTGACTGGCCTAGAACTTGCCAGTAGGTTAAGCTAGCTAGACAGAGCAGGAGGGTTGCTGGGATCACAGCTCTGCCCCGATGCCAACCTTGTGTGGGTTCTGGAGCTCTCACTGGTCCTCATGCTTGCAGGGCAGGCCCTTCCAGACTAAGCTATCTCTCCAGCTCAGCTTTCACTCATTTACACAAAGTAAGGGAAGTGTTTTTCACTACATTTAGGCACAAGACATACAGCTCAAAGACTGAAGAAGTTCTAAGAACCAGGTTGGCAGGATTCGTTGATGTTTCTTTTTTTTTTTGGTCTGATTAAAGTTCATGTACTTTGAATGTGTTCATATTTTATTGATTTGCTAATTCTAGAGCATCCACAGAGTTCAGATGCTAATGCCACATATATTCCAGATGCTGTGAAAGAAAAATACTTCATGTGTTACTGTTGGCTTTGTCTGTGATGGGTAACTTGGAAGTAAGCGGTGGTTGAAGTGGTGTGTGTCATACCCTCGAGGGCTGGACGAGTAGGCTGTCCTCACTTTAGCAGAGCAGCACGGGGTCAAATGGAGCGGGCACTGTGGAGCAGCAAGTTCTAATTGCAAATCAAATTCTAATTCCATCAGAAATCACAGATCAGATAGGTCATATACCAAGCCATAACATGTTTAAACGGTGTGTCTTCCTAGCGAGACCACAGGCTGATATAACAGTGAGCACGTGGATTTCCTTGTTTTCACTAAAACCTTTGATTGGTCTTGGTGCTTTCTCTTTCAGCTTGTAAGTTCTGATCAATCTTAGCCGCAAACTGAGTCATTGTACCTTAAAACTAGCATATAAATAAGGCGGTGGCACATGCCTGTAATGCCTGTAATGTGGGGGCAGGGGGATTGGGTTCACGGCCCTCCTTTCGGTACATAGGCCAGCTTGGGTTAAAGAGACCTAATTTCAAGAAATAACTAAATCTACAAATAAATCCTATGGCCAGCCTCTGTTCCTAATGCCTGGTACCCCCCCCCCCAGAATGGTAATTGTGATCTTCCTGGGTTCACATCACAAACCTAGTAAACCCACATTTGTTTGGTAACCACAACCCCTAGTTGTATTTGAAAACGTCTTCATTAGAATACCTCTTAAAAGGAAAGGTATGAAAAATGAAACTTTCATTTTATTTAGGTTAACATTACTACAGGATTCTCATCGCTCGCACCAGAGAGAATATGAAAAATACGTACAAGACATCAAGAGTTCAAAGACTGCAATCCAGAACCTGGAGAACACATCGGACCACACTCTAAACTACAAATTCTACAAAGGCATGAAACTTTATGTGGAAAACATAATCGACTGTCTAAACGAAAAGGTATATATAAATATGGATGAAGCGAGAACTCTCTTACTTAGCAGAGGCTAGGGACATGGCCAGGTGTTAGTCAAGCATGAGGACCTGAGCTCTGAGTCTCAGGACCCGTGGTGCTGGGGGATTTCAGCCGGTTCCTACTGTAACGCCCAGGGTGGCCTTGACTCACAATCCTCCTGCCTCAGCCTCCTGAGATCTGGGATTACACTTACTATGCCCCTGACAGAGTTTTAACCTGGCATTGCCCATTCTCATTACTATTAGACATGGGCTGTTAGTTGGCTCTGGGGTTTTGAGTTTTTTGTTTTCATTTGGGTTTTGGTTTTTTAGTTGCTGTTGTAAGTTATGTAAAATTTTATATGTCCATTTTAAGAAAAAGTTCTCATATTACATCCCAACTGCAGTTCCCCCTCCCTCCTCCCAGTGCTCCCCTCCACCCTCTCTCCCCCAGACCCTCTCTTCCGTCTCCCTTCAGGAAAGGGCAGGCCTCGAAGCAAAGATGGCATATCATGTTGCAATCCCCTCGTATTAAAGCTGGATCATACATACATTTTGTGTTCATCTAAGACACTTTACTGGAAAATAAAACTCATTGCTAAGTATAAGTAGTTCTCAGGCTTATACAGCTTTTGCCAAAGGGTTCTCCACAACGAATGGTGATTTATTCACTGGATTAGTAAAAATGGAGTCTGTAGACTGTCGGTTTTGATGGAGGGGGGAACAGCCTTCATTTTATCGCCTGGGTTAGTTTCACTTGTGAACAAGTCTAAGTCCGGCTGACTTGGAGCCTCGTGTAGCCGATCGTAGCCTTACCCTTGCGGTGAGCCTTCTGCCTTAGCCGCCCACGCTGTGGGATCCAGGTGTGTGAGCCTCCAGCCTTGAGTGACTCTTTTCCTGTGAGCTCTCAGAGTCCTTTGCTCTGTTCATGTTTTGGTTCTAGGGGACATTTTTTCCTTTTCTTTTTGCTTTTAGAATTTAAACAAATCTTTCAGGTTTCAGACATTGTTTATTTACTTTGTATGGGTGTTTTTGCTTGCATGTGTGTCTGTGCAGCACATGTGTTCCCTGTCTGGAGTCCAGAAAAGGACGTCAGCTCCCCTGGAACTGGAGTTTCAGATGGCTGTGAGCTGCCGTGTGGGGCCCTCGGGAGAACAGCCAGTGCTCTTAACCACTGAGCCATCTCTCCAGCTCCCGATTTAAACTTTGTAATGCTTATCCAATTTGATATAAAATGTGCCAGTCTTTTCTTTTGTGGGGTTTTTTCATACTTGTATTTTTTTAATTTTTACGCTATAGTTTTAAGTCTTCCGCTTTACACACTGTGTTTTGCGCAGTCCTGGTGTCGGGGTCCTCTGTTACCTTTTTACAAGGCCCGTTATTGAAACCACAGAACTTCAAAAGAAAAAAGATAGTTAAAAAAGTAAACTCTACTTCCCATGTCGTTCTGCCCAGGAAATACTGTGTCCGCACATGCTGTCAGTTGATGCTTGCGTTCCGTTCGTTGAATGTTTTAGTCTAAGTTTTCTGATTAGCGGTTAAAAGCCTGCCCACCTACACGGGTTGCTGTAGCCGCACCCCTGGAAGCAGCTGTAGACACCGAATGAATCCGCTGCTCTTAAGTAGGAGTTCAGTGTCTTGAAGTCACAGTTTTTGTATCCAAGTCCTCTTTCCTCTCCCTAGTGTCTCTCTTCCATTTTATGAAGTTTATTCTGGTGCTGGGGCTCAAACCTGGGGCCTTAAACACGCAGGCAAGCACTGCAGCACTGAGTTACATCCCAACCCCCATGCCTCGGTTTCCCAGATCTTGCCAGCTTCTTGCAGTATCTGCTTTGCCCCTGTCCTTTCACTCCCGCCTGTCCTCTCCTTTTCTACTTGTCTCTTGACGCCGTCCTGACCCGGATCATTGGGTTTCACACTAATATTGGAATTATTTTTTCAAGAGCTGAATGTATATGTGTGATTACAAGTAATACCTTTTGCTCTTTGAATAATCCGTCATTGATAACTGCAGAATGCGGTTTATGTGTTTCAGATTGCCAGCATTGAGGAACTAGAGTCGTCCACGTACACTTTGCTTTCTAAACGATCAGAAGCACTTTTGAAACGCAGACAAGAGGAGTTAAAATGCGAATCATCCTATTTGCAAAAGCTATCACGTTAGTGGCTTTATGTTCCATTATTTGCTAAGCTAGCTTGCCATCTGGGGAATACAAATACTTTTAGTTCTGTATTTAAAAAAGTACTATCTGTCGTAAAATATTAATTTAAGGTGTGTTACTTTTGTTTATACTCTGGCACATTTGTTTAATGACACAAATATGTGTTTGATTAAATGAAATTCACCTGAGGTCAGGAGGCTGGGTCAGCAGCTAGCCAACAGGAAGTTGTAGGGAGGAGCCAGGGGGGAGGAGCTGGGTGGGGGAGGAGCCGGGTGGGGGAGAAGCCAGTGGGGAAAGTTTGTTACAAGGAGGGTGGGGGTGGAGCTCTTGGGAGACAGGAGGAGGAGAGCTCGGTGAGCTATTTGCTCTCGCCTCTCTGGGAAGGACTCTACCTCAGCCTTTGAGTTCTTTAGTGGGACGGAGATCTAATAAGATTCCTTAGTAGCTTTGAAAGAGTTGGTGCCTGAAGGAGCAGAATTCCCTGGGGCTGCTGGTCTTCCCGGGCTGCTCGTAGCAGCAGCGCTGCAGTAGCTGAAGCATAAAAGGTAGAAACAATTAACCGCTCCCCCAGTTAGGGTTACATCGCTGTGATGAAACACCGACACCAACAGCCACCTGGGGAGTAAGGGTCTGTTTCCTCACAGTTCCATGTAACACTTCATCGCCAAAAGCTGGAGGGGCAAGGGTTCGCTAGGGCAGGACCCTGCATGCAGGAGCTGGTGCAGAGGCCATGGAGGGCGCGGCTTACCAGCCTGCTCTCTTACAGAACCCCGGGCGTGGACCCAGGCTAGCCCGCCCACATCAAT
>JANBXA010000202.1:2082500-2115000 GCA_030556225.1 Cricetiscus sungorus | reverse complement strand
CTACACATGACATCTTTTTATTGGTAGTGCAAATAGATTTCAGTTTTTAAATATGGAATCTATCCAAGCATGAGAACAATGTGTCACTGTAGAAGTGTTACTAAAACGTGGGATATTTTAAAGTCCCCTCACCTCTTCATCCTAAGATAGTGGTAATTAGGGCTGGATACTTTCACTCACCTTTATTCTCAGTTATCTGCATGTCTTGTGTTGGGTTAGAGGCCTGTGCCACCCACCGTGCTTGGAAGAAAATAGGATTTCTTTTGCACAGCTAGGAGGACTACAAATGGGGTACCACTACTGAGTTTTGTTGTTGTTTTCGTTTTTCTCTTCCTTGATTAAATTTGTCCTTTGACAGTTTCGTGTGTGTATAATACATTGTCTCCTCTCTCACACACCCCCCTTTCATCTCCCTTCTGCCTCTGCATCCCTCCCTCTGAAAAGGTCAATTCTGTGTCCACATCTTTTGTGACCATGTGATTCTAACCAGGACTGTGTGTAGCCACGGTTTTGAACTGTCTATTGGATCCTGATAGACTCCAATAATTGTCCCTCCTCCAGGATCCATCAGTTGCCAGTAGTTCATCGAGAGGGGTAAGACCCCAGGACCTCCCCAACCCACAATTGGCTCTTGACATCCCGGTCTTGCACAGACGGCCACTGCTGCTCAGAAATCTTGTTTGCCATGGCTGGACCATGTCCTGAAGATAGCATTTCCTCTCTCTTCTCCCTGTCTTCTGCCCTTACAATCTTTCCATTCTCTTTGCTACAGCATTCCTTTTGCCTTAAATTAGAGAGTGGTATAAATGTCCTATTTGGAGCTGAGCACATGGGTCTCTGCATTCACCCCCATTTAGTGCAAAGACGAGCTTCTCTGGTTAAGAATGAGTAGCATACCAGGCTGTGGTGGCACACGCCTTTAATCCACCACGCAGGAGGCAGAGGCAGGTGGAGCTCTATGACTTCAAGGCCAGCCTGGTTTACAGGACCTAGCTCCAGGACAGCTAGGGCTACAGAGAAACCCTGTCTCAGGAGGAAAAAAAAAAAAAAAAAAAAAGAAATGAGTAGTGCTTGTCTAAGGCTGTAAACATAAATGTTTGGGCTGCAGATTTATGCCACATCAATTCACTAAACCACATTGGGGAAGTCACCCCTAGGCTCTGTGATCTCTCTAGTACCAGATGCTACCATCTTAGTTTGTCATTCTGTAAAAGTTGAATACACGGTCATGAGCTATATTCCAGCAATTCTATTCCAGTGTATATACCTATTTAAATATCCCTGTGTATTCTAAGAGACTCCCTATTTTATAGCATCATTAAGCATAATGGACCCCTTAATAGGAAACCATTGAGTGTCTAATGAGTAGTATTCATGCAACAAAATGCAGTATAGCTGTGAAAGTGACTCAGTGACAACCACATGCTTCGCCTAAGTTTCTTATGGCATTGCAACATTGTAACAGCTGCTCTGACTGCAGGCCAGTTGACACTGTTACAGTTACCTGATTTGGTTACTGTATTTCCAGTTATGGCATGTGATGCTTTCCAATTTTTAAATAGGATTTACTTAAATCTGTTGTTGGAAGAATTAAGAAGTCAATAGAAGATGATGTTTTTATTCCTCTATATCCAAAGAGGTAAGAGCTCTTCATTTTTATACTGGTGGAAATAGCTTTTCTTTTGGGGGATGGGGTGGTGTAAGACACACCCTGATGTAGCTCAGGCTACCCTTGAACTTTCTATAAAGTTGAGAATGATCTTGAATTCCTCATCATTCTGTGTGTCTTCCTGCTTCCCCCTTCCCAAATGCTGGGATTAGAGGCATGTGCCATCCTGTCTAGCCTTGAAAGAACACAGATTTGTTTAAGGATGTAATGTAAAAGACACTACAGTCTTTCCTAGACCTAATGCACATAGGGTTTTAAGATGCAAACTGAGATTTCCACAAACATTTTTCTAACTCTCCTGTGCACTACATAAGATGCTCAGGCCTTGAATGTTATGTATGTGAGTGTTTCTTGTTTTTAAATTTACCCTAGTGTCAGGAGGTTGTAGCTAGAGAAATAAAGAGCACAGCTTCTTAGCTCCACCATCTGTCGGTTGTTTGACCCTGGGCCCTTGCTGTGTCATTGTCAGAACAGGGAGGGAGAAATCAGTAGCTACCCCCACAGGATAGCAGGGCGGTGAAGGCAGTGTTCAGAACAGAGCAGTGTCGTGTACAGAGGCAGCATAGCACACGGCCTAAAGCATCGTGGACACAGCTGTGAACTCTCTTCATCCTAGGAAACACAGCCTTGATTTATGTACTTGCCAAGAAAGCCTTCTGGGTGGTGATGATTTGTGAACTCTAGCTTCCCAATGATAACTCCCAAGGTGGAAGTTGGGGAGGGTAGGGGTGTACTTGGAGATCCCTGATTTGAGTCAGGAAGAGGTATCTGCAAATAAAAATGATGCCCCAGTAGGATTTGTTATTATACTGTTTCAGGTACCTAGCACATTCACATGGTTCAAAGTATGTGTGTGGTTTGTTTACATTTAAAGCAATCGGTTCTGAGCCTTTTGACTAAAATGGAGTGAATCTTTAAAATGTTTTTAAGGTTTATATACTGCGAGCATTTGCCTGTGTGTATGTATGTATACCACATGTATGCCTGGTGCCTGAAGAGATCAGAAGAAATCATTGAATCCCCTGGAGCCGGAATTACAGGCGGTTGTGACCCACACAGCTGTGGGTGCCAGGAACCGAACCATGCCCTCTGCAGGAACAGCAAGCGCTCTTAACTGCTGGGCTGTTTCTCCAGTTCCTAATACGAGTTTTATTATCTCACCCTGATTTCTGACTGCAGATTTTGCCGTTTATCGTATATATGCTGTAATCTCATTCCCCCCTCCTGTAAAGAAGCAGTATATGTATTATAAGCAGGGAAAGCAATTGTACTTTTTTCACTAGTACATAGTGAAGTCATTTATGTCATCATGTAAGTAACTTTGTCATTTGCTTTTCAACTGCACAATAGGCATGTAGGAGTTCTGTAACTGACCAGCATGTGAGTGGTAATCTCTTACCAACAATGAGGCTGTAAGCAATCTGGCAGGTACACTATTCTATGTAAAGCCAATCATATCTACCAGATGCACTTTCTGGAAGTCACTGTTGCTGAGTGTGGGTGCATTTGTAATTCTTGGTAGATAGCATCACATTCATTTTCCATTTAGGTTGTTCAGTTGCTTAATTAGAAATAAACAATAGGGGGTGACGAGAACGCTTGGTGGTTAAGAGTGTGATGCTCTTCCAGAGGACTAGAGTTTAACTCCCAGCACCCGGTTGGGCAGCTCACAGATGCCTGTAACTCCAACTCCAGGGGCTCTGATGGCCTCTTCCACCCTCTGCAGACAACACGCTTGGCGCTCGTGTGTGCAAGCCACACAGACACTCAGATATACACAGAATCCAAAACAGACAAACAACAAAAAGCCCTATTTCTTGCAGTTTTATTCTGAAAGAGTCCTTTATATCTCCTCTTCCTCTCCCCCTCCTTCCTTTCCTACCCTCCCTCCTCCTCATTTGTTTCAAATTAGTTCTGAAGAAGGAAAAATGTCACCACATTCGAAGTTCCAAGAAAGACAGTTCTGGGGAGCTCTAAAGGTAAGCAGAGCACTATTTTTGAAGGAATCTATATTAATCTTCGCAGCCATTCAGTACGAGTTGACCTGCACTCTGCCATTGTAGCACAGAAACACTAACGGTCTGTCAGTATGTAAATAAGTGAACTTGCTGCTTGGATAAGCTGTGCATATCAACACTGGACTCTGAACCCCACGTCATTTTCTCAGAGGAAAGTATGCTGTGTTTAGATTTATTTATCTGTTTGTTTATTTGAGACATAGTCTCACTGTATAGTCCTGAATGGCCTGGCCCTCGCTATGGAGACCAGGCTGGTCTTCTACCCCATAATAGGCCTTCCTGCCTCTGCCTCCTGTGTCCTGGGATTGTAGGCATGTGCCTCCATGCCCAGCCTTATTCTGTTTTGTTTTGTAGTAATTTTAAATGTCCTTTAAAAATGTGAAAGCAGTTTTTGTCTCATGGACCCTACAGAAGAAGCATTGGGTTGAATTTAATCTCGGGTCACACCTGGCTTCCCCCTGGCTGGAAAGCTGAAGGTAAAACCAGAGTGAGTCAGTGCAGGTGGATATGACAGGAGATGAGCTCAGATGGTGTTTCGGTGAAGCTTCAGAAGGTCCACAGCTGCCTAATGTCATGTGAGGGCGAAGGCTTATTGTAGCAGGTGCCTGACGTTGGCGCCCATGCTTATGTCATTCTTAGCTGTTGTAGGAAATGCAGGGAGAGACCGTGAAATCTGTGAAATCTGTTCTGGGTGTAGTGAATCACACAGAACTGTGGAGATGACACAGTACTGGTGGCATGCAAGTCCCAATTCCAGGGCTTAGTTAGAGCTGAGAGTTTGGCCGTGAGTGACAAGGTCTGAGGAGGCCAGGGTAGAGCCTGAGGGGTGGAGTTGGGGGTGGGGGTCTTCAGATGCACCCTATAATGAACTGTGAACCTTTGTGCCTCAAGCGACCCAAGATTGAAAATGAGTAGTAAATGCAATGATAAAGGTGTAGGGGGTAGCGAAGGCGTCCTTTGCGTTTGAGAATTAGGATGTAAATGTCCTTGGCAGGAGCAGTTTCAGTGCAGTAAGTGAATGTGTGTCGTGGCTAGGGTCAGGGAAGATGCTTTCCAGGACAGGCAGTGATGCCAGTGACAGTGTGAGGGGTGGCATCACTAACCCACATGTCATTCAGCACTCAGACACTAAGACTCAGAATTCTCACCACAGTTCACAGAAATCTCTGGATTCAGCCCTCTAAATATAAGTCTTTGTTGTAGATCTTATATGGGATTCGTCACCCCTGTTCTCAGCAGACTCTTGGGCTGTCGGGTTTTACACATCAGCATTGCCAGGCCTCCAGCCACACACATTGTTAACACTGGCACTGGCCTTGACAGAACCCTCTTTGACTTAGTGGCCCCAGACAGTGGGGCGGGTTACAGCGGGACACCTATCTACAGAGGCTCCACTGGAGTGACACGAGACATATTGGGTTGGTTACCCTAACAATGGTGAGCAAATATGGAGGTGAGAATCAGGTATTTACTTGGGATGATTTCCAAAGCTGCCATTTACAACCGGGCCAGCTAGTGAGAGTCAGGGAGTTTGCCTGTTTCCTCATTTACCATTGCAGTTTCTAGGGAGAACACATAATTACCTGGTATTTTCTTTTAGCTCTTCCGCAATATTCTTCTTTGGAATGGGCTTCTCCCAGATGATATCTTGCAAGATCTAGGACTGGGGAAGCTGCTGAATCGCTATCTTATTATTGCTCTTACTAATGCCATCCCTGGACCAGATGCTGTTAAGAAGTGCAGCCAGGTAAGCTGTATAGAAGCCAGTTCTAATCGTGTCTTTAATGTATGTAAATCTCAGTGTGGTAACACATTCACTAAAGAAGCTCAGGTAGAAGTGTTGCAAGCTCCATTAACCTGAGCTACAAGGTGAGGCCCTCCCAAAACAGCAACGGCACAGAGTCCGGTACTGGGGCCATGGCAGGGTCTGAGCGGATAAGACTCTAGTGCTCTCGAGTTTAATCCACTTCGGTCAGTCAGCTCACAGCCCCTGTAACCTCAGCACTGACAGGGAATCCAGTGCCCTTTTCTGGCTTCTCGGGACTTGCATATAAACACGCAGAGACATGAATGAATCTTAGATTCAGTTATTTAAATATATTATATTACAACCAAAAAATTAATATTGTGGAGCTCACACATGAATAAACAAATCAGTTTAGCAGAGCAGAACCCAGAAGCTACTCTGATAGAATCAGTATTCTGGTTAGAATGTTTTCAAGTGGACTGCAAAGTGTGAGTACACAGCTTCTCCACAGTAGGGTTTGAGAAGCAGACCACAGGCCAGCAGAATATGGCCCCACCTCAAATACGGACAGGCTTGCTGGCTCCATGAGAGCTTCCAGACACTCGTACGATAGCTAAGCACTGGATATCAGGGACAAATGGCATAGGTTCCAGGTCAGGGAAGACGGTTCCAACACTTTGGGGAACAGTTTGACAAGCAAAGCTTCCATGCCTCTGCCGTCTGGAGTCGCGTCTGCATTTTTCCTCAATAATTAAAGAGCAGTACAGTAGGTCCGTTTTCCTGGCCTTCCTTAACGCTGTATTGCTTTTGTTGATGGTGCTGCTGAGTCAGACTCGAGCCCCACACGCTTTAAGCTCCTGTTCTGCAGCGGCCTACACATCCAGCAGCCCCAGCCCCGTCAATAAGATGTTCCCAGGGCTTGTGCACTTGATGCTGTTCCTTCCTACCGATCCTGCCATCCTGCGGGACTGTCCAGGGCTCTGTATTTTCCTCTCCTCTTGTTGCTATGAGGAAGTAGTTTTTGGTTTTTTTTTTTTTTTTTTTTCAACTTTTTTTTTTTCTTTCCCCCAAATTATGTTATTTTTGGAGGATTTTGTTTGTTTTGTATTCACTGCATTGGACTCTCTGACCTCCGAGGACATAGAAAGCACACTGGTAGAGGACAAATTGTTGTTGATTTTCTTCCCGCTCAAGTTATTTATAATCACGTGTTCATTCATGTAGCTGTGGAGCTGTCATGTGGATTATGGGAATCAATCCTGGGTCCTCTGGAAGAGCAGCCGGTGTTGGTCCCCACCGAGCCTTCTCTCCAGCCCTGAAGAGCGATGTCTTTTATGTTGTTACCTTTGACACGGGGAAAAACAAAAAACCTCAACCCTTCTTTGTCTTATGTTTTAACCTGCCATGTGTCCTGACAGATAGCAGCTTGTCTACCAGAAAAATGGTTTGCGAGCCCTGCAATGAGGACATCCATTCCCCAACTGGAAAGCTTCGTTCAGTGTTTGTTGCAGTATGCACATAAATTGTCCTCAAGTGAATTCAGGTAAGGCTCATTTAATTTGTCATCTCCGAAGCATACTATTCAAAGGATTTTGAATGCTTTCAGCCATTTTAAGGAAGATTTGCACTTTTACTATAATTTTTGAAGTCTGGTACTAGGGAGGCAGCTAGTCTGGCAGTGTCTGCCTAGCAGCTCAAAGCTCTGCATTCAATCCAAGAGCTTATAAAGCAGGCAAGCGTCACGGCACAGGCCCGGAACCCTTCTGTGGTGTTGATGAGGTCTTGCTGTGGCCGCTTCACCCAGCTGGCAGCAGAGGGCTGTGGGTCCTGGTGACAGGCTTGCTCTGTGCTCTGCTTTTTATTTCCATTCACATTCAAACTTTCCAGAATACTCTGTATTTGAACTCTGCAATTACAGTCATGAGGCATAGGGAACTGGGATTAGTCTAAGAATCATGTCATTGGGCTGTCTTATGCCTGTGCTGCAGTATGTGTGTGCAAATACATGATACAGGCTGTAATGTACGTGTGCATGTGTGGAAAATACAAAAATGAGTAATGTAATCCGTGTCGAGTGTTGTGTAATGTGCACAGCTGTATGTGCTGTGCTTTTGTGGAACTCTCAGCATGTTTATTCATGACAGCAGCACCAGAGCATGTAACATGTTCAGTGTGGCATGATAGCTACTGTCGGTGTGCCACAGGGATTGTCCAGCACTTTACCCAGTGATGTAGAGAGGGCAGCATCTCTGTATTCTGTGTGGTTTTAGACGCTGACAGGTAGAGCTTGTTTTAGATCTGAGCCACACTGGGATTCCTTTCATTCACACGCTACAGCACTACTACATGCTAAAGGCTTCCTGCCACCCACACTCCTGTAGCCCCTCCTACATTAGAGGGAGTAAACGTTTCTGTTTCTGTTTCAGGGATGAAATCAATGAAGTAATTCTTATCCTGATGAAGGTAAAAGCTTTGAATCAAGCTGAGTCCCTCAGAGAGGAGCATCACCTGGGGCCCCCCACGCCCGCAGTTTCAGGCGTTTGAGCGCACTGTGGGAGCTGTTGGTCCCTCCCCGTCCTCTGCTCACCTCGGGTGTCCTGAACGGCTGCTGCTGGCGCTGTGTGACTGAGGGTACACAGAAGCATGTCCAGCCAAACCCATCTTCAGCTCTGGCTGTCTTAAAACTCCCATGCTTTCAGACCAGCTAATGAGAAATCTTGGAGTGAACTGCCTAGTTACGAAATGACCAACACATTTCTGTAACAGATTGTCCTTCCAAAATCTGTACTGGTTGATTGTATGAGCTCAGTGAGAGAGTGCCAGTTAAGTCTACAGATTCGTAATGCGTTGTTAATTTATAAAGGAAACAACCTCTTTAAAACAGGTCTCTCTATGTGTGCTTATTTATACACCTGGGTAATTTTGTGTAGCACCACTTACATGCAGACACCAGCAAAGGCCAGAGGGGCCAGAGCCCCCTGAAACCAGACTTCGGGAAGCTGTGGGCCACCTGACACTGATGTGGGAACCAAACCCATGCAGAAAGTAAGAAAAATACACTCTCTGACCATTTTCTTGCTGGACACTCATCGCCCCACCCACACTGGCCTGCCAGGTTCCCTGGGCTGTCTTCTGCAGAGGGGAATTCACTCATCACTTTACTCATCACTTCCCTCACAAGTGGTTTTGTAAACTCGGGGGAAATGAAACCAGATGACAACTCAGACTGCCACATTCTCCTTGAAACTTCACAGAGCAAGACAGCACCCTTTCCTCCCTACTAAAGAGCCTGCCAGACAAGACATTTAACACTGTAGGGCTGGAGCAATCGACAGCTAGTGGTTAAGATGAAGAACACATCACACTGTTCTTCCAGAGGACATAAGTTAAACTGATAGCACCCGTGTCAGGTGGGTCACAGCAGCTGTAGCTCCAGTTCCAGAAACCTGATACCTTTTTCTGGTGTCTGGACACCCATACACATACACACCTGGGTGCTGGGAACTGAACTCAGGTCCTCTGCAAGAGCAGCAAGAGCTCTTACTACTGATCCACCCCCCTACCATTACACCTGAACTCTCACCCTGTTGGGTATCCGATTATGTCACAGTTACTCCCTTTGCTCACAACCCAGGACATCTCATTTTGGTGATGCTGACCCCACTGACTGCAAAATGGAATGAATGCTGGGTGACTTCTCTTTTTAGAGCCATAATCTGGTGTGCAAACTTTACGCTAGGTACTAACAAGGTGAGGGGTGCTCTTTCGTTTAACGGCTATGTTCTTACAAAGCGAACTTGGTGACTTTCAAACCAAATCCTGAGCCAGTGCACTGGCAATTAACTGAAGGCATCCTCAGACCAAGGGCTTAAAAGAAAAGAGTTCTTTAATGTGTGTGTACGAGCTCGGGCTCACACGGGGTGCTAGGGCGTACATGTAGAAGGCAGAGGACACTCTGAGGACTCCGTTTCCTCCTTCCGCCCTGGGTTCCAGAGCTGACCCCAGGTCATCAGACCCGAGCAGGAAGCACGTTTCCCTGCTGAGCCGTCTCCCGAGATCACGACTTCTTTGAAGCTTCGATCTCTTCCCACAGGGCGGCTTCCATCTTTGAGGTGTCATACTCTCTCATCATGTCAAATTCCAGCCAGGGCTGGCTCCACTTGCGGGCTTCTTCCATCTGCTCTGGAGTTAAAGCCAGGTCGAACCTGATCCCTTTAATGTTGAAGTAGGGACGTTCCCAGCGTTTGGACCACGGCTTTGGCTTCATTTTAACTTTCAGCTCGTTGACAGGCACCTCCTGGAAGGGCTCATGCGGGACCGGCTTCATGTCCACGTCGAAGGTGCTGAACTCGGGGAGGGCGTCCCGCAAATACAGCAGGCTGTCGTCCAGACGCTTCTCCAGCTTCACCACTTGGATCTCGTGTACTCGAGGATTGTACAGTTCAAAGCAGATCTCCACCCCTAAAGAGAGAACATGCTTACCGCAGGCGTCCAGCCTCCTACAGTACAATAAAATAGGCTATGGAATTTCTAAAGTGAAGATTACCAGAGCAAAGCAAACTAAACCCCTTTGAATTAAAAAGTAAAAGCTGAATGACATTGTGTAAGAAGTCATCCCATCGCTTCAGCTATGACAACATTCACTGGCCTCCCCTGAGGAGCAGCGGAGATCAGGTTGGCCTATGCGTGCATCTGTGGGGTACTGTCCCCATGGCCAGGTGGTATGTGAGGGCGTGGTCCCCCAGGGAGCCACCATCCCCAGACAGGAGGCTGTATGAAGAGTTGGCTAACCAGGACCCAAGAGTGGACCAGCAAATGCATTCTTCCACGGGTTCTGTCTCGCTCCACTCGAGACCGTGACCTGAACATGTGAGCTGAAATAAACTCTGCTCCCCTACGTTGCTTCTGTCAGTGTTTTATCACAGAAACAGAGACTAAACTAGTGCACCAGGGAAGGGCCCTCTTGGCACAAACTTGGTGAGCAGGACACGTTCGAATGTGACCCCTCCAAACTCCACCTATCAGGGCTGCTCTCATAGAGCAGCTTCTCTGCAAACTGCACTGTCGAGAGCCCTGAAGTGCACTTGTAGGACTCTCTCTAGCTCGACATTTCAACTCTTTATCCCCCAGAGCCTCACTGTCTGCGGCGCTGCTGTGTTAGTCACGGCAGGTAGGACTGACTCGGAATGCAGGTGCAGCAGTGAGCTCAGTGACTGAGATAGAACATAAAGCAGGAGCCTTCGTCTAGGAAGCCAGACCCCTGAGGATACCGCCCTGTCTGTCCCGGTGGACTCTGGAAAAGGATGATCCTGCTAAACAGGAAGGCTCATCCCTAATCTTCTATTCACGTTCCTCAGAAGACAGACTGGAGGGTCGCTTCAAGTTTGAGGTCCACCAGCTCTACATAGCAAAATCCTGGCCATCCGTGGCCTACATGGGAAGGCCCTGTCTCAGAAACAGGACAACAAAACAAAAGGAGTCTCCCTCACTGCTTTATACACTACCTACGCTCTTGAAGATGCCATGTTTATTCAGGCAGGGTCTTACCGTGTAGTCCAACCTGGTTTTAAACTTAAAACACAAAACAAAACAAAACCTCCTGCCTCTGCATATCCCTGTGCTAGGATAACAGGCATGCGAGACTATGCCCAGCCTAGGAAGTCTAATCCTACTGGGTGTTGCCCATATAATAAAAGAAGCTTTCAAATGAAAATAGACCCTCCAACAGTGCATTAAACAGTGGCCAAACCTCTGTCCACTGCAAAGCACATGTTGTCTCTTGGGGAAAGCCCACCTTCACATTCCGGAAACACAAAATACCTTGTCCTTCAATTATGTTCCTAAGGGTGAAAGTAGCTCCAAGCCCTTTTCCTGACCGCTGGATGCAAATCCCCAGGAACTGGCTGGTTTTTCCACTGGCATATGGGTCAGCTGTGGTGACACGAAGTATGCTTCCTACAGAGTCAGGAGAAAAGCAAGCTCTGATGTGAGATGCAGGAATGAACAGATAAGGTTTATAAATTAGTATGTTACAAAGAAACAACAGCAAAACCCAGACGTCTGGAGAGTAATCTCTGTGCAAAGAGCACTGTCCCCCAACACCCGCTGAAAGACACCAGATATTACTCACCAACATAGAACTCTGGGATTCGAAGCACCTTTCTCCTGTCTAGCATGTCCTTTCTTTCCAGCTGAAATTTCAGAGGGTTTGTTCTTCCTCTAGGAGGAATGAATTCGGGACTCAGGAACCTGTAAAGGAAGGCATTTTAAAAATGAGAGAAAAGCTGGAAGTGAAAGGGTAACACGTTGATGTATTTCATTTAAATAAGGAATCAGCTTATTTCTAAAACTAGTTTCCAAAACCACTGTTAGTGTTCATGAGAACTGTCAGCCCTCCTGAGTACTCGGCAGGCATTTTGTTTAAAAGCTTATAAAGCATCTAAATATCCTTTATGGCCTGGGCCTTAATTGTCCAAGAAGGCGCACATGGGACTGGGGGTTAGGAAGCTTTAAGAACGTAGCCCCTAGGAAACGTATGGTACGTAGGTGGATTTTTCTGTCCCATCTGCCTGCTCCCAAATAACCACAAAGAGACGCATCACCAATGATAAATGCTTGGCTGATAGCTTAGGCTTGTTTTTAGCTGGCTCTTAGAACTTTAAGTTAACCCATTTCTATTAATCTATGTGCTGCCCGAGGCTCGTTTACCTCACGTACACACTTTCCATTCTGCTTGCCCTGTGTCTCATGGCATCTCCAGATTCCACCCTTCTTCCTAGCCCTTCTCTCTGCCCCCAAAATCCTGCCTAGCCATCGGCCGGTCGGCTCTTTATTAACCTATGAGAGTATACATTTTTACAGTGAACAGTATTATTCCACAGCACTGGGCATGTACCTTGAAGACAAGACTGAAACCCAGGCCCTTTCTGTTTCTTCTTTTGCTTTACCCGGCTAATACTTTCTGCCATGCTGTATGTACTGTGTCACTGAGTCACTGCAGGGTGAAAGTGACAGAGCCAGGACCAAGCAAAGTTAAACACTGCATGCTTCTCAGTCTGCAAAGCCTATGACCACAGGTCACACACTGAGCTATTGCTATGCAGAAAATATGTAAAAGTCGCCAGTTGCAAACCTTTAGCCAAGCTTGGTAGTGCCTACCTTGATCCTAACCCAATAGGCAGTAGCAGGCAGATCTCTGTTAAGCTCAAGGCTAGCCTGATCTACAAAGTGAGACAAACAGCCATATCCATATATATATAAAATTTTGTGTGCTGGGGGTGGAGTGCACACCACAGCAACCATGTAGGGGTCTGAAAACAAGTCTTGGAGTAGTGTCTCTCCTTCTATGTGTCCCAGGGGTGAACCTGGGTAGACAGACTTGCCTTTACCTCTGTTGGTCCATAATGTTAGCTTTTGAAGATTTGCGTGTGTCTGCGTTTATGTATGTGCATCACATGCACCGCCTGGTTCCCTCAGAGACCAAAAAGAGGGTGCTGGGACCACCAGAGCTGGAATTACAGATGGCCGTGTGTCACTCAGGGTCCTCTGAAAGAGCACTAAGTGTCCTTAACGGCTAGCCACCTCTCCAGCTTTTAAGAGATTATTTCCCCACCCCAACGAGGTAATGTGGTCATCAGAAATAAGTTTTTTCCTAAATCACTAGCTTTCCTAAGTCCAGGCCGATTTCAATTTAGAACTACAGGATATTTAAAACATTTAAGCCCAGGGACGATCCACTCGGCAGCAAAGTACACCCTTTTCAAAGAGCCTATAATCGCACCACGTTTTCCCCACGAAAACGGCTTTGTTTTTCGGTTGTGGGTGTCCCGAAACAGGCTCTAGCTATGTAAACCTAAGTGGCTCAGAAATACCCCGCGATGAGCGTTGGCCAACACCCTCTACCCAGGGCTTGGGGAAGTCGGAGCAGCTAAAGCACACTCGCAGGTGCAACTATGGTGAAAACTTTAGAGCAAATAAAACCGAGGGACGGGCGTCCAGGCCTGCGTCCTTCGAGATCTCGAGTGCGTGAAGTCCACGCACAAGGCGAGCAGGTGCCCGGGGCTGCGCGCACCCGTGCAGCACGGAGCTGCAAGCGCCCGCGCCCGCGCAGACCCCCGCGGCCCCGAGCTGCACGCGCACGCGCAGACCCCCGCGGCCCCGAGCTGCACGCGCACGCGCAGACCCCCGCGGCCCCCGAGCTGCACGCGCACGCGCAGACCCCCGCGGCCGCCTCACCTTCTGCTTTCGTCCGGGCCTCGGCGCCGGTCCACCATGACGGGTTTCGGAGGAGGCTTGAACCCACCGGGGTCCGAAGGCCCGGTGCTCTGAAGCCGGCTCGGTCCCGTGCGGACACAGCACGCCTCAGACACGAGTGCAGCGAGTCGCGGCCTGGCGGTTCGGTAGCTCTGGGCCAGGTTCAGGGACGCCTTACAGCCTCCTGCCAAGGAGGCCGCCATGGTGGCTACGCACGCAATGCAGGACTACAGCTCCCAGAAGTCAGTGCGCGAGGAGGGGCCGGACGGTGGCTCCTACGGGACCAAACCGGCTTCCCCGTGGACCGCCGCTAGTTTGAGCGGACTGTACTGGCACAAGTGTATCATTTCTTCTTCTCCGTGATTTGCAAAGTTACGCTCCTCCAAAGGGCAGGCAAACTTATACTTTCCACGAGGTGCTGTGACCGCGTTTGCATTGTGAGTGTGGAGTGAGTGCGTGTGTGTGCGTGTGTGTGTCCGTGAGTGTGAATGTGATTGCCGGCGCCCATGGAGGCCAGATGATTCCCTTAAGCTGGAGTTACAGGCAGGGACGAGGTGCCCTATATGGGTGCTAGAAATCAAACCTGGGTCTTCTAAAAGATCAGTAAGTGTCCCCAAGTGCTGGACTACCTCTCCAGCCTCCTCGTTTCCACTTTTTATTTGCTGTGCACACACAGCTCTCACCTCAAAGGGGATAGGAGATAACTTATTCTGGGGTATGAGTGACCGTGGCTCGGGAGCACAGTAAATCCATGTTCTAACTGGGTAACAATCTCGTGAAGTTCTCATACCATCAAAGCCGTAGAACACTCCTTAAATACATCGCTGTGTACATCAATGGAGGTGGCTTTAACAAAGTGGGAGGTCTCCGTTGTGGGCCCCGGATGCTAACCGTTGGCATTCTTATCCTTCATGTTGGTAGGACTTAGGGGGTCTCCAGATGAATTTACCTAATAGACACAAGGCTGTTGGTTCGCAAATAGGTTGGTAATAAATGTCCGTTTAAAGGACTAACAGCTCAAGATAGTTTTGGCTCTGGATCTGCAACAGCCTGGGGTCTCCAGTTCTAATCAGTTAATCAGCCTTGTAGAACGATGTTTGGAACTTTTCGGTCACCTCTTGTGTAATTATTATTTAGTTCCTCTACTGTACATCCATGGAGAAGAATGAGTACCTTCTTGCATCCTGTCTCACTACCCAGCAACACTTGCCTCCCACTGACTCCAAACAGAATAGTAGGTGCTGGCTGGTTTTGTCAAGTCGACACAAGCTAGAGTCATCTGAGAGGAGGGAATCTCAGCTGAGAAAATGCCTCCACAAGATAGTCTGTAGGCAAGCCTGTAAGGAAATTTCTTAATTAGTGATTTATAGCAGGAGGGCACAGGTGGTGCCGTTCCTGAGTATCATACACTCTTCATGAATGTGTGTGCATACCCGTACACACACACACACACACACACACACACACACACACACACAAGATAAAACAAACCCCCAATGCTTTAAATGCCCAAAGTCTCTTCCCTGTGAGCTCATATTAAAGGACCTCTGTGACCAGGACCCTCCCCATCTCTCCTGTCCCTCTGCTACCCCGCATTCAGCCTGCAAGGTCTCCATGTAACTTCCCGAGTTATCAGTTCAACACAGCCGGATGACAAGGTTAGAAAGAACTGCGTCCATGCTTGCATCTACATTTTACATAATAACTGTATTTTCGTTTTACAGTGGAAAAGCATTCCTCAGAGTTTTAAAAGTGTGCGTGCACAGACTTTTATTGTTCTTTTTACAGTTTTCTCCACAAAACAAAAAGTGACATTGGTCTCTATTAGACTACTCCCTCAATAACAGGAAATGGTGAGGCTGACTCACCATCCCTCTCCCCAAGAAAACAACAATATGCCTAAAATGGTTAGGAGATGAGATAATATATCGTATAAAGATTTTCATCTAACTGTTGGGAAGGGAAAGGCTGTTTCACTGCTGAAAGCCTGAGGTCAGCAGCAGTGGTGGGCTGGTCTCTGTTGGTAGTTCCACACCACAAGGCTGAGATTTGGAGATCCAGTCCAGCGTTTTCAAGAGTCCCTGTCGGATGTGTTTGGTGCACGAGTGTACACGTGCACATGCTCATCTGTGTGTGTGTGTGTGTGTGTGTGTGATTGATTGTTAACAGGATCTCTCTAAGTAGCTCTGATTGTCCTGGATCTCACTGTGTAGGCCAAGGTTAGCCTCAGCTTCACAGAGATTCACCTGCTCACCACAGCGCCCAGCCATGCGCTTGTCTTTTTACAACTGAGAGCCTGAGAGCTGGGTTTCTGGAGAGCAACTTCAGATCTTAGAAATTAATAATACCATGCAAAACTTTTAACCCAGTATTTTACTATCTTAATTTTATTGTGGGTGTAAGTGGCATGTGGCGTGTAAGTGGCATGTGGCGTATAAGTGGCATGTCAATGCCCGTGTGTACTTGTGTGGACATCAGAGGTGAGTATCGGAGGGTGTTTCCCCCAGTTCCTTTCCGCCTCGTGTGTGTGTGTGGGGGGGGGGGCTGCTCACTGGGCCTGGAACTCGCTGAGTTGGTTAGGCTGGACGGCCAGAGCTCCGGGAATCAGCTTGTTTCCGCTTCCCCACTTCCAGGATTACAGATGTGCACTGCCTTGCCTGCCTTTTTCTTTTGTAAACCCGTCTGCGGATCTGAACTCGGATCATCACACGGCAAGTTCTGCACCAGCTGAGCCGGCTCCCAGGCTCTCTGATCCATCTTCTCGGGTCCTTGTATTGTTTCTTTGTTTGTGAGGGGCTTTGTTGTTGTTTGATTTTTAATACAGGGTCTCACGTAGTTCAGTCTAGCCTCAAACTCACTATATATCCCAAGCTGGCCTTGAACTCTTGAAGAAATGTTTTAAACGTTTATTTACTTGTGTGTGTGTGTGTGTGTGTGTGTGTGTGTGTGTGTGTGCTGTAACACTGTTGTGGAGGTCAAAGGACAATGTTTGGAGTCTTTCTCTCCTTCCACCAAGAGCATCCTGATCCTCAGTTCAGGTCATCAGCTTGGTGGCAGCATCTGTACCTACTGAGTATCTCTCTGGTCCTGGTCCCCGTCCTGAGTATTTGATCCTGTTCTTAACAATCGGGACAGATTGCCCTGAAACGATGAGGAAGAAGGAGAAACTGGGCCTGATGAATCGGGGGATAAACATCCCCAGAAAGGTTGATGCGTTGGAATCTCGGTCCCTACCTGCAGGTGCTACTGAGAGGTGACACCATCATGAAGGTGACGAAGGAAACGGTGCACTTGAGTGACTTTGATGGGGTTCTGTCGTACCACCCTCTCTTTGCTTTCTCTCACCCCCCTCTTTGCTTCCTAGTTCCCATGAAGTAAGCAGCATCGAGCTAGCTACCTCCCCTCTGGTCAAAATCAAGGTAAACTGAAAGCTCCTCGGAAACTGAGAGCCAGGATACAAAACAGGATACATGAGTCGTTTAGTCACAGGAAGAAAAAGCACAAGTATACGAGATTCACAGGAAGAGAGTCAAAAATCCCGCAGGGGTCTGTGGAGATGGCTCACACCATAAAATATTTAAATATGAGGATCCAGAGTTAACCTCCAGCACCCACATAAACGCTCAGCATGATATCACCCTCCACACACATGTACAAGTGTGCCTACACCCAAACGTGTTCAAAGACAGAAAGCAAAAATACATTAAAAACAAAAAAACAAAACAACAACAACAAAAAAAAAAACATCCACAGAGAAGTCACACAGTCCATTTGTTGGTCCCTTCAACGCATCAGCAGGTAAGTGCCATGTACCTGCTATGGCCTCCAAGGAGATCTGGGGAAGCCATGTACTCTGAAGAAGTCACCACAGGGCAGGAGGGCCATGGGGTGGTAAGAGCACGAGGGAATGCATTTCCCCCACCCGGCACAACCCAGGAAGCTTCCAGAAGAAAGGAGACCTGACGTGAACCTCAAAGACATGCTTAACGAGGCCAGTCAGAAGAGATTAGGATTAATCAGAAGAGATCAGAGAATGCTAATCCCCTGTCACGCTTAATCTTGATTGTCAACTTGATAGGCGCTGGAATCACCAAAGAGACAAGCCCGTGGGCATTGCTGTGAGGGATTATCTAGATTAGAGTAATTGAGGTGGTGTATTAGGGTTCTATAAAAGAGCTAAACCGGTAGAATGAACATATATGCATGCGTTGGGGTGTGTGTGTGTGTATGTGTGTATGTGCACAAATAATGAAAGGGGACTCATTGGGTGGTTTGCAGGCCGTGGCCCAGTTGTCTAACAATGGCTGCCTCACGACTGAAAGGCTGATAATATGGTAGTGGTTCAGTCCACGAGACCTGATGTCCCAGCCGTCCCGAGTTCCTGGGGGGTTCTGGGAGAGCAGCTGCTGGAATGCTGAAGAAGTTGCATTTAATACCAGCTGCAGCAACAGCCTGTGAGTGAGAGTAAGGGCAAGCAGGAAAGAAGGAAAAGCTTGCTTCCTTCACCACCACCTTCCATCTTGGCTGCCACCAGAAGGGGTGGCCCAGACTGAGGGTGGGTCTTCCTGCTTCAAATAATGCGATTAAGCAAGTTCCTCACAGGAGTGTCCAGCAGCTTGGATTTTAGTAGACTCCACGTAGCCAAGTTGACACCGGGTGGAAAAAGCAGAACATTCCATGGCTGGGGTCCTACCCTGTGCAAAAGGAGAGATATTACGCTGAATATTCACTTTCACCTCTTCGCTTCCTGGCTGGGGATGTAATGGGAGTGACCTCCTGCTTCACCTTCTGCTGCCATGATGGACTGCACCCTTGAACTGCGAGCTAAAATAAAGCCTACCTTCTTTAAGTTGTCTTTGTCAAGTGTTTTGTTGGAGCTATAAAAAAAGTGATTAATTCAGCCCTCCCCAAACATAGCCCAGGAGATCATGCTTAGCAACCAGATGTGGACTATGACACCCAAGTTTAGACAGCTCTGGAGTCCTTGTTATACTAGACAACAACTTTCGCAGTTGCTGCTTTGAGCAGTAGACTTGGTCCCCAAGAGGTCCCCCTACTCTGCCTAGATGGTTCTTCTTCCTCTCCTGGTTCTCCATCTCTGAACTAGCAAAGTCTCCAAGAGCCCACCTCCTTCCTGGAGTCCCCAGTCCTTTGCAAAAGCATCTGGAGAGTGATGGGCACTCTCGGCACTGGGGACCCTTCAGATTACCCTCAGCCACTGCACTGTGTCCTGATTCCTGAAATCCAAAGCTGCTTCTCCATTTAAATTTTCCCAGGACAAAGAGTGGGAGGAGGGTCGTGTTGTGGAACACTGTCCTCAGTAGCTGTGGTTGGGCACAGGAATTAGGTCCATTCGTGGGTGGGTGGGTGGGTGGGTGGGAACCTCAGGGGTCCCTGCCTTTCCTAAGGATTTAGTTAACAGTTTTCTGGGCGAGAGGTGGGGAGAGACAGAGACAGGGAGACAGATTTTTCTTCAGTGGCATAGGCACTGGTAAATCGTCTGTGTTTCTCTGAGGGACTTCCTATCCATGGTCTTGTGAGAAGCCCCAGTTCAGCTCACCGGCTGGCCAAGCTACACTTGCATGGAAATCCAAGAAGACAATGACTTAGATTGTGCTCTGTCACTTGTCCAAAGCCTAGAGAACAGTCATCTGGGGCCAGCCCAGCTGGTGTATGTGGAAGAATAGTATTTGAAATATGGGAAGCTGAAGAGCAAGCTAAACCACAGCCATTGAACGCTACTCCCCAGCCTTCCTCCCCCTTAGCAGAGACAGGCAGGAAGTCCCATCTGATGGGGCTCGGCACGCAGCTAGCCAGGGACCAGCTAGTAGAGGCTATGCTCCAGAGCTGTGCGTGAGCGCCAGCCTTCCCAGTACATAGAAAGAGCAAAGAGTTTAATAACACATTCAAGGGCACTGTGGTGGTTTGAAAGAACATGGCCCCAAAGGGAGGGACACTATGGGGAGGGGTGGCTTCGTTGGAGGAAGTGTGTCACTGTGGAGGCGGGCTTTGAGGTCCCACATATGCTCAAGCCAAGCCCGGTGAGACAGTTCACTTCCTGTTGCCTTTGGATTAGGATGTAAGGACTCTCAGCTCCAGCACCACGCCTGCCTGTGTGCTGCCTTGCTTCCTGACATGAGGACAATGAACTAAACCTCTAAATTGTCAATGGGTCACTGATGGGGATGCCGTTCTGTAAATGTGTTTCTCTTATTGGTTAATGAATAAAGCACTGCTGGCCTATAGGAAAGCAAGATAGGCGGGGCTAGGAGACAAGGAGGAAAGAGGAAGTAGTAGGGAGGAGTCAGCATGTAGAGACTTGAGAGAACAGAGGTTCGGGCCCCCTCTCCGTAAGATGAGACCATGTGGAAACACTTAGATTAATAGCCAATAAGAAATACTAGTAACTGGTAATACAGTGTCTGTGTGTGATATTTGGGGCAGGCACAGCAGTGGGACCAGGCTGGCAGGAAAAACTTCTCGTAACAAGTCACCACAAATAAAATGTTCTCCTTTATAAGAGTTACTGTGGTCGTGATGTCTCTTCACGTCAATAGAAACCCTAACAAAACAAACACCTCCACGCAAGTGCATTAGTAACACAAACCTTCAGTGTGGAATTGTCAAGTCCCTGCTTCTCAGGGAAAGAAGAAAGATTGCTAAAGGCAAAGCCCAGCAGGGAATGCACCAGCTCTGAGCCCTTTCCACCCCAACAGACAGCTCTGGCCCGGTCTAGTTCCAGAGTGAGCATGTGACTGTGTGTGTGTGAGTGAGTGTGCGTGTGTGAGTGTATGTGTGTCTGTGTGAGTATGAGTGTGTGAATGTGTACCTGTGTGCATGTGTGTGAGTGTGTGAGTGTGCCTTGTGTGTGCGCATGCACGTGTGTGTGAGTGTGAGTGTGAATGTGTGCCTTGTGCATGTATGTGTGTGTGCCTGTGTGTGCCTGAGTGTGTGTGAGTGTGTGTGAGTGTGTGTGCCTCTGTGTGTGTGTGTGTGTGTACACATACAACTTTTGGGACTGAGTTCTCTCCTTCTACTATGTGGGTCCTGGGAATTGAACTTAGATCAGCAGACTCGTCAGCAAGTGCTTGCTGGAGAGGGAGGGAAGGAAGGGGAACGAATAAATGAGAATCCTGCTACTCAGGTGTCTTGAGGCTGCCGTAAGTAAGGCCAGGTGTTGATATTTGCTGCCATCGTTCGCAGCCTTGAACGTGGCTCTCAGATCTCAAGTTCTTCAGGGTCAGCTCCAGTGTCGGCTTAACCTGAAGGTTTTTATCGAATGACTCCGGGGGTGAAGAGCACAAACTTATGATACTGACCAGCGCCCAGAAAAACGGGCAGCCGTGGAAGAAACCTAACATTTTGACTGAGCACAGGCACTTTGAAAATTGCAAGCAGCAGGCAGCAGCCTAGGATCACTCATTCACCTTAAACACAATCCCCGCCTTTGGAAACCCTTCCTGGGATGCTTGTCTTAAATTGTGGGTCTCTCTTCACCATTCTGAGACTGGAGAGAGTCATTCCTGCCATGGAAGGGAGGGTGAGACCCGGGACTCAGTGCCACACTTCACACGGGTAGGTAACTTTTGCCCAGGGGACTCATGGGAGGAAAGAGAAAGAATCCTAACAACAGGAAGCCTGGACTCAGAAGCAGAATGGAAAGAAACAGGCAGGGAGGCACCGCCCCCACCCCCACCCCAGAGAGACAGTAAGGGGTGGCTCTCCGGAGTCCCGTTACAGTGGTGAATACTGCAGGTTCTAGAATCACGAAGGAGACAACCGCTAAACATGTCTGTGAGGAAGTTTCTAGACTGTTTTAATTAAGGGAAAAATCAAACCACAATGTGGCCAGAAACCTCGGGCTCCTGCTGCCATGCTTTCCCACCAGGGTGATTGTGTCCTTGGATTTTGAGCTAAAATAAGGCCATTCCTACTTGCATTACTTCTGGTCAAGTAGTTTGGTCACTGCAATGAAACAGGTAACTCATGAGGAGCTGTGCAGTGACTTCCTTATTTATAAGACAGCCTGGCAGCCACCGCCCACAGGTTTCTCTGTTTTACCGTCTAGGGGGTCTTATCGGCCCTTCCGTTCCCTTTGAGAGCAATGCTCCGACAACTCTGTTGCACTCACTGACAGCGTGCCCCTGGAAAGTGACAGAGGCTCCAGGGAGCCATGGGGGTGGGCTCCTGATGTTTGAAGTGGGAGGACTCAGGTGCAGCTATCCGCAGCGGGGCACCGTGGGCTGTGCGCACCGTTACTCAGACATAGCCCACATCCATTTTAGTCCCTCAACGGCAGCAAGGAGGCAGCTCCCTGAGTACCGTGTACCGTGATGGCTATGCTTCTTCCAAGCTCTGCAGTTTCTCCCGGAGTGTCAGAGATACCCAGGCTCCAAGGTTAAGTTTGCAGATGGTTTGCATCAGCTCCACACCTGGGTAGGCCTACAGGGAGCCTGAGAGATGCCCATATTGACTCCAGGTCAGCCCAGCCCCTGTGCATGGCACCCTCTAGGTCCCGGGCTGGCTTCTCGGAGCTGTACTTAGTCTATGTGACCCATGAGGGCTTCCAGGACGTCTCTGTTGTATGCTACTAACCTTCATGGACACACAGTGCTCTCTGCCTGGCTGTTCTCACCACACATCCTGCATACCTGTCTCTTACGGGACTAAAGATTTCTGGCTCACTGGCCATCCCTACAGAATCCCCACGGGGACCTTCAGCTCACTGTGTTCTCAACTGAGTTATTGGAGTAATCTCAGCTGCACGGACCTGCTTATGTGCTTCCCTGATTTACCATCCAGGGGTCTGGGCTGAGTTTGCCTTCACTGCCAGTTAAGGAATTAAAGAGCAGAGATAATCTCATACACAACAGGAGGCAGCGGGGAAGACCCCAGACATAGCTGCTGTCAAGTGGTGAAAATACTTTTACTGAAGGTGTGGGTGTGCCTACCAGTATTCACACACACACACACACACACACACACACACACACACACACACACACACACACACAAATTCCTAAATATTCTGAATTAGATTCCTGTGGAAGGGAGCTACAAACCTCTGCCACTGAGAAGCTGAAACGGGAGAACCATGGGATCAAATCTAGGGCTACCTAGCATAGATCCTGCCTTGAACAAACAAAGGAGAAAAACAAAACAACAACAACAAAAAGTGGTGGTTGAAGAAATTAATGTAAGAATTAATTACAAAGGCCTTATCTCAGAGAGCAATCACCCACAGTAAGCAGAAACTACCAGCAGGTGGCGCCACCTACCCTACATGGCTTCCTACAGCCCTGGGATCATCCTGGTTTACTGGCTGAGCAAGGTCTTAAATTAAGCACCATGCTACCGCTGGAACTAAGAATTCTACTTCTATTTTCATGATGTGAGTATTATCTCCTGTTCCATTACCACTATCATTGAAAATATTTTTTTTATAAT
The DNA here is from genome assembly GCA_030556225.1 of Cricetiscus sungorus. NCBI lineage: Eukaryota > Metazoa > Chordata > Mammalia > Rodentia > Cricetidae > Cricetiscus > Cricetiscus sungorus. The sequence goes on along the minus strand of JANBXA010000202.1, from coordinate 2,091,866 downwards.
TGCATCCCACAGTTATAACAAAACAGGGTCTCTTAAGAAAGCATTCACCAGTCTTCTGAGCACAGTGCCTTCATAAGCTATATCTGACCCTTACCAAGGCCAGTGGGAGACCCTTTCTCTGCAGAGCGCACTCACTCCACGATCCCCATGGGTGGAGGAGGGGAAGCTTCAGGGTGTGGTTTCTTTCAAGGCAGGCTTGGGGTGGGTGTTGATCATTCTTAAACGTAGCATGTAAAATCGTGAGTGTCATTACGGCGTTTGTAATATTTGTCATTATACCTTCGTACTCATCCTCCCTCTCCAGTATCCTCCCTACCCCGTCCTGCTGCCCCTGTCCTCCCTCCCTCTTAACACCTTCTTCTGGTTTTATGTTAAATATTCCCATTGCCCTCCGTTGCCAGTTGTCAACTTCCCACAAACCACATTTATGTGGGAGGAGGGAGCCTCAGCTGAGAAAAGCCAGCCTCCATCAGACTGGCCTGCGCACGCACCTGTGAGGCATCTTCTTGACTGTCGATTGGTGGGGGAGGAGGGCCCAGCCTGCTGTGCTGGTGCCACCCCTGGGGCAGGTGGTCCTGGGTGCCATATGATGAGTGTGAGTCTGGGACTAGGCCGGTGACAATCTTTGCTTCGTGGTTCCTGCCTCTGCCCCTGCCTGAGTGTCTGCTGGACTTCCCTGGGTGGCTGTCTCTCTCAGTCACTGGTCTATTGCTGCCAAGGGACACCACGGCCAAGGCACTTCTTTAAGGGAAAGAACTTAACTGGGATTTTGCTTACAGTTTCAGAGGCTAGTTACCATTATGGCGGGGAATAGGGCGGCACACAGGCAGACACGGAGCTGGAGTAGTAGCTGAGAGTTCTGCATCCTGATGTATAGGAGGAGAGAGAGAGACAGACAGAGAGAGAGAGAGAGAGAGAGAGACTCTGGGCTTGACTTGGGCTTTTGAAAACTCAAAGCCCACCCCATGTGACCATGCTTCTCCAACAAGGCCACACCCCCAAAGCCTTTCAAATAGTCCCCTTGTCTGATGATCCAGCATTCAAATCTAAGAGTCCTGGGGGGGGGCATTCTCATTCACCGTGGTGATGGTCTGTAACTATCTAAGCCTTTCCTCCCTGAGTTGCATTTTGTCATGGTGTTTACCCTGGAATTAAAAAGCAAGCTAGCATATTGCATTACCCACTTAGAATCTATTCCTTTTCTCTTATGAATCCCCATCTACTTTCATGACCTTATCTAGGTATGTGTGCATGCACATGCGCACACACACGCACATACACACACACACACACACACACACACATCCTTACACATACTACTTACTCATACATATACGCATGTATAAAAATTTAACCGTAGGCTCCATACATAAGAGGAAACACATTCTGAGTGGTCTCAGCTCTGTCCCTTTTCCTGCAAATGTCACGACTTCATTTTTCTTTATGGCCAAATCAAGTTCCATTGTGTTTCCGAGCCGCGTTTCTTGGCCATGTGTTGTGACCATCTGGGCTGGTTCCGTTTCTTGGCTACTGTGACCTGGGCTGCAGAATCATGGCTGTTGAGGTCTCTGGGTCTGGGTGTTATGCTGACTGGGAGTCATCTGGGTGCGCATTCAGGACTAATTCCCCCTCTTTCTTTCTCCCCCTCCCCTTTTACTGAAAATAGCTTTATTTCCTCATATAACATGTCTCGATGGTTTCTCCTCCCTCTTCTCCGCTCACCTCCTCCACACCTCCGCTCCCATGGGATCTACCCCTTCTGTGACTGTCGTTAGAGAAGCAAGCAGGCTTGTAAGGGAAAATAATATAATAATATTCTATACTACAATATAATGCAATACGATAAAGCAGAAACTAATACACCGGAATAGGACAAAGCAAACGAAAGGAAAAGAGCTTCCCAAAAGACACATGAAACAACGGATAGACACAGAGACCCACTCGCCCACACACTCAGGAATCCCACACAAACACTAAGCTGGAAGTCATTACATGTGATGTGCAAAGGTCCTGTAGAGCAAAAAGAAAAAAGTACACATCCATTAAAAATGAAAATTGAGGTTTTTTTTTTAGAAGCCCTGACCCTAGTTTAAGAGACGAAGAATGCTGCTGCTCATCTTCTGTTGGCGTCCAGAGCTGGGCAAGGAGCCTACCAGTAGAGTGCTGGATTTCCCCAGTGAGAGCCTACCGGTAGAGTGCTGGATTTCCCCAGTGAGAGTCCCTTGCAGAAAGTTAAATCTTCATTTTCGAGTGATTATCAGTTGTAGATAGTTTCCGAGTTAGGGACTGGGGGCTCATGTCCACATGTCTAGAACCCCATCTCATACAGACCCATGCGGGCCCGTCCGTGAGTGCCGCCTCAGTCTCTGGGAGCTCATCTGTGCATCAAGCAAGCCGGTTTAGAGGGCTTCTTTTTGTGGTCTGCCCCATCCCCGCTGGCTCCAATACTCTGTCTCCCCTTTGCAGGTTCCCTTGAGCACTGAAGGGAGGGATTTGATGGAGACACCCCATTTAGGGCCCAGTGTTCTGAGGTCTCTCACTCTCTGGCTGTGTCTTTGTTCCTGTCCGCTGCAGGAGGAAGCTGTCTGCTGCAGGAGGAAGCTTCTCTGGCGATGGCTGAGCAAGGCACTGATCTATGAGTACAGCAGATTGTCAGTCATTAGGAGTCACTTTGTTGCTATTTTTACTGCTACATTTGTTTTTCATTTTTAGAAAGGCAGTGTTTGGTTTTCCTTTAGGAGGTCCCCAGCTATCTAGTCTCGGGGTTCTTGGTTACCGAAGCAGTGTCACGTCTGGGTCCCATCCCGAGTAGTGGCCGTCAGCCAATTCAGATGAGTGATTGGTTACTCCCAGGAGATTGTGCCACCATAGCCCTGGCATCTATTGCTGGCAGGACACCACTGTTGGTCAAAGGGTTTGTGGCCGTGCTAGTGTTTATGTTTCTCCTTTGCGAGATTGCAGAGAACTGTCCTGTACGGTGCAGGTGCCTAGTCAACAATAGGGACTCGCTATCAGTTTGTGGACAGCAGCCTGTGGTCGTGTAAACAGCCTGGCTTTTGGGGGCTTCCCATGGGACCCCTTTGGCCAACAATTCAATTAGATGTGACCTAACCTCAGTGCCAGCGCTTCATTTGGTGGCAGGAAGTGGCCGGGTCTACCCCGTTACTTGGCGGTTTCATTTAGATCACCTTCATATATGTAATATTTTATAAAGCTTTCACTGTCAGCCCTCAAATGGTCCTTCATTTTCTCTCTCCATATTCCTTCCCTTGCCCCCTCCTCTGCTTCTCCCCACTTGGCCCTCCCCCTCCCCACCTACCCGCAGATATTCTATTTCCCTTTCCTAATGAGATCTACCCTAGTCCCTTACTCCTTCCCTAACCACTGAGGGTCTTTGTGATTTCTTTTGGTTATCATTGACTTAACACATATCAGTGAATCCACACATCTGCCTTTCTGGGTACTAAGACCCTTTCTAATCCTGTTGTGACAGGACCTCGGTGTCAACTGAGATTTTAATATTTGAGATAGCAAACAGTTATGTCTTACATCGTGCTTTTTGGATACCCAAGTGGAAAAGGTGAAATGATAGGAGTCTGGGGTGCAATGGAGGGATCTGGGTTAGATATGTGGGGCACTCTTCTGGGGTGATACAAATAACTATTAGAGCACCACTTTTAGACAACAATTTCTATTTTTCTCTTCTTTTGTTTCCTCCTTTTTTTTTCTTATGTCCCCTCCCCCACCCGCACACCTTCCATTCAAGAATGTAATGGAGCAGAAATGAATTTCCGCAACACTCCTGTTGGCCCCTGGCGGAAGCCCACGCTTACTGGGGAGATGTTAGATGTAAACATTACAACAGAGGAGGTGCCTTTACCACTGTCATCACAACTGGGGATTCCCACAGGTGGAGAGGAGAGGGAGAAAGTAGAGTGTTTGGAAGATTCCAGAAAGGCACAGCGGCACTCTGGACAGGCTCCCAAGTCCCAGAGTACTGGTGGGACCTGGCGGGTAGGGCCATGCATGACGTTTTCTGAGCAGCATTCTGGAAAGATAGCGGGTAAGCGGAGCTCAATGGGACTCCGTGTAGATGTCAGGGAACCTGTGACAAAGAAGCGGGTACCAATGCCTACAGGGGACAGCAAATTCTCAGCAGATCCCCATAAGAGGCTGAGAGCTACCAGCAGACTCCGGTGGCCTCTAGGGCTGGGTTGGTGGGGATTATGTTTCCATCGCTTTGTGGAAGGTGGTGTGTGGGGCTGTGGGTGGGTTGACAATTTGACACTGAGTCACCTGAAGGAGGGTCTTACTGGGACCTGCCTGAATCTGGGTGATCCATGGGCATGTCTGAAGGGTTTGCCTTGATTTCTAGTTGATGTGGGAAGATCCAGCCCGTTGGGGATGGCACTGTTCTCTAGACAGTGGCCCCCAAACAGTGTAAGCTGTGGGAAAGCAAGCAGGACAGTAAGGGTATATTTATTCTCTGCTGTGCATGTGGTGTGAATTGTTGTTTGAATTCTGCCTTCATGCCCCTGCAACGGAAGACTCTAAATTGAAATTATAAGGCGAATCAACCCTTTCTCCCTTAAAGCTGTTTTTGTCATGATATTTCATCGCAGCAATAGCAATGAGACTATGACAAACTCTAGACAGAGACCAAGGTGAGTCTAATTGAGCCTGAATTGCGTTTCCACACATCTGAGGGCTGAGGTGGGCTTCTGGATCGTGACACAGTTCAGCAATTTGGGAAGAGACTTAAGGAAGAATGCTATGTCTAGAGATCTGACACTTTTGAACTCTAAGGACCTCTAACCCACACATTGAGAAGTGGCGGCACACATACAAACAACGTGTCCATGTAAAGTTGAGAGATTCTTCCTGCCTTTGGTCAGTGTGGGTTTCTCTTATGATTTTATTTTTAATTATGGGTATGTTTCTGTGTGTCTGTGTGTTGGGTCTGCACACAAGAGTGCAGGTACCTGCAGAGACCAGAAGAGGGCACCTCGCCCTTGGAGCTGGAGTTACAGATGGCTTTGAGCCATCTGACCTGGGTGCTGTGGACTGAACTCCAGTGCTCTGTAAGAGCCCTACGTGCTCTTGATTGCTGAGTCGTCTCTCCAGCTCCTTGTTTCATGTTTTATTTATTCTGCTTCCATAGCCACCAGAACACAAATATCTCTTAACCTGTCCTCTCTTTATCTTCTCTGGGGAAAGAAACAGCTGAGTAGAGCATAAAATCCTCACAGTAGTTAGTGTCGATGCGATTATATCTTCCCAAGCCCTCCAGACAAGGACTGCTGCGATTCCTGTGCTCTCATCACTTTTCCTAAGCCTAATTAAAGTTTTTGGAGCTTCTAATCGGATTACACCATAGCAAGTCCCCCGAGGGCGAGCATGGTGTCTTCTTTCTCTTGCTACTTTCTTGCAGTTAGGTGGAATATCAAGTCCTGTCTAGGGCCCTGCACCTCCCCCCCCCCGCCACCGGGTGCTCTCCTGTTGTTTCAGAGGTGTCTCTTGGCATTTGCAGTAGCTGGGTTTGTTAGCCTTTCTTATTCGCCATTTCTTCTGTGCATGAGAACGGAGATCCCCCCACCCCCGCCTGCCACACGCGTCCTGGAGATCTTCATGGTTCTCATCTAACCTGGTCCCCCACAAATGTTTTCACAGAAACCTGAGCTCTTCCTTCCGACCATTGTCCACACCTTCTCATCGTCTTTTTCTGTTTGTTCATTTTTTTTTTCTTGCTTTGAGGTAGCACCTCGTGTAGCATAGGTCAGCCTTGAATTTACTATATAGCAGAGGAACTAATGACCCTCTTGTCTCTGGGGATTATGAAGGCATTTGTGTACTACCGTTATCTAGCTCATCACCTTTTAAAGTACTTACTTAGAATGTATAACATTGAGTTCACACAATCACGGGGGTGGGGACAACACTGTGCTCGCCCTTGTATGCAAAGCATAGTCTACAATGTGTACACACAAATGCACACATGTGGGCACAGCACACACAGCAGAAAGGAGATCAAGAAAGAGTGACTGCCAGGGAATGAGGAAGGATTACATGCAGGACACTCAAGTCGTGAAAGAACACGAAACTGTTTTCCTAGTTCTCACTCTGTCGAGGATTTCTCAGTTTGGGGTGGTAAAAGTACATAAAAGCGGACCCAGTCCTGAAAGCCTAAGATCCAGCCTGAGGCTCTGCAGCTTCGGAATGGCTCCTCCGTGGAGAGGTTCACTGAGATGTCTGGGCTTCGGCTCTGGTTGAATTCAGTGCACCATGGCTTTTATTGGAAATTCTTTACAATCACGTTTGAATTTAAAATATTTGCTTACTATAATCGTATGGATTTGGGAGTGAGGGGCACACGCATATCATGGTGCACAGGCGAGGTCAGAGGACAATTTGTAGGACTTGGTTCTCCTCATCTTGTGGGGTCAAGGGCTCAAACAATACCATTTTTGTTTCTAGATTTCCAGACTCCTCCCTCTGCATTAACACGACACGTGTTTATCAATGGCAAACAAGATGTCACAGGCACTCTCCCGTGTCAGTGAGCATGTACCTTCAGCATCTGCGTTGATGCTTGCCACGGGTTAGCTGGTGTGGCTGCTCATGCTTCATTTGGCTGAGGCCCTTGTGGGGGATGGAGGAGGTGGAAAGGGGTAGAGAGGAGTAGAAGGGCCTGGACCCTGTAGTTATTAGTCAGGAAGCCCCTGCCACTGTTCTCTGTAGTAGATTTGGATGTAACCTTGAAAGCCAACCTGGGTATTTTATGATAAAAACAAATAAGCAGAAGCTACGCATAATAGAAATGGGTCGTGTGCTGTCATCCCCCCTGTGACAGCGGCTGCTGGGAGCCCCCTGGAGATGGAGATGGAGAAGAAGTGTCATCCTCCTGATGATAGGGTCTTCACGGGGTGGATTCTGAAACAAACTGACCTAAAGAAAAGTACAAGTGTTGCTTCAAGAATGCTCTTTATTCCCATTTGTAGGACGATCTTACAGGGTCCTCCCAGCTCCAATGCAAACACGAGTACGAGAGAGTCCCCGAGGTGCCCCTGACCCCAATGTGATGTCGCTGCTTTCTTGCCACTGTCTCCCAGGTTTGCGTCTCATCATCTCAGGCTGACCTTGAACTCACTCACTATGTGGTTAGAACGACCTTGAAGTCCTTCCTTTCTCTCCTTCCCTCCCTCCCTCCCTCCCTCCCTCCCTCCCTCCCTCCCTCCCTTCTTCCTTCCTTCCTTCCTTTCTCCCTTTATGTCTTTTGAGTCAGGGTTCTACTGGTTACTTACATAACCCTGGCCTGCTTAGAACTTGATATGCAGACCAGACTGGCTTTGAACTGACAGAGAACCACCCGCCTCTGCCTTCAGAATGGTGAGGTTAATGGCGTGCACTACCATGCCTGACCTTTAAAACACTCATTCCCATCATTCTCTCTCTCTCTCTCTCTCTCTCTCTCTCTCTCTCTCTCTCTCTCTCTCTCTCTCCCTCCCTCCCTCCCTCCCTCCCTCCCTCCCTCCCTCTCTCTCTCTCTCTCTCTCTCTCTCTCTCTGTGTGTGTGTGTGTGTGTGTGTGTGTGTGTGTGTGTGTGTGACACAGGCATCACATTTTGTATGAGGACACACAGGTGGGAGTTTGCAGATTGAACCCTTCTCGCCAGGCTTGGCAACAAGTGCCTTTACTCACTGAGTCATCTCACTGACCCAAACCTTGAACTTCTGATTCTCCTGCTTCTACCAACCCTGTGCCAGAATCACAAGCACGTGTCACCACTTCCAGTTTATGGGGTTCTGGGAATCGAATTTAGGGGTCAGTGCATGCTGGACGAGTGTGCTACAAACTGAAGCACACCTCTGCCTCCCTCCCAGGTATTTTGAGCGCCTGCTTTGTGCCAGGCACCTTAGAGGCACTCGGGGTACAGTTGGGGCATGTGGAGATGGCGTGCCAGAGATGCATGCTGTTACGGTTCCTTGATGCAGCTGTAGGAACAAAGGCATGAGTGCATGTGTGCGGTGGAATGACTAGACTCCTGAGGGAGGCGGGCTTTGTCATCTGTCTCGGAAAGCCAGAAAAACTTACGGATCAGCTGCTGTCACAGCCAAAGCTAAATCCTGCCAGTTATGGAGGAGAAGGACGTGGCTTGTGGTAAAGCATTGACGGGAAGACGGGGAGCTCTCAGTGCATGGGGAGGCCAGCTAGGTGCCTGGAGTGTCAGGTGTGCTGGAGGTAGAGCTGAGGCCGAGGAGAACACAGCCTCAAACCACCTGGAGAGGACGGGCTTTCCTCATTATGCAGTAAGGAGACACCAAAGGATGCTCCCTGGAGAAATGATGTGACTGGGCAAAACCGCTCCTTGTTTTCCGTCACACTCTACCACGAACTCCCAACCCTACCGTCGTTTTTTATCTACTTACCCCTGACTCATCCTTCACATTAAGAGTCTTCACCTACTGGGCCGTCCCTGGCTGGCAAGTGTGGATGCTTTTCCCCAGCATCCCGCTAGAGTGCCCAGCTCTCTTAACACACTGCACAGCCCAAGCATCTGGTGCCCATCCGGGAGGGTGTGACTTGATCTTCCCACCCTGGTTCCTAGCGGAGTGCTGCTGCCAAGATCTCCTAAGGCCCACCGCGTCTCTCCTTTGCAAACTGTGTTTCCTAGGAGCACTGGCCTACTGGCTTCCTGTTTACACTGGCTGGTGGAGGTACGGGTGGGCAGAGGGGAAGAGCAAGATGTCTGTTTTCGTCCCCTGCTTTGAGCAACACTGTCAACTGTAACAGTGTTTTCTCTTTCAGTGCCTTTCTCCTGGAAAGCTTCTCCCCACGCAGCTGTGAAGGATTACCCAGAATGCCCAGGAGGGAGGGGTTCTTTTGAGGGATGGACGAGGGTAACTGACCTGGGAAGTTATTCCATGGGCTGGGGCATTGCACTGAGGAAAACGGACAGATGAATGGCTAGCCTCTGTTTCCTGGTTGTGATATGGTGTGGCCAGGCTTTGCAAGCATCTGTGATGCAGTGGACCCTTGAGCTGTTAGACAAAAGACACCCTTTCTCCGTAATGTTTGTGTCAAGTTATTTTATCAAAAAAATAATGACATGAAGTCTTCAACATATAGTCCGTTAGACACTTAGGATCCAAACCCCAATGTATATACTTGGTAAAATCCTGTGTATTCAATCATCTCACGAAGGTTAGGGACAAAACTCATCTTCAGTTTGGGTCTCCTTTTTTTTTTTTTTTTGAAACACGTTTGCCTTGAACACTTGATTTTTCTTCTTGCACCAAAGTAAGGAAAATCTTGTCTTCTGGTTGCAGCTAGGTCTCACCGGGTAGTTTGTGGAATACTAAAGTACTC
>JANBXA010000202.1:2030000-2077500 GCA_030556225.1 Cricetiscus sungorus | reverse complement strand
ACAATAGTTACGAGATGGGTTTCTGTGTTTTGTTTTTATTTCTCTTCTCTTTCTGTGTAAGAAAGGAGCTGAGCAAACACAGGGAAAGAGACCCTCTGAGTTTTGTCTAAGGCTCATTTGGGGTTGAAGAAGCTGGCTCTGCATTCCAGGGAGACTTCTGAGCTACTGAAGCCTCTTTTGTGTGGAGTGTCTGTCAGAGCTGCCAGGCAGGAGCGGTGGCAGAACCAGCTTTGGATGCCTTGCTGAAGTGGTTCCCGCTCCTGGGGCCCCGAACCGCGCCCGAGAGGCTGGGAGGACACAGGGTCTGCACACCAGAACTAGGGTCCCCAGCGCAGTTGGGTTTCCAGAATCCTTGTGGGTTTAGTTTCCCTTCAGTCAATAAAGAGGAGGAACGCAGACGCTGGAGTGGCTCAGAGGCACCAGGAGGAAGAGATGGAAACTGTTGTATTGGGTGTCCACACTGCGTCTCTCAGGTTGCAGAGACGCGGGTGGCTGTTGCGGGGTGGGAGGGGGGGGACGGGGACACGACAGATGGTGGGGAAAGGAAACCCTTGAGGATCAGACATGGGGACCTCACCGCCTATGCTTTGAGAGTTTTCGGAGCGGGGCTGGGGTGTTACCCAGTCTTTAGGGTAACATGCTCATGCTCAAAGCTCTGATCATGCAAGCCTGGGCATGCTGGCGGCATAAGCCAGTAATCCCAGCACTTAGAAAGCAGAGATAAGTTAAATTGAGACCAACCTGGGCTACATGACTCCGTGTCTCAAAAAACGAATGAATGAATGAACAACTGAACACAAGTTGCTTGCAGAGCAATTGCTGAGTGACTGGACCTTGGGCACAATGCTACCCGCAAGGACGGCAAACGCCCACAGTGGCTTCTGCTTGGTGACTCGGCTGAGGGTGGCAACAGCGGTCCCAAGTTGTTCTGCTAACGCCCCACACTAATGGCAAGCCATGGTTCTGAACACCAACGGTTTTGCAATGAAAGCATTGTGAGGGTTGTCTTGCTGGCTTCCTATTGGCTCCAATAGAGCTCTCGAGAGACAAGGGTTATTCACGTGTGTGTGTGTGTGTGTGTGTGTGTGTGTGTGTGTGTGTGTGTGTGTGTGTGTATTGTGTATACTGGATGTCTGGGGCTTCTGTAGCCTCCATCTAGATGGCCCAGTGAGCAGCAACTTCCCATCTCCGTTTTGGAAGTCAAGGTCAAGGCATTGGTAGGGCTGGTGGCTATCAGTCTGTGGTTTTCCTTGGTTTTTAAGAGCTACTGGAAAATCTCTGCCTTCATCTTTAGTTTTTGGAAGTCTCATGCAGTTCAGACTGGCCTTGAACTCACTATCTAGCTAATGCAAGGTTGATTTAATTAGCTAGCATAATTAGAGTTGGGTGCTGTTAACAGGACTCTGTAGGCTTTGATATCTCTGTAGGCAGAGAAAAATAGGGAACATCTGCCTTTCTAAACACTAAATTGTTTGCTTTTGGGTTTTGGAGGCAGGGTTTCTCTCTGTAGCTTTGGAGCCTGTCTTGGAACTGGCTCTATAGAGCAGGCTGGCTTTGAACTGACAGAGATACACCTGCCTCTGCCTCCCGGGTGCTGGGATTAACGGCGTGCGCCACCACCGCCTGGCTCTGAACAGTAAACTTTAAGATAGAGTGATTGTCATCAGAAGAGCACTAGACTGAATGGCCCCCTGGAATGTTCTAGAACTTAGGATGCTTCATTCTCAAGCCCTGGTTGACCTTGAACTTGTAATCCTTCTGCCTCAGTCTCCAGAAGGCTGAAAATCCAGGCATTCACTACAATTCCTGGCCAGTTTGCATACTTAGTACATGATAGAAGTATTCTTTTCTGCTTATTGGGAAAGTTATAACTCATTTAGCGAATGATTGTTATAAAAAATAAAACAGTGTGGACCTAAACAAAGCAAATAAATACACATATAATGTGTTTGACTTAAATCTAATGAAAGAGTATATTACTTTGAAATAGAGGGGATTTTTTAAAAGATTTAATTACACTTACTGATTTATTTGGGGGCATCGGGAGAGCACGTGTTACTATATATGTGTGGAGATCCAAGGGCGACTTTTATGCAAACGACAGCTCTTCCCTTCTACTATAAAGGCGCTGAGACTTGAACTCAGGTCTCAAATATGGTGGCAAGAGACTGCCCGCTGAGCTACCTCACTGGCCTGGGATACAGGAAATGTTGTTAATGATTGAGTCACCAAAACTGTAAGGAGAAGAGGAGAGGCATATCCCCATCTGTGTTTTATAAATATTTCCTGGATTTCCTCTGTTAAACTCGGAACCTTACACGTGCTAGCATGTACTCTTCTGTTGACCCTTAGCCCTGATCCCTTTTATACATTTTGGGACAGAGTCTCACCTTTTGGGCAGCTAGCTGCCCTTGAATTTGGAACCCTCCTGCCTTAACTTCTTTAGTAGAAACAGGCATGTTTCATCATTCCCGACTCCACATATTTTACTCTTCATTTTATTGAGAGAGAGAGAGAGAGAGAGAGAGAGAGAGAGAGAGAGAGAGAGAGAGAGAGAGAGAGAGAGAGAGAGAGAGAGAGAGAGGGAGGGAGGGAGAGAGAGAGAGAGAGAGAGAGAGAGAGAGAGAGAGAGAGAGAGAGAGAGAGAGAGAGTGAGAGTGCAGGTTCTTTAGAGTCCTGAACAGGGCAACAGAGTCTGGAGCCAGAGTCACAGGAAGTTGTGAGCCAGGAAGAACTCTGGTTCTCTGCCAGGGTAGGAAACACCCTTAACTGAGCATCAAATCTCTACCCCTTCAAATTTTTAATTGTAAGAAAAAAAAGGCCTCACTATAGTCAGAAGACAAACTATAGACTCAGATTAATCTCTGCAACACACTTGAAAGGGTATCTTTCTCAATAAGCCCCAAGTTCACCTAAATTGGTGCTAAAACACGAAATGCATCAAGAACACAGAGAGAAAAGGACAGCTCACAGAGGAGGAAGTGAAGGCTCAAAGTGGGTAGAGACGGTTAGTCAGAGAGGCAGACTCACTGCTTCTTCATGGGATCGACAAGGACAAAAAGAGCAGTGACACTATGTGTCCGAATGGAATTAGCATGTGTGCACCTTGCTGGTGGGATGTCAACCGCTAAAGACCTACAGAATAATAATCTGTCCACGTCTGTTAAGGTTCAAAACACATACTCAAGGGTACGGCAACTGACTTTTGAAAAGCAGCTGCTTTAACAAATATGAAAAGCCAAAATGCTTAAGGATGCATTAAAAAGGGTGTCTGCAGAAGCGTTGTGTCTGTGGGGGGAATAATCAGAGAATCAAGATTATCCATCACTGATAAGATGGCTGAGCCTTCGATAAATTTCAGGGCTCTCGAGTAGCTGTCCTACAAGCACATGAGCGTGTATCTCGGAAAGTGTTCCCATTTTTGTACAAATGTAGGACAAAATAGAAAGCAATCCAAGTGTCTGTTCAGCACTGGGTGTATTTATACCAGTTCTTGGAAATGATTTTTACAGCATCAACACCCTCAGGGTTCAGGAAGGAGAGAGCATCCATCTATAACTTCTTGCTTCTCTGTCTTCGCTGTTTCACTTATTACAAGGATCTTCTTTCAAAAAATTTTAAAAGACCAACAAATAGATACTTCTAAAGAAGAAATAGAATAATTAAAACACTTCTGACTTGGTCTGGGGAGATGGTGCAGTGGCTGAGATGGGCTGGGGGGATGGTGCAGGGGTGAGATGGGCTGTGGGGATGGTTCAGGGTGAGATGGGCTGTGGGGATGGTGCAGGGGTGAGATGGGCTGTGGGGATGGTGCAGGAGTGAGATGGGCTGTGGGGATGGTGCAGGGGTGAGATGGGCTGTGGAGATGGTGCAGGGGTGACATGGGCTGTGGGGATGGTGCAGGGGTGAGATGGGCTGTGGAGATGGTGCAGGGGTGACATGGGCTGTGGGGATGGTGCAGTGGTGAGATGGGCTGTGGGGATGGTGCAGGGGTGAGATGGGCTGTGGGGATGGTGCAGGGGTGAGATGGGCTGTGGAGATGGTGCAGGGGTGAGATGGGCTGTGGAGATGGTGCAGGGGTGACATGGGCTGTGGGGATGGTGCAGGGGTGACATGGGCTGTGGGGATGGTGCAGTGGTGAGATGGGCTGTGGGGATGGTGCAGGGGTGAGATGGGCTGTGGGGATGGTGCAGGGGTGAGATGGGCTGTGGAGATGGTGCAGGGGTGAGATGGGCTGTGGGGATGGTGCAGGGGTGAGATGGGCTGTGGAGATGGTGCAGGGGTGACATGGGCTGTGGGGATGGTGCAGGGGTGAGATGGGCTGTGGAGATGGTGCAGGGGTGACATGGGCTGTGGGGATGGTGCAGTGGTGAGATGGGCTGTGGGGATGGTGCAGGGGTGAGATGGGCTGTGGGGATGGTGCAGGGGTGAGATGGGCTGTGGTGATGGTGCAGGGGTGAGATGGGCTGTGGGGATGGTTCAGGGTGAGATGGTCTGGGGAGATGGTGCAGGGGTGAGATGGTCTGGGGAGATGGTGCAGGGGTGAGATGGGCTGTGGGGATGGTGCAGGGGTGAGATGGGCTGTGGGGATGGTGCAGGGGTGAGATGGGCTGTGGGGATGGTGCAGGGGTGAGATGGGCTGTGGGGATGGTGCAGGGGTGAGATGGGCTGTGGGATGGTGCAGGGGTGAGATGGGCTGTGGAGATGGTGCAGGGGTGAGATGGGCTGTGGGGATGGTGCAGGGGTGAGATGGGCTGTGGGGATGGTGCAGGGGTGAGATGGGCTAGGGAGATGGTGCAGGGGTGAGATGGGCTGTGGGGATGGTGCAGGGGTGAGATGGGCTGTGGAGATGGTGCAGGGGTGACATGGGCTGTGGGGATGGTGCAGGGGTGAGATGGGCTGTGGAGATGGTGCAGGGGTGACATGGGCTGTGGGGATGGTGCAGTGGTGAGATGGGCTGTGGGGATGGTGCAGGGGTGAGATGGGCTGTGGGGATGGTGCAGGGGTGAGATGGGCTGTGGAGATGGTGCAGGGGTGAGATGGGCTGTGGGGATGGTTCAGGGTGAGATGGTCTGGGGAGATGGTGCAGGGGTGAGATGGTCTGGGGAGATGGTGCAGGGGTGAGATGGGCTGTGGGGATGGTGCAGGGGTGAGATGGGCTGTGGGGATGGGGCAGGGGTGAGATGGGCTGTGGGGATGGTGCAGGGGTGAGATGGGCTGTGGGGATGGTGCAGGGGTGAGATGGGCTGTGGGATGGTGCAGGGGTGAGATGGGCTGTGGAGATGGTGCAGGGGTGAGATGGGCTGTGGGGATGGTGCAGGGGTGAGATGGGCTGTGGGGATGGTGCAGGGGTGAGATGGGCTAGGGAGATGGTGCAGGGGTGAGATGGGCTGGGGAGATGGTGCAGGGGTGAGATGGGCTGTGGAGATGGTGCAGTGGGTAAGTTCTGTGCAAGCCTGAGGGCCCAAGTTCATATCCCACATAAGAAGCCTGGGATAGCCGTGCCTGCCTGAAACCCCAGCAGGAGGGTTTGGTGACAGGCAGGAGGACTGATCGGGTTTGCTGCCCGCTAGCCTGGCTCCAGGTTCAGTGAGAGACCCGGACTCAAGGGAATAAGGTAGAGAATGACAGAATAGGACAGGTGATGGGTTCCTCTAGCTGAAGGGTTTGCACCCCCACATACACGCGTACTCATATCCCCCCTCCCAACACCCTGTTCTAAAAGAAAAACGTACACTTATGGTTCTCTAGGTCCTGAAGATAAAGTTTACCCTGCACAGCTGACTTCTGCGGCCTCTGGGATCCTCCACAGGCAGCACCAGCCTTGCTCTGCACTGGCCTTTTACCATCATCTCCAGCTTTTCAGGGCCAGGCTTGCAGCAGGCTGCCTTCCCGAACCACGGTCACCTCATGTCCTGTGAAAATACCGAGGCTGAGCAGAGGTCTGCCCACTACTCCTGTGACACCTTCCGCCTTTGCCAGACACCGTTCGAGCCTCCCCCGTGACTAAGTATGTGCCCTTGCTGTAAGATAGGCTGTCTCACGGGGTGTTGCCAGTGCCTTGTTGGGCTCATTGTGGAGAAGTGAAGGCACGTGTGAACGCCAAACACTACAGACACAAAGGAACCACAGTCCGTGTCCCCAGAGTGATGCCACAGAGGAGCAGGCATGTGAACAGGCAGCTATAATACAAAAAGATAATCACTGCCACGGGACAGAATGAACTTACTGAAACCGCCCCCCAGGGGGAGGGGGCGGGGGAGTCTGCGAGGCTTCACACGTGAGGAAACATTTAATCAAACATTTGAAGGATGAATAGACGCTTACGAGGAAATAAGGACGATGGAGTGATGTTGCCGACAGAGGGGCCGATTGCAAGGGTACAGCTTGAGAAGAAAACTGGAAATCCCCAGTGATTTCATTTTGCTTGAGTAGAAAAAGGAAGATCAAGGTTGGGGTACGGGGTGGGAAATGGATTGCTTGCCTGCAAGTGTGGGAACCTAGGTTCAATGCCTGGAAGCCACATTTTTTTGGTTTGTTTGTTTTTAACAGGCAGGTATGGGGTTGACTAGATGGCTCAACAGGTAAGGGATCTCCCCAGACCATCTCACCTACTGCTCCATCTCCACAGCCCATCTTGCCAAGCTCAACTATCTGAGTTTGGGTCCCTAAACCGACAGACATAAACATGGAAAGAGAGAATCGACTTCACAAAATCGTCCTCTGAATGCTTGCCATGCATGATATGTTAGTGTGTTACCACACACACACACACACACACACACACACACACACACACCCATACACACACCCATACACACACAGGCAGACACACACACACATACACATACACAGACACAACACACACATACACACACCCATACACACACACACACACACACCCATACACACACACAGACAGACACACACACATACACATATACACAGACACACACACATACACACACCCATACACACACACATACACATATACACACACACATACACACACACACCCATACACACACAGACAGACACACACATACACATACACATACACACACCCATATACACACACCCATACACACACACACACACACACACAGACAGACACATACACACACACATACACACACAGGCACACACACACACACATACACACACACAGACAAACACACACACACATACACACACACACAGACAGATACACACACACACATACACACACAGACAGACAGACACACACACACACACACACACACACACACACACACACACACACCCTCTGCCTCAGAGAGGTGTTGAGCCTCAAAGGCATCTCTTGAAGGACTTGGCAGCACTATTAAAAGATGTTACACGGGCCACCTCCTGAAACTCAGCATTACAAAACCCCATTGACTGAGCGCATAAAGCCAGCTTGTTTGTATTTTTTTTCTTCAGAAAGAGGCCGGCAGTTTTGTAGTAACACCAGAAAAATTGTACTTTAGAGGTCACCAAAATATTCCTGAAAGGCCATGCAAGCATTGGCCGTGGCGGCCCGTGGTGTGGGCAGGGTTTCCCTCCTGTACCCCACGCTACCCGAGGGACTACCAAAACTAACATCAGGTATCGGAGGAAGCTGCAGATTTGGGAGTTGGAGACGGAAGGCAAGGGTGGACCAGAATGGGCCCGTCAAAGGCCTCTTCACGAGACGTGCTTTTCACGTCGGGCAGCGCAATACGGCATGATGCCCACATTTGCAGCAAGCTTGCCTGCCACCAAGCAATGTAGCCCCATCGCCCAGGCGGCCCCTCAGCAAACACCTCCCAGATCTTGATGACCCAAATATATCAGATACACGTGCATGTTTGTGTGTGTGCATGGGTGCACATATGTGTGCACACTTGCTGGGGGACATATGTATATGTGCATGGTGGAGAAAGTTTGTGGAGTTCGGAGAGTGACCTTGGATGCCCACTTAGGTGCTGTCCACTTTTATTTTTTATGGCAGGGCACCCCACTGACCTGAAACTTGCTAAGCAGGCTAGGCTGACTGGCCAATGAACTCCAGGGAGCCACCTGTCACCCCATTGCCAGAATTACAGATACATACCACCGTCATCACACCAAGCCAGGTCCTCATACATGCAAGACAAGCTCTGTGCTGACTGAGCTGTCTCTCTAGCCAGTGTAGGAGATGTCCAACCACTCTAGGATTAGCAAACAACTAGTTAAAGTTAAGAAAGAAACACTCACTCGAGTCATAGGTCCCCTTTCCCTATGCAGAGACGTGGTAATGAATTTAAAGCTCATTGCTCTTGTTATTTGTGTGTGTGTGTCGATTTGTGATTTTGAGTTTGGGTGTGAGGGTGCCATGGTTCGCGTGTGGTTAGGGGACAACTCTGGGCAGGTTCTCTCCTTCTGTTGTGGTTTCTGGGGCTTAGACCCTGGCCATCGGGACTGCCAGCAATCCATTTACCTGCCGCGTGGCCCTGCTGAGTTTGAGTATCAGCTTGCCTGGATCAAGAAGGTCTTTAGGGCTTGAGTGAAGCACACCTTTTGGCGTGTCTTTGAAGGGCTTTCCAGAACAGCACGGTTCTCCAGGCCTGGGTCTTAGGGAAGAGAACCAGGCCAGCGTCCCTCTTTCTGTTCTGGACCCACTGATACGTGAGCAAGCAGCTTCTCAGCGCTGGGCTGGGGCCCGCTCCTCCCCCAGGCCTGCTCTGCCACGGTGAACTGAATCTCCCGCACTGTGATCCACAACGAACTGTTCCTCTCTTCAGTTGCTTGTCGTCCGATTCCCAGGCACAGCGACAAGTCAAGTAGCTAACGCAGGAGGCCTATGGTCAACAGACAACCGACTGCACAATGCCAACCCTGTAGCTGGTTCCTGCAAGAGCCCTCCTCTAGACCTCTGGGGAACGCATGGAGACATGCCTACCCCCCACCCTCCACCCCCATCCCCTCACCCCCCCACCCATCTCCCAGCCCCCCCACTTCCTCCCCACTCATCCCCCCCCACAGTGACTTCATAAAAAAATGGCTAATGGTTGACTTCTACCATATCTGCTTCCATGATTTCAATCTACTTTGCAATGATCCTTCCTGCGAGGAGCTATTTACTTCCTTTTCAAAACAGGTGTGAAGTTCAGAGAGATGATGTCACCCTGCCCTGGGCCTTGCATAATGAAAATTCGGTGCTGGCTGGGAGTGACAAGGCCAGACAGTGTGCCTGTCAGTGGTCAGTGCTGAAGCTCTCTTCGCAGTTCTGGTGAGCTTTGCCTGGCCCTAGCTAGGACTGCCTGCCCACCTGCCACACGTTTAGCATATGAGTTATCACTCAAGTGATAGGACAAGAACGAATGGTGTAGCTAGTTAGGGGAGGCACAGGCCAGCAGCTGTCAGGGTACGGGAGTGAGAATGGACTTTGGCTCTGCAGAGAGCCGTGCAGCCCAGGGAGATGCAGAGGAGCCCAGTGGCCCAAGGTCGCTGCTGTGCCTATGGCTGGTTAAGTTCAGCAGCTGCTTCATGCCCTGCAATAACCGTGGCCTCGGGGTCTCGGCTTCGTTGGTCCGTCGGCGATTGTGGCGGTGACTGTGACATCACCGAAGGCTGAAGCTGCTGGAGACACTTCCGTTGACAACAAAAACATAGGGCGTGAGTTTGTTCTTGTTGCTGTGATGAAATATCCGCCAGAAGCAACTTCAAGGAGGAAGGTTCTGTTTGTCCTCCAGTCCTGGGAGGTACAGGCCACCATAGTGGGGAGGTCACAGTGGCAGCTGTTCATGGCATATCCACAGTCAGGACACAAAGATGGATGGATGCTGGTGCAGGCGCTTCCTCTGTTCTGTTCAGGCCGGGACTACAGCTCATGGCTGGGCACCATACATTCTTAGAGTGGCCTCCACAGCTAAATGTCATCCAGCAACTCCCTCACAGATATCCCCTGGGGTTCATTCCCACGGTGATTCTAGATTCTGTCACGTTGACAGGAAAGATTAGCAGTCATGATGGGAGTAATGCAGAGATAGAGTTACTGCCTAACGTGTGAGGCTAGAGGTTCCATACTCAGCACCAAAACAAAATAAAGCAAACAAACAAACATTGGAACCAGCTCTGAGGGATCAGCAAGAACTTAAAACACAGTCCAGTTTCACTTTTGGGTTTTACTGGTGGTTTTTTTTGTTTGTTTGTTTGTTTTGTTTTTGCTTTTTGGTTTTTTGTATTATTGTACCTTTTTTTTTGATTCTTTGAAAATGTTCATGTGCTTTGTGTTGGTTAAAAATGGCCCCTAAAGGGAGTGGCCTCTGGGGAGGTGTGGCTTAGTTGGAGGAAGTGTGTCACTGTGGAAGTGGGCTTTCAGGGCTCATATCTGCTCAAGCCATGCCCAGTGATTCAGACCACTTCCTGCTGCCTTCAAATCAAGATGCAGGATGCTTGACTACTTCACCACCGTGTCTGCGTGCATGCCGCCGCCGCACTTCCCACTCAAACAAAACATTCATAGGCCATTACACAGCATCTTCCTTCAGCACGATTTTACATCGCAGCTCTCCTTGAACACACTCTGATCGCCACATTAGTCTATGAGGGGAAGGGCTTCCAGTTCCCTGGCTTTGTCCGAATCCCTCCTTTCCTGCCGCACGCCTGGACAATGGGTCCCCTGGTTCCTCTCCTGGTCTTTTGCACACCTCACCCAAGCTGCCTGTCCACCACTGACACTGGAAACAAAAACAACTCTTGCTCCAAATGCAGATTTATGCACAAGTGAATTGGTTGGCGCTGTTGGGACGGTGAATTTGTGGATGGCCTGCCGTGCAGACATAGGACACCAGGCCAAGAAGCAGGCGGTGGTATTATTTTGTTGGTTATTTGTTTTGTTGGGCCATCCCGGAGCTCAGCAGCACCAGCGGCCTGTATGATTGAAAGGCTGCTGCATTGCCTCGCATGAGGGCTGCTGGGTGATTGGTTATTTTCTAGAGTCACCAAAGCTAATGAACACAAGAATCCTTTGGAGGTGTGTCAGGTGCTGCCCCTCCTCTTCCTCCTCCTCCTTCTCTTTCCTTCTCCTTCCTCTTCTTTGAAACAGGGTCTTAGTATTCAATTGAATGGCAACAGCTTCTTTTTCTCCTACCGTGCTGGACTCTGACAATGCTGAGCACTTGCGCACCAGTTACAAGCAACAGCAACAACACAGCTTGTCTGGGGCAAAGCTTGGAGTATCTCGTGGAATGTTGCCTTTGTAAAGTACTGAGAGGCAAGACGTGACCCGGGCCACACAGCACGTAATGGCAGTTCGGTGGCAGGAGGACAGCATGCATCCCCGAGGTCCCGTGTGATTATGACAGAGCCGAGGAACGCCACCTTGGCATACTCGCTGCAGGCACTGGGACAAGTGTTTGTGCACCGTGTGTGCTGCCTGATGTCACGGTAAGCAGCTGTGCCCCTCTTCCTCCTTCGTGTGCATTTACTTTGCTCTTTTGAGGAAAAACCAAAAACCCTACTCACGCTTTGTTTGGGGAGTGTTGCACACATTGCAGTGCTGGGTAGAGTTCAGAGATCTTGCAGCCCAGTGATTAAACCTCAGTTCCTCAGGCTCAGTGGCAGCACCTCTATCCCACCCAGCCATCTTCCTGACCCTATACTGCACTTTCATTGTTATTTTAGAGTATACTGCTTCTTATTTAAAAAGACAAAAACCATAAAACAAACTCAGGTATGGCCATCAGGAGCTGTTACAGAAGACGTTGTTATCACAGGCCAATGTGTGTTGGTACAACCTCACAGAAATTCCAGGGTGGGGTTGAGATAATAATAATAATAATAATAATAATAATAATAATAATAATAATAATAATAATAATGGTATCAATGATCCTGATTGTCTTAGTGTTTCTGTTGCTGCAAAGAGGCATCGTGACTATGGAAACTCATATAAACTAAAACATTTAGCTGTGGTGGCTGGCTTACAGCTCAATGTTTAGTTCATTATCATCACCGTGGGACACGGTGGCATGTAGGCAGTCGCGGTGCTAGAGAAGGAGCTGAAAGGGTCCATTCTGATTTAAGAAACGTTTGTCTCTGCTGGGCACAGTGTCACAGCCTTCAATCCCAGTATTCTGAAGGCAGAGGCAGGTGGATCTTTGTGAGCTTGCGGCCAGCTTGGTCTACATAGTGAGTTCCATCAGCCATTGTGATTTAGTGTAAGCCTATCTGAGAGAGAGAGAGAGAGAGAGAGAGAGAGAGAGAGAGAGAGAGAGAGAGAGAGAGAGAGAGAGGAAGAAGGAGAGGAAGAAGAAGAAGGAGGAGGAGGAGGAGGAGGAGGAGGAGGAGGAGGAGGAGGAGGAGAAGAAGAAGAAGAAGAAGAAGAAGAAGAAGAAGAAGAAGAAGAACTGAGTTTTAGAGTTTTATCTCAAAGGCAAAGATGTTTCTATTTGTTACACTTCTCTAATTAGTGGATAGGTGAAGATGTTTTTATTACCCTCCCCCCCCCCCCGTCCCCACCCCCTCCTCAGTTTCCTTTTCCGCTTAGTTCTTCTAGTCTTTGGTTGTAGCAGACATTTTTCTGTTTCTTTTAGAGGCTGGGAAATTCAAGAGCAGGGCTCCTGCATGTCTGGACCCTGGCAAGGGCTCTCTTCCTGGCTTCTGGAGCTGGTGCCTTCTCAGCTGTAGAAAGCTTTTTCTTCTGGGTTTATTAGAGTTCTGCTACTGCTCCTCTGCCACATTCATTAACGTGTTTCCTCGGAGTCTTTTAGCTTTGCTTTGTAACCGTTCCCTGGTGCCTTGGCCCCTTTGTTGTCCATTCGATCCTTCTATTCCTTCAGTTTGGGGGGGTTGTTTTTATTTTTATTTTTGCTTTGTTTTAAATAGCACAGCTGTCCTCAAAAAGTTTAAAGGCTCGTGAATGAGCGCTTTCACTTGTTTTTCTTTTCCCACTAACAGGTGTGTATCACTTACTTCCAACCAAGCACAAGGCAGGGCGGCGTTCCATGGCGCTGTGACTGCGTGAGCGTCATGAGTGTCGTGAGGAAGGCAGGGTCTCATGGAGGCCAGCAGTATTGTGTGACTATTCAGATTCTCAGACACCGGAACTACCCCCACTGCCAGGAGGCTGTGAGTTGTCCAAGGAAGCACTCTGTTCTCAGCGCAAACACACCTCCTCATTACTGTCTCTAAGTGCAAGCAGCTGTGTTGCTTGCTGTGCAATCAAAGCTATACGGGTAGGAGGAGAGAGGGAAGAGAGCGGGAATCCCAGTGTCTGGCTGGGTGGGATTTGAATTGTAAGCCTGCTAGCAATTCTAGCTCTGTGTCTTAGAGGCAACTGCCCTCTCCTGGCAGGGGGGTGGGGAGTGGTGGGGGGACCCTTCCCTTCCGTTTACCCTGGGGCAGAGCCTCCTCCTTGTGTCTGGTTTAGTTCTTCAGTTGGACCCTGTCTACCATCATTTTCTTTGCAATTTTTTTTTCCTGGTGTTGTAGTTTGAGTGAGAAATGTCCTCCCCAGGCTCTTATCTTTCAACACTTGGTCCCCAGTTAGTGGCACTGTTTGGGAAGGTTATGGAACCTTTAGGAGGAAGTATGAGTGAGGGTGGGCGTGGGCTTTGAGGTTGTATAGCCTGGTCCCACTTCCTCTCTCTCTGTCTCTCTGCTTCCTGTGTCCAGACGAAATGACATCCGTCTCCTTCCTGTCCTCCAGGCTGGCCTGTTGCTTGTTCCTGCTCCCTTACCATTGCTGCCGTAATGAATTGTAGCCTGTCTAGAACTGTAAGCCAGTTCCCTAAGTGGCTCGCCAGGGTGTTTTAACCACAGCAGCAAGACAGGCAACTAATACACCTCATTTCTGCTTTGCTACCTTGTTTCTGAAGAAAGGTATCCTGTCTAGGAATTTGGATACAGGGAGAGATCGCTATCTCTTCTTCTCTCCCCGGTGGTGGATTCCAGAGGAGGGATTCCTCCTTTGTAGGGGAGCTCTTTGTCACTGAACTCTGCCACTGCCCTGTCTCGGTCACCAAGAGTCAGATCACAAGTCTTCTTACCTGATTTATTGTGCATTTTCTCCTGGCATTTCAGAGACGTTAAATGGTTCTCTGGCGCAAGAGAGGACAGGAGGTTTGCCTCATTGAGGTGATAACCTTGGTTCAGGCAGAGCTGTGCTGGATGGATTATTTACTTAGGCTAAACGGGATGAATAGAAGAACGCAGGCAAGATAAAAGATCTATCTTCAAATTTATCTCCGACAGTAGTGTCTACTGGAATTCCCACACAGCCTTCCCACCCCCGCATCCTAACTTAGGAGTTTGCATGCTTCAATTGTGCTTGGCTGTAATTTGCATATTCATATCCAAGTTGCTTTGCAAGTTGAAATGCTTACACCACTCACTAATGAGTCCCAGGGAACAGAACCGTCTTTTAACAGACCTGGCTTTCTTAAATGGAAGCAAAGACTGTAAATCACCCAGAGCTTTGACTTGTGGCTTGTAGCTCAGGGGCAATATTTTTCTAAGTTACTCATGCCTATGACAAATATACACCCATGCAGCTTCTTGATTGAGACTTGCTACCATGAGCAGGGGGATTCCTCTCTTGGGCTGGGGCCTGGATGAATAACTCTTTTCTCTTAGTCAGTTAGGCCAGACTTCCTATTTTCTGATTCCGCCTGTGAGAACAGGGAAGAATAGGAACGATCAACTGTATATCTGAGCAAGTTTCTGTTAATTTGGTGTTCAGTCCTGGGGTGACACCTACTAGGCATGGTGTCCCATGTCCCATACATGATACTTTGGGAAAATCTGGTTTACCAACTACGGATAAGTTACCGCAATGAAAAGAATTGACATCCACTGTTACGTCAAGAGGAGAGGCACGTGACCCCAAACTTCCATCAATCTCATTCAAACACTTTCCCCAGTAAAGGAGTATAACTATCTCTGCACACAGTTCAACAGAGAAAATGAGAGAGCAATTTCTTCCCTGAATTAAAGGGTGGTGCTCTCACAGCCTACGGAACTGTTTTCCGTGCCACTCTGTAAGGAGCCCTTCCAGTTAGCAGGCGGAGGTCCACGGGGCTAAAGGCCTGGAGTGATCGGTAATAGCTGGTCTCTGTTTAGCCTGGAGCATCATAGCTATCTGATTCGAAATTTTTTCTGCTCTGTATTTGACGGTGGCATGAAGCGTTTTTTTTTTTGTTTTGTTTTTGGTAACAGGACTTAAATGCTTGCTCTGGATAAATGCCTTCCTCACGCTGATTACTACCATAGAGTTGGTTTTTTTTTTTTCCTACTTCTTCTGAACGTATGTCTGAGCTGCAACTTAATGTTAGTTAACTATCTATGCTATCAGTTCTCAGCCCCCAAAGACCACTGGAAAACATAAATATTTACGATACTATTCATAACAGTAGAAAAATTACAGTTATGAAGTAGCAACAAAACTAATTTTATGGTTGGGGGTCACCACAACATGAGGAACTGTGTTAAAGGTCACAACGTTAGAAAGGCTGAGGACCGAAGATGGTTAGTACGGCGGAGCCAGACCCCTTTCCTTATGGGTTTTCTCTTCCTGCTTGCACACCTTCTGCCCACCTCCACCTGATACAGCGATGGCATAGTCTTGCCTCTTGTGGGGCCGCTCTGCTCTGAGCCACTGCCGAGATGTTCATAGATCATTTCTTCATAACTCTTATGGATTTAGCCATAGACCATGCTCTTAGTGGCTCGTGCCTTTAATCTCAGCAGTCAGGAGGCAGAGGCAGGCAGATCTCTGTGAGTTTGAGGCTAGCCTGGTTTACAAAAGCAAGTTCCAGGACAAGCTCCAAAACTACACAGAGAAAACTCTGACTCAAAAAAGCATGCACACACACACACACACACACACACACACACACACACACACACACACACCTCTTATGAGTTATTTCAACTTGTACAATCTTATTTTTCTTTTATCTCCTGTTTTTAAAAAACCTATAGCCAATCAAAGCCTGGGGGAAGGAGGAATGATTCTGACCTCTATACTCTACTGTAATGAAACAGGCAATATCTTTTCATTTGCTTCTCTCAGAAAAGTGGAAAATAGAGAAGGAAACTCACAAGAACGTATCTTAGTTTTGAGCATTTAAAAGGGATTTTTAATTGCTCGTATGTGTGTGTCACGTATGGGTCTGTACACATGAGTCAGTGCTGGTGGAGACCAGCAGAGGGCATCAGATCTCTTGGAGCTAAAGTTACAGGTGGTTGTGGGATGTCCGTGGAGGGTTCTGGAAATCAAACTTCAGTTCTTTGCAAGAACAGCAAGTCCTCTTAACTGCTGAGCCATCTCTCCAGCCCCAAGCTTCTCTTTTTCCTAACCCCTGTTATTACTTACTTAATGAGTATAGCAAATGAGGTTAGTACTTCAGATTTATATTTTTAAATCATCCATTACAAATATCTGTTTATATTAATATTAGCTTCATAAAGATTGGTAATAGCCATGAGACATTTAATCACAGATATGTACCATAATTTAATAACTCTTAAATTGTTAAAGGTTTTATTTTCAATTTATATTGGTGTGCATAATGATGTATATATCATATGTATGCTTCTATATATGAATTTTAAATTACTTTCCTACATTGGTGGTTTGCTTGCTAAAAAAAATAGACTGAAAACACCCAGAGTGTAAACAATGTAAAGTTCAAATGTTTGAAGGGAAATTAATCTGAGTCAGCATCTTATATAACCATGACATCTTTATTAGAACTGAAATATTGACATTGACAAAAATCTGTCAATTACAACATAGACTTACTTCACATTACCTACTTTTGATAGCATTTTTCCTTTAAAAATAGATGCTCCCTGTACCGCTCAGACTAGATTCAAAGCATCCACTTCTACCTTGGCACTGGAGTGCTGGGATTACAGGTGTCCGCCGGAGGATTGGGTCAGGATTTAAGAGCTCTTGATGCCTGGGGTTCAGTTTCCAGCGCTCATGCTGGGCAGCTCACAAAGGCCTGAAACTGTAGTTTCAGGAGATCCGATGGTCTCTTCTGGCCTCTATGGCACCTGTAAACATGTGAACACACACACACACACACACACACACACACACACACACACACACACACATGCACGCGCGCACGCACGCACAGAGGCCAATAAAAATAGAGGAAAAATAAACAAAGTGTGTGCCGCCATGCCTAGCGTGATATCTTTGGTTTTTGTTTGTTTGTTTATTGTTTCAGTTCTTACGTAGCTGAATGGAAAATGTGTTTCTTTAAACTTTGCTCACTCATGATAACTCGGAGTGGTTAATTCTGCATTCACAATTAACTCTCTGTTTTTTTGTTTTTGTTTTTGTTTTTGTTTTTGTTTTTTTTTGTCTAGAAAGTATTTTAACGTGATCGCCACATTTCTCTCCCTTTAGTCTATTCATTCACCTGGGGTTTTATTCTTTACTCTGACACCCAGTTTCTTTTACAACCAGTTCCTGTGTGATGTTTGCTTTTTCCCACAGTTTTGAGGCAGAACCCATTGATGGTGATGTGGACAGTGCTGAAGTCTCGAACAGAGGACATTTAAACTTCCACTACCTGGCCAGCCTCTGGCTCCATCTTCTGTATTTGGCTTCTGACATAGCTCCTGGCTAGGACACCTTGAGAGAGAGGCTCTACCTCTATTAATCCACATGAAGGTGTCTCTATGTGTGTGGAAGGGGTTGAGGGGTGCTGGTTCTCTCCCTTGTTTCCTAGTGCTGTTAGGCACCACAACCAATAGCAACTGGGGAGGGAAGGGTTTATTCACGTCACAGCATCCATCATCATCATCATCGAAGAGATGAGATGATGGATGAGAGAAGAAGAGAGCTCAAGGCAGCACCCAGGGACAGACTGGAGCAGAAACCACAGAGGACACCACCTACTGGCTTATTCCTTGTGGCTTGCTCACCTAGTGTTCTTATAGCACAGAGGACCATCTGCGCCCGCAGGGTGACACTGCCTGCATCAGGGTTAATCATTAATCAAGAGAAGTGCACAGGCCAATGGCGGAGGTGTTCTCAGTTGAGAGCCGTCTTCACAGATGATGACTCAGTTTGTGTCATCACACACACACACACACACACACACACACACACACACACACACACACACCTTAACCAGCATAGTAGGTGTTCACATTCGTGTTTTTGTGAGTGTCCAGTGTCCTTTACCCTTCTCCACGTTATTGTGTTAAACGAGGTCTCTCGCTGAGTCTGGAGGTCATGGGTTAGCTAGCCTGATAGGTCCATCTCCACTCTGCAGGGCTAGACTTTTGCTGTCAGTACTCTTGGTCTGAACTCAGTCCCTCATGCTTATGCAGCAGACGCTTTAATAACTAAACCATGCCGTGCCTCCTGTCCTGAGGATGCGTTCAAACAACAGTCCCTGCCTTCCTCAGGCCTTGCATGGAGGGAGCAGGGAAGAAAACATTAGCCCTTATAATGGCTTGTGGCTCTCCCAAACTGAGCCCAAACCACCAAAATCTTATTCCTTGAGGGAACTAAAACACTTCGGTTTTTAATTAAATATTTGAATTTCTCCAGGAGCAATGAAATCTAATTAAAATTTTCTTTTTAGGGTAAAAAGTAAAGCAGTAAAGTAAAGCAGTCATCAAATAACATTATCTGCAACAAACTATAGATCTCTCTGATTTGACAAAACAATTTAAGTTCTACGGAGGATTAAATGTGTACATATCATGGCTATGAGTTGACTCACACAATGAAAAGGTAATAAACATTAAACAAGGAGGAACACTCTGAGGCTTGGCTGTTAGTGGCTTGATACGGCTATTCACAGATCCAAGTGGGTCTCTCTCATAGCACTGTAGCAATGTAAGCAGAAAAGTATAATATAAGAAAATGTACAGAGTACCTGCTGCTCTTCCAAAGGACTCGGGTCACACTGGGCTCACAATAGCCTGTAATTCCAGCACCAGGGTATCCAGTGCCCTCTCTGATTTACATGAGCATTGTGGTACATGTGTATGCATAGGCACGCACATTAATAAAAATGAGATACATGTTTAACAAACAAAAGGCTGATTCAATAAAATGAAGACAGATTAGGGCCAACAGTATTTGTTCCACTAATGAAGTTACTTAATTTCATAGCCAAATGAAATAGCAAAGTTATTCTGGAATAACTACTAACACACCAAATTATCACTCAATGCATATAAATCAACCATCATCTTTATTGAACAACCGGTATGTCCAGGTTCAGTGACAAATGCCTGGCACTTATTACTGCTTCTAATCCCCACAAAGTACTCTACCACATAGTACGATATTTAATTGTCAGCTTGACTGGATACAGAATTAGTTAGGGTGTGCCTGGGAGAGTCTTTCCAGCAGGGATTAACTGAATGTGATTGAATGTGAGTGGGACCATGCAGTCCAACAAGGCTCAGCGCCTAGAACCACACACACACACACACTCACACACTCACACACACACACACACAGCTCCTAGTACCACACACACACTCACAAACACACACTCACACACACACACCATACACACACCACACACACTCACACACACATACACACACACAGACACACACACACCACACACACACTCACAAACCACACACTCACACACACACACAGACACACACTCACACACACAGACACATATTCACACAAACACAGACACACACACACTCACACACACACAAAGACACACATTCACAGACACAGACACACACACTCACACACCCCACACATTCACACTCACAGATACACACACAGACACACATTCACAGACACAGACACACACACACTCACACTCACACTCACACACAGATTCTGGCCAAGGATATGGGTCTGTAATAGTGTTCAGCTAGCATGACTGAAGCCCTGAGTTCCGTTCCCAGAACTGTAGCAGACAAACACAGAAAGTCACACAGTATTTAAACTCTAGGCTGAAGGCTTTCCTAGAGATAGCATGTGACTTGGGCTTTACTACAACATGGGGGGGGGGGGCTCTGAGAAACTTTAGGAGCCAGTCAGATGCGGTGAGAAATAGGCCTCCCCAAGGAAGAGCCCCCAAAGGGTCACCCAATACTGCCTTAGGGTTTCTATTGCTGTGATGAGACACCATGACCACAACTCTTAAAGGAGAAACATTTAATTGGGGTGGCTCACGTTTTCAGAGGTTGAGTCTGCTGTCACCATGGTGGCACATGGTGGCATGCGGCAGGCAATCATGGCGCTGGAGCTTCTGAGAGTCCTTACATCTCGCAGATACCGGGCGTGGATTGAACGTATTCGACCCCTCAAGCCTACTTTCTCCAGCAAGGCCACACCCACTCCAGCAGGCCACACCCACGCCAGCAGGCCACACCCACTCCAGCAGGCCACACCCACTCCAGCAGGCCACACCCACTCCAGCAGGCCACACCTACTCCAGCAGGCCACACCCACTCCAGCAAGGCCATACCCACCCCAGCAAGGCCACACCCACTCTGCAAGGCCGCACCTACTCCAGCAGGCCACACCCACTCCAGCAAGGCCACACCCACTCCAGCAGGCCACACCCACTCCAGCAGGCCACACCCACTCCAGCAAGGCCACACCTCCTAGGAGTGGTTTCTTTCACACCACCACACCCCATTCCCTGGGGTTAGAGTAGGTACCCGTGAGCCCCCCACATAGGTGTTGGGAACACAACTCAATTCCTCTTCCAGAGCTTCTACACTCTTAACTGTGGAGCCATAAAATACAAAGGAGATGGCATGAGGGACAAGGGGAAAGTTACAAAGTCCCTAACACCAGAAATGATGTCTGAAGGAGGACTCGCAAGCTCCTGGTCGAAGAGGAAGTTCTCAAGTTTAACTGAGAGGAGAGAGTGATTGGGGTGACAGAAGACTCTTCGTCAGCAATGAATGGTGCCCACAGATAACAGCATGTGATCTCAAAGTTATGACACCGTACCCCTGTCAACCTGGGATTCCAAACCAAGCTATTATACAAAGGGGGGAGGGGAAATGTGACATTTCAAAAGTATAAAAAGTGTGAATTAACCTTTCATAGACCCTTGGATAAAAACTAGTTAAAGGCAGTGTGTGTGTGAGTGTGTGTGTGTGTGTGTGTGTGTGTGCCTGTGAGTTTGTGTCTGTGTGTTTGTGAGTGTGTGTCTGTGTGTGTCTGTGTGTGTCTGTGAGTGAGTGTGTGTCTGTGAGTGTGTGAGTCTGTGAGTGTGTCAGCACGTGTGTGATTGTGGGCACACATTCATGTGTGCATACTTGTGGGGAGGACTGAGGTCAATATTGATTAGATGCCTTTACCACTTTCCACCTTATTTTATTTTTTGACACAAGGTCTTTTTTGAACTGAGAATCTGATGTTTCAGCTAGACTAGCTGGTGAGACCCAGGAATTAATTCCCTTTGTCTCTAAGCCTCACTCCCCAAGTGCTGGGGTTATGTGTGAGTGTTGAAGGATTTGAACTCAGGTCCTCAGGCTTGACAGCACACACTTTACCCACTGAGTTATCTCGGCTCCTTAGGGATATTCCTCAGTCGGAAATAAATCGACGAGGAATGACCTGTGTAGAAATTCCTCCCAGGAAGACATGCTGGTAAACTAAATAAGATGATTTAAGAAGAGGTTTTAAAAAATGAGGCCCGGGATGGGGGATGATGGCTCCTTGGATAAAGCACTTCTCACAGCATTGTGACCACCTAAGTTCGCATCCTCAGAAGCCGCATACAGCCTTGCTCCATGACGCGTGTCTGCAATTCCAATTCTCTTTGAGCAAGACGGAAGGAGGAGACGGGGAGTTCCCTGTACACTCTCAGGGCACGTGCGGTGGCCGAAACCAGAGAGACCGGCTCAACAAAGGAGAAAGCGAGAACCAACACCCGAGGCTGTGCCCTGTCCTCTCCACATGCTTGCTGTGGCAAATTCACGCTTGCACTAACGTGTGAGCAAACACACACACACACACATACTCACACAGACAGACAGACAGACACACACACACACTCACAACACTCACACACACTCACACTCACAACACTCACTCACACTCACAACACTCACTCACACTCACACACACACTCACACACACTCACACACACTCACAACACTCACACACACTCACACACACACTCACACACACTCACAACACTCACTCACACTCACACACACTCACACATACTCACACACACTCTCACACACACACACTCACAATACTCACTCACACACACTCACACACATATACACACTCACAACACTCACTCACACTCACACTCACAACACTCACTCACACTCACACACTCACACACACTCACAACACTCACACATACTCACAACACTCACACACACTCACACACACTCACTCACACTCACACACTCTCACACACACACTCACAACACTCACTCACACTCACAACACTCACTCACACTCACACACTCACACACACTCACACACACACTCACACACACACTCACACACACTCACACATACACACTCACACACTCACACACACACTCACACACACACACTCACACATACACACTCACACACTCTCACACTCACACACACACTCACTCACACACACTCACTCACACACACACACTCACACACACTCACACACTCACACACACACACACACACTCACACACACTCTCACACACAGAGACTCATAAAAGGGGGTAGATCTGTGTGAAGGGGTTGATAAACTAGATCCTTCTCTGTAGGCTGGGGATGGACAGTGATCACTTCGTGTAGGGCGTGAGGACGCCATTTGAAGGGGCCTGGCCCGAGCCAGTGGTGCTGAGATTTTAGAATCTGTTTTTAAGCAGGGATCGCGTCTCTTGTCTCCTGAAAAGGGGCTCTGGGGCTCTGGGTTCTGCGAGCCCGGAATCTGAACTCCCCGGCCCACCCCTCATTCAGTCTCTCTCACTCACAGAGACACTTGTTTTGCTTGGGAGCCCACTGAGTATTACTTCCACTTCCCGCTACAGTTCTTACTATGTTTGGAGCAGAAAAGAGAATTTC
Source organism: Cricetiscus sungorus (assembly GCA_030556225.1). NCBI lineage: Eukaryota > Metazoa > Chordata > Mammalia > Rodentia > Cricetidae > Cricetiscus > Cricetiscus sungorus. The sequence goes on along the minus strand of JANBXA010000202.1, from coordinate 2,054,492 downwards.
AAGCCAAAAGACACAGCACTGGGTGCGTTTCACTGGAGGGGTTTTCCCTCAAGTTTGGGCTAGGTTAGCCACGCTCACCCATCTGCTTCCACGACTTTTCCCAGAGCCCCCTTTGCTAAACTGTGATTCCAGATTAGGATCAGCACATCAGCACATCAGCATCCCTGAGAGCACGCATAGATGGAGACGGGCAGGTAGAGGCACTGAGCACTTCAGGGTACTGTCTTGTGAGAAATGCTCTTTCTTACCGTGGTCGTGGGCGGGCACCTGAGGCAGGCATGGTACTGGGTCAAGAACTCCGCATTTCAGGGAGGGAGAGAGATGGCTCAGGGAGGTCAGGCACTTGCCACCAAGCCTGGTGACCAGTTTCACTCCGAGGACTAGCAAGGAGATAACCAACTCCCACAAGTGTTTCTCTGACACGGGTGTGCGTGCGCACATCTACCCTTTAATAGAGAAAGCTTTACTCTCTCTTTTCGGGGCCGTTTGCTAAGAGGTAATGAATGATATCTGCTTCAGGACTGCCCAGATAAGCGCCTACAGCCCCCAGCCTTTGTCCAAAGGATGGAATCCTCACGTGCTCTGTTTTAAACCCCACGGTGCTTGGAAAACGCATAAGAACCTACAGGATGGCTCCCTGAGATGGTTCCTTACTCGTGTTTGTGACTTTGTGGAAGGTTCTACTGTGCAAACCATGGTGCATGGTGATCCACAGAGTGAGGTGGACGGGATGGCAGGTGGCTTGTGAGGCTCTTTAAAGGCATTGTAACTCCTGCTTCAGCCTGTTTCTTTTTTCTTTTGGTCCTTCCTTCTTCCCTCCCTCCCTCCCTCTCTCCCTCCCTGCCTCCCTCCCTCCCTCCCTCCCTCCCTCCCTCCCTCCCTCCCTCCCTCCCTCCCTCCCTCTCTCCCTCCCCCTCTCTCTCTCCCCTCAGGTATTCTGTCAGGAGGACACTGACGCCTTCTGGAAACAACTGCCAGCAGTCGGCAGCCGAGTGGGTGAGTGTGCTGGTTGGTTTTTGTCACCTTGACACGAACACAGAGCTGGGAGGGGTTACATCTTCAGATGACTTAGGCCCCAACGTCCGACTACAACCTCCCGAGACTCTGGGCTTGGAACCGTCCTACTCCCCCTAGGACAGATTAATACTTTGGAGCCATCAGGGTGGAATCCCTCTTACCGATGAGAAGGGGTGAATGTTGGGGGGCAGGGAGCATACACCGCTGTGATTAGAATGCGGCTCCCCAGTTTGTCTTAGAAACAGTGCTCACGTGCTTAAACTACTCTGAAGACCAGCAGGGCCTCCAGCCTTGTGGACTGAACAATTTCTGGATTCTAGGATCTTCTATTGATAGGCAGCTGTTGCTGGATTAGGTGGACTACAGTCTGTAAGCCATTCTAATATTCGTATGTATGTATGTATGTATGTATATTCTTTCTATAAGTCCTGTGACTGTAGAGAACCCAGATGAACACACACCCTAAATGTGGATGGCACCACTTCATGGGGTCAGAATCCTGAACTGAGAAGAAGAAACCTGAGCTCCAGTGCCGCCAACTCCCCCTCCCCCACACCCTCCCCCACACCCTCCCCCTCCCCCACACCCTCTCCCTCCCCCACACCCTCCCCCTTCCCCACACCCTCCCCCACACCCTCCCCCACACCCTCCCCCACACCCTCCCCCTCCCCCACACCCTCCCTCTCCTCCACACCCCCTCACTTGAAGCAATGTGACCCGCTGCCTCGTTCTCCTGCTGTCCTTATGTCTTTCCTTCCATGATGGAGAGCACCCTGGGACTCTGTGCCCAAACAAGCCTTCCCTTTTGTAAGTTGCTGTTGTATGTGGGATGCCACAACTACCGGAAAGTGCCGGATGCAGGAGGTCATCGGGGCAGTGACTGTCTAGGAAAGCTGGCCCCTGTGTCCTTTTTTCAAGCCCCTCATTTTTCCTGAACACATCTTTGTAAGTCGCCCATTTGTGGAGTTCAGCTATAGCAACAGAGAGCAGACCAGGACGTCACCAGAGTCCTACCTGTTACACACCCGCTTCTCCGTAAGGCCACTGTTAATATTCCCATCAGGCTCCACTTCCCTTCCAGGCCTACCAACAGTCACTTGACCATCTAGCCTTCTCCAGTAGGCCAAGCTGGTCCTAGCCTTCCTGTCCAGAGCAAGCCCAGCTCTGACCAGGGAGGGTTTCCTTGGGAATCCCACCTCTAGGGGCCCTAAAAGTGAGGTTGGGGGCATAGCTGCTAATAAGTTTCTGGTGGACGATTTATAACGTGTGGCATGTGCCTGTCATTGGACAATTTCTGAGACTGAATCTTACCTTTGAGTCATTTTTCCTACCTGATCCTAGTATAAGTCATTGCAGTTATACTCTGATATAATAATATTTCTACCTCTTAGCTAATTGTATCTGCACGTGGCTGATACACTGAGGGTCAGTGAAGGGAAGAGAAGCCACAGTTACTGAACAGGTAGGGCAGCACGAGACCACCCGTCACCTCACATGCTCTTCTAGAACGTATGAGGGCAGTGTATGGGGGGTAACAGTTGAGGAAGCTGAGGGTTGTTTTGTTTGGTTTTGTTTCTTTTGGGTTGTTTGTTTTTGAGACAGAGTCTTACTATGTAGCCTTTGCTGGCCTGGAAATAACAATGTATACCAGATTGGCCAGATCAGACAATTTTTGTCTTTGCATCTGCTCCCTAACTCTGGGATTAAAAGCATGTACCCCATGTGACTGGCCTGTTCATATATTTATTTTGGCTTTCTTTTCTTTCTTTCTTATTTATTTTATTCTACTTATTTATTTTGAGATAGAGTTTCCCCTGAGTAGCCCTGGGAAATAGATCAAGCTGGCCTCAAACTCAGAGATCTGCCTGCTTCTGCCTCTGCTTCCCTGGTGCTGGGATTAAACACATTTGCCACTGTGCCTGACCTAATTTTTAAAAAGTGCTTTATGTGTATGGGTGTGTGTTTGCACGCCAAGGGCATCGGTCCTGTAGAACTGGAGTTATAGTCAGTTGTGAGCTGGGTGTGGGTGCTGGGAATCACACCTGGGTCCTCTGGAAAAGCAGCCAGTGCTCTCAGCCACTGAGCCATCCGTCCAGCCCAGAACACAGTCTGTTAAGTTGCCTTGGTTAGACCTACTAGCAAGAGGGCCAATCGGCATTGACTGTGAGGCCTGCCTGAGGCTAAGGTCCTTATGGGTTTTCTTTGCCAAGGCCTCGCCTCTAACTCCCTTGAAACCCAGCTCCCTGGGAACAGACCTGCAGCTGTGTGAATGGCTGGGTTCTGTGGTTTCCAAAGCCCTTGAACCGTGAACTGCCCTGGCTGAGGCCGTGCTCGTCAGCCTGGCTGTGGGCAGCCGCCTGCCTCACCTGGGACCCAGAGTTAAATATTATCCGTCTCGAGCTCTGCGTTCCGTTTCTCATTTTCCAACTCCCACGACTCCCGGTGGCTTTGGTCAAATAGACCCCGGCCATTATTATTCTTTAAAACGGCTTCCGGGCATCGTGACAGCGTGTTTGGAAACGCTGTGGCATATTTGTGGTGATTAAACTTCACGGAAACATCTGGATTCCAGGCTTCCAGAACCCTGGGTGGCTCGCTTGGGTGCAGCTCAGCCCTCTTAGGCCCTGGTTGAAGGAATCCCACACTCGTGCTCATGGCTTCTACGCCCTAGCTAGCCTCAGGGGGCAGAAAAATCCTGGCCAGGCATTCCCACAGGGGCTCAAAGAGAAAAGCAAACACGGAGGCAAAAGCAGCTGTTTATCCTTGGAACAAAGTTGAGTTGGCAGCGCTCTCCCCTCCAGTAAGGCTTGCTTTCCTGAAAGGGTACGCTGGCCCTGGCTTCCTCTGGCTGGATTTCGCTGCCACTCACTGGGCTCGTGACCCGTGGCTTGCAGCTCCCACTGTCTCTCAACCTCGGCTTTCATTTTCTCTTTGGGTGGGCGAGAATAGATGAGGTTAGTCGGCCGCGAGAGAAAGGGGATTGATGCAGCCTCTGGGAAGACCCTGCATCCATGCGCCCTCATAAGCTCGCCCTGGGCGCCAGCCCTGTTCCTGGGTTACAGAGGGCCTTGGGCACTCCAGGCCTTTGTCCTCCCTGGGAAGGGATAAGGAGGCCTGCCTGGTGGAGGTGTCTTTCTTGGGGACAATTCTAGTCATTTGCTTATGGACCTTTCAGCTTTAATGAAGTCATTACACAAATTCATAGTTGTCTGACGTTTATCCGTTGACTGGCTTATTTATTTCGGGGACAGAGGCTCGCCGTGTAATGGACACGGGATTGCAGTTGTGTGCCCTATATGCAATGTGTCCTGCTCCTCAGCCTAAACCTGGGGGTCTGTGGCTGCTAGGATGGAGTATGGAGTCTCTCAAACGTGGCAGGCCTTTTCTTTGTCCGTTTTAGTTTAAGACAAGATCTCACCGAGAAGCCCCAACTGGCCACCAAGCCATGCTCACCCTGCCTCATCCCAGACTAGATGGGATTACGGGCCTTGCCACCAATGCAACCCCGGCCCGAGCTCTTCCAAACCCGTTCTCTCAGAGAAGACCCACACTGCTGGCTGGGTTGGGAGTGGGCACTTTGCATTTCTGAGGGCTCAGCCTGACGGGTTGGTGGGGCGGGGTGGGGGGCAGCGAGCAGCCTGCTCGGAAGGGCTCCTGTGCTATGCTGAGTCTACTGTCCTGCAGGTGTTTTGGAGACACGGTCAGATGTGTTTGAATGGAAGCAACATTAGCGCAGGGTAGGGGTGCGGGGCCTCTAAGTTAGCAGGGAGAATGCATGAAGAACATGTAGCTTATGCTGTAGGGGGAGCTGATGAGGGGAGTGTGAGGAAAATGCTGAGTACAACAGTCAGACTGCCATGAGTGGAAGGCTAAGTTCAGGGGTGAAGACACCCATTGCTCTGAAAAGTTTGGGCATAAAAGAAAGAAAAGTGAAACAAAAATACAGAGCAATGTCTAGAAATGGACCCCGAACACAGCAATCTATCCAGTAGTAATTACTAATATTTAATTCATGTTCATTTTATACATGATGATTATATGTATTTATGGGATAAGAAGAGGTGTTATGATTTATGAATGTAATTTGGGATAAGTAAATCAAACTAGTTAACGTATGCATTGTCTGAAACACCTTTTTATTTTTTAACCTTTAGATTTCTTTTGGAGACAGTGCATCACTATGTAGCTCAGGTTGATCTCAGACCCTCTTCAGTCTTCTAGACTGCTGGGGCAGCTGCCATGCCTGGCTTCAAATACTTTTCTGAGGCTGGAGAGAAGGCTCAGCAGTTAAGGGCACTCGCTGCTCTTCTAGAAAACCAGAGTTTCCCTGTACCCATACCAGGGCGCTCATAACTGTTTGCAGGTCTAGCTCCAGGGACTAAATACTCTCTTACAGCCTCTGCTGGCACCTGAACACATGTAACACACACACACACACACACACACACACACACACACACACACACACTAAAAAAAAACCCCAAAACTATTAAATCCCAATTCTTATTCCTTGTGGGGGAAACATTTGAAATTTACTCTCAGCGATTTTGAAATCACCCTACCGTTATTAACTATACTCGCCGTGTTGTACAATAAAGCTATAAAAAGTGCTATATTCCTCCCATCTACCTGATACATTATAGCCTCGAATCATCCCCCTCTCCCCTCCACTCCCAGACCCATAACCATCATTCTGATTCTGCGATTTGCCTCCAGGCTTGCCTGCCTTTGATTCCACACATACATGGAAATGTGTAGAATCTGTCTTCCTGTGCCTGGCGTATTTCACTTAGCACGGTATCTTAATTCCACCCACAGCACTAATGGGATGACTTCTTTCTTTTTGAATGATGAATAGCATCCCCTTGGGCACATGCCCTATTTTCTTTAACTATTCATCCGCTACAGACACAAATGGATTCCACAGCCTGGCTATTCTCCTGTACAGCAAGGAACAGAAAGTGCAGGCTTTTTTTTTTTTTTTTTTTTTTTTTTTCTGGCAAACGGATTTCAAATCTTCTGGGTAAATATCCAGAAGGAAGACTGGTGGGTCATGTCGAGACCATTTCTTGCTCTTTGCCGAAGTTCTGTGTGGCCATCCACGGTGGCTGCAGCACATTTTAAATGACGGGGGAGGCGGGGGTGTGTTCAAAGCAGAGGGGAAGGAGACAAGGAAAGAGGAAAAGTGGAGAGGAAAGGTTTGGCAAGCAGGGGCTTGAAAGTCAGAAAGGACCCCCCCTCCCTCCCCACACACCCAAATTTCTACATGCCTAAGGGTTGGAGCCACTTATATATGGGTAGGAACTCTGTTGCTTTTCACATCTCATTCCGTCCAAACCACAGACCTCTGTGAAGCCTAGTAAACCATTCCAAATGAGGCAAACTGCTCACAGTAGAGTACGGAGTAAATGTAAACAACCACATTTGCTAGCTTAAAGGACCCCTGATGTAGAAACTCACCTGAAGCAAATATCTGCCTTTTGTCCTTGTTAGTAGGTTCAAAATATTAGCTCCCTTGCTCGCGTCTGCAGCTGATCTCAAGTTGGTCGAGGTGCTCGTCATGCAGGAGGCTGACCAGGTGCTGGTTGTATATATCGATTTGGGACCAGGGAGGGCTCTGATTTGGCCACTAGAGTCATAAATACATTGCTATCCAGTTAGGTTGATCTGATCTAATTTGTCTGTGCATAAGTGAACCATGTTCTGGAATGTGCTACCACACACTTTGTGAAATCAGAAAATGGGTCAAACACGTGTCCTATGGGGCACTCAGAAATTTGGGATCGCACAGTCCTTTGTTCTGGTTTAGTGGAGCCATTTAAAAATTTAACTAAAAAAAGTAAGTGTGTGCGTGTCTTGGGGTGCCCATAAAGGCCAGAACCTCTTCCAGATCAGTCGGATTGCCTACAGCTGGAATTTCAGGTGGTTGTGAACTCACAGAAGGGGATGCTGGGAACCAACCCCGGTTCCTCTGCAAGAAAGAGCAGCAAGCACTCTGTACCCACCTCTCCAAGACCCCTCAGACCGCTTTAAGGAAACTAAGAGCCCGGACAGTTTTTCCCCTGCCTCATTTGCCCATTTATCCTTGATCTAAAGTCACCCTGTAAGGCCCACAGCTTCCACAGAGTTACAGAAATCAGCCTTTTATCATCTGAGGATGAGGCTGGCGATAATACGGTGGAAACTCCAGACACCTCAGGTTGCTTCTGCTGACTTTGAGGCACTTGAAATCACAGTTACACATTATTTCAGACTTCCCTTTTGTTCTAACCATGCAGGATTTTCTTCCTAGGAGAGGTGCTTTAGGGACAGGGGAGAGGCCAGTCTTAGTTATGTTTCTGTTGCTGTGGAAAAAGCAGTGCACGGAAGGAAAAGTTCATTTTGTCCCATGGTTCTGGGGACAGCCCATTCGTGGTGGAGCAGGAGGCTGGGTGACTAGGCATCCTCGGTGAAAATGGAGAGTGTGGAAAGCTCCTTCTGTCAGCTTCCCTTTCTCTCCTTACAGATCCAGGATCCCCACCCAGGGACGGTCCCGCCCACAATTAAAATGTGCCTTTTCACAGCAGTGGTTGCAATCAGGAAAGCCAAGGGCCTGCCCAGAGGCTAAGCTACCCTAGATAACTCCGAACAAAGGTATGGTCACCTATCTCCGGAGGTGATTCTAGATTCTGGCAAGTTGGCAATTAACACTAACACAAGGCCCTAGTTTCAATGCTACTCACTCGTAAAAGAAAAAAAAAAAGTAATTTTAAAAAAGAAAATCAGGAGGTTGAGAAAAATGTTCTGAATGGTTACCCTGTAGTTATTTCATGATTTGCCTGGAGGTGAGAGGAGACAGCCTCAGGTGCCACTCCTCATTTTCCAGCCCCCTTTCCCCTCCCCTGCTAGGCCAGGGGATCCTGGGCCTCTGGGGAGTGTTGGGTTTACAGACGTAGCTACTGCATCCAGCTCTGCAGGATGTCCAGGGATGGTAGGCAAGTCCTCATGCCTGAACACTTCGGCAACTGACCTCCTCCGGGAGCCTCTAGACCAGTGGTCCTCAACCTTCCTAAAGCTGCAACCCTTTAATACAGTCCCTCGTGTTATGGTGACCCCCAACCATAAAATTGTTTTGTTGCTGTTTCATAACTGTAATTTTGCGGCTGATAGGAATCGCAATGTCAATATGCTGCCCCCAAAGGGGTCCTGACTCGCAGAGAACCGGTGCAGCAGTGAGAGCTTTCAACAGCTGTGGGGCTTCTCTGCCTCTCTCCTCTCCTCTCTGTTTGGGTAAAACGTCACCCCCACCCAGGGAGGAAGACAAAACCTGGAGAACTCGAGTACTATAATTTTCTGTCTGGAATGTAGCCGTCTCAGAGCGTGCTTATCTGTCCCTAAGAGGTACCCATCAGACCTTGGAGGGCCGCAGGGTGGGTGGGACGGCTCAGAGGGTCAAGGTGACTTTGGCAGCCTGAGTTCCCTTCACAGAGCCTATAGGGTGGCAGATGAGGACTGGCTCCCACAAACTGCCCTCTGGCCTCTGTCCCTTAGCTGTCCATGTGCTCCCCCACACAGACAACATGAATAGATACGTGTTCTGTTTTGTTTTTAAACACTGATGCAGTCTGGAGCTACCGATAAGTGGTAAGCCATTCTTGGTGACTAGGAGGTGTCAGTAGCTAACACAGCCAAGCCACTGGCTTTACTTCAGGAGACTGCCAAGGACTGGATGGATTTAAATGCCACCTGGTTAGTGATGGCGCCCAAGAGGCTCAAGGGAAACCCCTTTGCCATGGAATGTACTGGCAAAAATGAGTCACTGGCTGGAAAAAAAATGAAGAAAGACAAAGAGAGGGAGGAAATTTGAGTATTTTGCTTTTCCAAAGCTAAGGTTTTATATTAGTTTGTTCATTTGTTTGTTTTGAGGTTATACGGCCTTGGCTGGCTTCAGTGTCACTACATACCATTGAATTAATCATCTCCCAAGTGTCGGGGTTATAGGTATGCACCAACATGCACAACCCAAACTAACATTGTATTTGGTTGTTATTTACTTGGTGATAAAAAAATCAAAACAATTAAAAAACGTAGTCCCACATAGCCCAAGATAGCTTCACGTTCTCTATGTAGCTGAGGATGACCTGAATTTATGGTTTTCTTACCTTCACACACACACACACACACACACACACACACACACACACACACACACACACACCACACCACACGCCCCAGCCCCCACCCTGCCAGGACTGAATTACAGATGTGTGCCCAAGTACATAGCTTTATGCAGTGCTGGAGACCGAAGTCAGGCTTTTCCACACTCTAGGCACCGAGCTTTGTCTGCACCGGCAACCTAACGTCATAAAAGAGGACACATTTTCAAACTCACATTTGCCAAATGGATAGTTATGAAATGACTGTAGGGCACAGCATTCAAAGAAATTTCTCAGCCTCCTGATCTCCCTCAAGTGACATCATTGAGGGTGACATGAGTGTCTCGGTCTGCCCGTCCATTAGTATCTTGTTGGGCTGTGAGGCGATTTCCTTTGTCTCTGGGTATTAGCTGTACACGCCCGCCTTGCTCCAGTACTCCTGGAGATCATTTAGTCCTTCTGGGATTAATAAGAGCTCCGAGCTTGCAGCTCCTTGTAAAAGAGTCGCCACAGGATGGGGAACAGACTCTGGTTTCAATCACTTGTACTTTTCTTACGTGGGAGCCAGATTTCCTCCCCTCAACCTTAAGGGCTGGTTTTGCCAGTCAAGGTACAAGGCAAGTGCAGAGGTTTTGTCCGTTTGGCTTTGGCCTTTGTTGTGTGTTTCCGAGCATGGCCTGGAACTGTCTATTGGCTGCTTCACTGGGAGCCGCCTGTCTTAGTCTGCTGGGTGCTGGGATCGTGGGTGTACTAGACATTGGTGTTTGTCTGTTTGATGGTCTGCAGAATCTAGGCTCAGGTGGGGAATGCCTGGGGGGTTAATCCTCATGGGAAGACTAATTTAACCGTGCATTCTCTAGCAGGAGATTCCAGACTGAATAAAGTGGAGTCGGTGAGCTGCACACCAGCACGCCTTCATCATCGGCCCCTTTCCTCGACTGCAGATGTGTTGTGACTGGCTCCTATAAGCTCCTCCCGCTGTGATTTCCCTGCCACATGGACCCATGTGCCAACACAAATCCCTTTCCCCTCAAGTGGCCTTTGTCATCGTATTTTGTCACAGCCACAGGAAAAGAATCTGAGAGTCTCACGCTGTAGACTTGGCTTTTGTTGTTGTCTCTTTTTCTGTGTGTGTGTGTGTGTGTGTGTGCGCGCGTGCATGCGTGTGTGTCTGTGCTTTTGAGGCTGTCTTTAAATTCACTATGTAGCCCAGCTGGCCTACAGCTAATGGACTTCTTCATCTTCCTGTTTCAGCCTCTGGAGTCGGGGGCATTAGAGTATGTGGGGTGCTACCAGCATGCGCCACCACGCCCGGCTTGGTGTTGTTAACATGCCTTGGGCACGGGCCCTCGCTTGACTGGTTTCTTGTTCCTGACAATTCCTACAAGTCACGTGCTATGAGATGGCCTTCCTCGCTGTCCTAGAAGCTTTGGTCTTTGAGGCCCTGGTTTCTTTCTCTGCATTTCCTACATGCAGGGTGCAGAGCCTGACTGCACACACGTACTACCCGCAAAGTGTGCTTGGTTAAAAGGCTGTGATTTGAGGACAGTTCCCAGGAGAGTGCTGAGTGTAATACGCAGTGAAGTGGCCTAGGGTGACGGGGATTGTTTCCTGTGATGGGCAGGTGGTGTCCAGGAAGTGACAGGTAAGCTGGGTTACATGCACATCATGGTGCCAGAGGATTCAGGGTGAGGATGTCTTCTGAACACGTCTCAGTGCAAGCCCTCAGCTGTGCATCACCCAGGGCCACTACAGTGGTCTCAGCCTGTAGCTGTCTTGTTTCTATTCTCCTCTGTATCTGCATTTGTACCGTACAACTGCTCATTAGTAAATGAGGACATCCAGGCCAGTGAGTTTTCATTGTTGTTCGCTTTTATTTTCACAGTGTGTGTGTGTGTGTGTGTGTGTGTGTGTGTGTGTGTGTGACATGGAGGTCAGAGGACAACTAGTGAGATTCAGTGTGACCATCCCTACACTTGGCAGCAAAAGTCGCAGACGTTGTTACCCCGTGAGCCATCTTTTGGGATCGAGCAATTAAATTTAAGACAGTGTCACACGCTGACTTACTATGTAGCCCAAACTCACGGCAATCCTCCTGCCTCAGCTTTCCATGTTTTTTGCAATTACAGCCTTGAGTCACCACATCCAGCTCCGAGGCTATATATTTTGGGACAATAACCAGTGTGGTGCTGCCATGTGGACTCCTGTAATCGTAGTATCAATTTGTTGTCAAGTAAACACAAACAGAGCTTCTGAGTAGACACAGCAGGGATGGGACAGAGGGAGGGTATAGCCGTAGCTTCTCTTCTGGTAGATATTGTCATTGTTGCAGTGTTTGTGCCAGCAAAGGGAATGCTATGAGGAATGCTAAATTACCATATCCCTTTTTGCTAACTGAACTCCAGTGGGTGAGAATTTCTCCATAATTTTATCGATGCTGTTGTCAGGGATGGCGGTCCCTGCTCTGGTCACTGGACTCTTGGGAGTCCTATGCATGCTGCAGGGATGTGTAGCCTGTGGTCACCTCTGTCCACATCAGTGAGTCTGCACATGAAGGCTGTGTGGGTGACAACACTATTCCCTCTCACACCTGGGACTCCCCAGAGCTCTTGGAAAGCAGACATGCAATGCTATCTGCTGCACTGTCATGGAGTGAGGCTGTATTTCAGTAGCACTGAGCGTGTCCTAAGAATTCTACTTACTGTCACTCCTAGTAGCGACAACAAACTTATATCCAGAGCCAGATAGTGTCAGAGTACTCCAATGTCCTTTCTTGAGTCTGGGACAAGTGAATAGACTCTGGACTAGAGCCAACATTCTCCAAACGGTCCCTGAGACGTTCTCTCCTACCAGCAGCTGTGGTGCATGCATTCCTTTGGTCCGCACACATTTGCTGAGTGTCAGCTATGTGTGTGGCCCAGATCCAACCTGTGACCTCAAGAATCCCAGCGCACAGGCCCAGGTGGCTGCAAACACAGCCACAGCATTACATCATGAAACCTCCTGTGTGGGGGCCGCCTCTCCGTGTGCCTAGGACTCAGCTGGCCAGTTATGGGGAACAGGTTGAGAACGGGACTATGGAATTTGGAGTTAAGTGTGTGTACGGAATTTGGAGTTAGTTAAGTGTGTGTACGTTTTACAGATAAGAAAACCGAACTCCAGAGAAGAGGCCTTTTCCAAGTTCAGATAGTAGTACATTAGTGGCTACTCACAGCTAGAACTGCTCCCTGAAGGCACTGAGGAAGCAGGACCCGTCCCACCAGACCGGCAGCTTCCATGAGAAGAGGAAAACTGGTCTATATTTGTGTCAGGACCCTGCAATTGTTTCCTTTGGGGGAAATGCTGCATTTCAAGATTAAATAAAGAAAGCACCCTTTGAACAAACGTAGGCCATGGCTCACAACTCTGGCTCGCTCTGGAGAGCCTTTCAGAAACACTCATGGAGCCCCTCCTCAGACCAGTTAAGTATTTGTGTGTGCAGAGCTTGGTCCCCCAGTTTTGTTTTTGTTTTCGTTTGTTTTTTTTTTTTTTTTTTTTAATGTAGTAGATTAATGTCCAGCCAGGCTCTGTGGTCTGATATAGTCAGGCCACCCTGCCATCAATGGCATAGTGGGCAATGCTTACGCATAGTGATGAGTGTGTGAATCTGGAAATTTTGTCAGCAGGTCCAGAGGGACAGAGCAGCCCCTGTTTGTAGACGATGCTTGCGATAGCTGTTCCCGAGGGCACCAGGGATTCTGGTGAATTCCGTCCAGCGCCTGGGTTGCCTGGGCCCCCGCAGTGCCCTTCCTTCCTTGGGCTGGCAGGGCACTCTCTCCCAGGCTGCAGCCCTCTCTGCTGCCCACAGCCCCGGTCTGTGCTAAGTGCACAGCTTGCCTGTCCTCACTGCATGGAAAGCTCAACCCGCGCCTGAGGACTCTGACCTGCTTTGTACCCCAGCCACCTGTGCTCGCTAACTGCTTAGGACTAGGGTGTTTTGGGGTTCATTTTAGCCTGTGCTGCACCCAGCTCGCTGCCTGTCGCCTGCTCCATAAACACTCGTGGGTTTTTTTTTCAAACAAAACTTCAAACCCAGGCGAGCAAGGCCAAACGCTGTAGTGGCTGTCTTCTGATACAAACGAACATTCCTTGGAGATTATGCATCAGGCTTTACGCTCTCCACTCAGGGGGAAAAAAAAAAGTCGATCAAATTTAACCAAGTAAGTGGTTATTTCCTGTCTGGACTTGGGATTTTAAAGCTGGCTCAACACAGTGCAGTCCACCAGGCAGTGGAGTTTATGGGGGCTGAGGGTAGGGTTGGAAGTCTGTCTGCCGATCTGGGTTCCTTGTAGCAAGGAGGCAAAGGTGGGACATTCGGGGTCAAGGTGGGGACTCCGGGTGGGTAGGTCTCGTAGCCCAGGGGACCGCAGGAAGCACGGGGAGGCCGGCAGGACTTGCCAGAGTTGAACTAAGTTGGCGCAGCCGTTCAGGTTTCGCGTCTCTCGGCGCCCACGTGGGGAAGGGGGCGGGGAGCCGGAGGGAGGGCAGGTCCAGAGCCGAGGGGCGGGGGTGGAGTGGGGGGGGGGCTGAAGGAAATGAGACAACCTTTTCCTCCCACGGACTCAGTCTCCTTTAGAGTGTGCAGGGCTCAGGCGGTCCCCAGGCCAGGTTCACGCGTCCCCTGCTCAGCCCTGATCAGGAGGGCCGCCCCAAATTGCTCCCGGGCGCACGGGTGCCCACTCTGCCGCACCCCTCTCTGGGTGATCTGATCCACTCCAGGCCCCCAGCTCGGTCCCCGGAAGTGTGCGCCTGCGGTCCCAGAGAAGGTAAGTCCCGTCTCTCCCCACCCCACCCCCCCAAGCGGGCACAGGGCTCGAGGACGTTCCGGTTCTGCTGAGCGGGAACTCTTCTGGGCTCTTAGCATCGGAAACCTCGGCTTTGTTCCGGGACCCCTGTTCAGGTGCTAGTGCCGGTGCTGCTTTCTCCCCCATCCTCTTCTCCCCCCAAGTCCAGCTTCTTGCATCGCTTTAGCTGGGTCCGACCACTCTCATCCCCCCTGCCTCGGCAGCCCGCCTTTGAAGAGCCAGGGAGTTGCAAATCTGGGCGCTTGTCTAGCTGCTCTAACTCCAGGAGCTTGTCTGAGCCGGCGGCGGGCTTTGCCTTTGAGTTTGCTGGGGACCACCCACCTGATGTCTGCCTGGCGTGCGAACAAGTACTTACCTGGTTGCTCTCGGAGCCTCTGAACTATTGGCACTTATTTGGCGACCCCCCCAGATCCCAGAGAGCAGATTTGACTGCGGCGTGCAAAGGCTGTTGGCGCCCCCTAAAGCCTTAAAGGGGACTCAGTGCTGTTGGAGAGGGGCTCACCGATGCCCGCAGAGCTTATCTGGGGGTGAAGGTCGCTGAAGGCTCGGGCGGAGGGTTGCGGGTCGTGAAGACCGCGAGGAGAGGGAGGTTCTGAAGCCGGGAAGAGAGAGCCCGTTCGGTAGTTTCGGTTTTGCGCCTTACTTAGTTCAGCTCGGTTTTTGTTTTTTTTTCCAACATCAAGTCCACGGCAGGAACTTATGGAAGTCCTGAGTGTACAAATGGCCTAATGAAACCAGGGCGTTAGCAGACTCGAGCCACGGGAGTTCGCCAAGGGTCCAGCCTAGATTTGGACCCCAGCTGGTCTGTGCTACACACCCCAAGTCCAGCCCTACCGAAGGCTCCTCTGTCCGGTCTGAGCAAGAATCTGCCACTTCCTGCGTGTACGCACCCGGGGAGACCGAGCCTTTGCCTTTTATAGCAAATACATAGCGATTCCATTCAGATCCAAAGTATTTATTTAGTTCGCGCCGCCGTCCCAGCCCAGTAAAGAAGGGTGTGTACCCTTCAGCATCAGCTGTAGCCCCTCCTTCTCCTCCAGGCAGTCACATTTGTACCCTGCCACCGCAGGCTGGCTGGAGGTCAAGTTCTGTGTCGAGGAGGCCAGGTCATAGGGCCAGACCATTGGCCTTGGCGATACCTTCCTGTAACTGTGTTTTTTCTCTTCTGAAAAGTAGACAATGGGCCAGGTGTGGTGTAGCAATCCTGTGATCCCAGCGCTTGGGCGTGGAAGCAGGAGGGCCCGGGGATCAAGGCCATCTGTGGCCACAGAATGAGTTTGAGCCCACCTGGGTTCCAGGACCTTGTCCCAAAATATCAAATTCAAAAGCCAAGTCAAGCAAATGGTAAAGGTGGTGTGTGTGTGAGTGTGTGTGAGTGTGACTGTGTATGTGTGTGTGTGAGTGTGTGTGAGTGTGACTGTGTATGTGTGTGTATGAGTGTGTGAGTGTGAGTGTGTGAGTGTGTGTATGTGTGTGACTGTGTGAGTGTGTGTGACTGTGACTGTGTGAGTGTGTGTATGAGTGTGTGAGTGTGTGTGACTGTGTGAGTGTGTGTGAGTGTGAGTGTGTGAGTGTAAGTGTGTGTGTATGTGTGTGACTGTGTGAGTGTGTGTATGTGTGTGTGTGTGTGTGTGCCCCACACGTTTTAATTGTGCCCCTTGAGAGAAGTCTGGTGGTATCTGGAGGCGTTTGTGGCCACCGCTGTGTAAGCAGGAGAGGACTTGCTCATTTGGATTGTTCAGGAGAGCCCTCTTCCCACAATGCAGTTATCAGGCCCACAGTAGTTGGGTTGAGTCACCCTGGCTTAGCGTATCAGCTCTCGGAGAGCCAGTATTCCGAGTCTCCTGCTTTCATCAGCTCCGTGTTAGCTGATTATCCCAGCCCGCGTCCTCCTGTCTCTCCCCCACTGCAATCCCAGGGCCAGAATTCCATTGCTGAATTCCCAGCCCTGCTACCGCCCTGCCCCACACCTTGGTTTTTATTCCATTGCTAAGGGAAAGGGCCCGGTCTGTAGGTGTTTGCCAGGTGTTAACAGCAAGCCCTGAGCCGGTCTGTCTAGCTTGAAATCTAACCTTACACACCAGCCCCGGACTTCCCTACCCATCCTTGCCCTCCAGCCCTTCGGCCACAGTGTCCACACATCCCAGCTCACTGCCGCTTGGCTGTCCTGACCGCCCTCCCCGTGGCTGGCCCCATCCTTCTTTGGTCTAGAACTCAGTGTCTTCTGGATGAAGCTTTCCCACTGCTTATGACAGCTTCATTGTTCCCTTCTGCCCTGTCCAGCCCGCCTTTATCTCTTGTTGTAGAATTTACAGCCAGGGACCCCTTTTTCACCTCTCCGCTGACACCCGCATTCTGAAAGCCTGCTCACAGTGCCTGCTGAGCTCGCTCACCGGCCTGTGGACGCTGCTCTCTGGGTTTAAATCCCAGCTGGACCCAGACTCTCTGAAAGTCTCACAGGAAGGGTGGTATGCCTCCTCTGCAGACCAGCTGCGCTCACTTCCTGAGTTTCCACTCACCTGATCCTTGTATCATTTCTATAAAGCTCACTGGGGCACAGAGTGGCTACAGAGTTTGCCTAACATCACACAGATCATTAGTGATGGGGCCAACACATCTGGCTTTCAGAACACGCAGCATTCTTCTCGATATGTAGGTACGGGGTTTGGTTTGTATCAGACTCAGTAAATGTGAGCCGAGGTTGGTTGACTTATTAGGGGGAGCCTGAGCCCATGGTTTTTCTTTGTGTCCTGTACCACACTTGGGATCCAGGCTCAGATGGAGCTGTTCTGACTGACCTGTCGGTCAGCAGTCCTGCTTTCCCTCCTCCTTTTTGCTTTGCTTGGCTCCTAGTCACGCTGACCCTGCTATAGAGCTCACGTGTGCCTATCAAGGCTGGGGCGCACTCACTCTTTGGGGAGGGGGCATGGCATAGAAGAAATGCAATTAACACTCCCATTTGGAGAAGAGAGGTTCAGACAGGAAGTAAGGGGCTCTGGGTGAGGGAGGGGAGTGCGTGCTGGCTGTCCCTCCTTGTACACAGCAGGCTGTGCCTTCTCGTTTATTAAAGGCAAAATGTGCTAAGGGGGTTTAATGCTTATTAAAATGGAGGACTGGACAGCCAGGTTTGGAGCCCACCGCTGACAGTGGATGCTAGGTTACGGCTGCCCACTTCCCAGCTCGGAACCCTGCCTCCCTCAGAGCAGGCTTGGCTCTGCAAGCTGAACCAGCTACTTCTGCTGGTGCCAGGGCCTTGCTCCGTTGCCCAAATGCCTGCGCATTTGTGTCCCTGGCCTTCAAACTCCACACATAGCTTGCTCTTTCCAGAAGGCCGTTTCCTAAACTTTAGTGAGATGAGGTCAGCTTGTGTGGTGTGGGGGCCAGTCTCGTACGGTTTCCAGGAAACACTCCGTGAGGGCTGCTTCACAGGGTGTCTCAGGGTGAGCGTTTTCCCCGTTCACTTGTCTCTATGAGAACCTGCAGTTTCCCACCCCAGCCCCTTCCTCTAACTGGGCATGCCCCCTTCCTAGCTCACCAGCTGCTGATGCCAGAAGCAGGAGTCCCCTGGCTACTAAAGAGGAAGCAAAGCCAGACCCAAGGCCTGGGCATCTCTCCTGTTTGACATTAGGACAGCCTGCCCTAGCAAATAACCTGCCCAGAGTGGGGGCGTGGAGTCAGCTGGAACCGGGGCCTTTGAGGTCACACCCATTGGCTCTCTCCATGTGTCACTCTCCCTGGCCTCTGCTGATGAACTCGGTGCAAATCCCATTTGGCATATGAAGAGATGCTTTGGTCCGGGATTATGATCACTGCCTGACTCTTCGGGTGTTATCTTGAACTTGGGAAATGGCTCAGCTGGGTGCTGGGGACACATAGACATGAATGACCCTTCTCAACAAGATCGTAGACCCTGATGAGATAGACAGGTGATCACCGCGTTCATTCAGTAAGAATGAGAAAAATGGGTGTTGGGTGGCATCAGTCCATCCTACAAGAGTCGGGAAGAAGCTGGCGGGGCTTCTGGGCCAGGCAGGGCCATCCAGAAGCAGGGGTCAGGAAAAACAGGCACAAAGCCGAAGATCAGGAAAGGGCTCTGCATATCTTCAGAGGTTTGGTGGGGACTGGAGGCCCAGAGATGGGCATGGGGAGGTGTGGCTTGTCACCAGTCCAACTGTCTGTCCTTGTATAGCTAGACACAATGGAGTGGGCGTTCCCAGTTCAGGTGTGCAGACTGCTTTGAATGGTGAGAGAGAGGGCAGATGTCTATCTCTGCTGGCCTTGTTTCCTCCTGGGGGCAGGGGATCGGAGCCTGGGGGGTGGAGGAGGGACACTGTCTCCAGTAAGCAAAGAAACCACAGTCAGAGGAAAGCTGAGCTCAGTAGCTGTCTGTGCTTGGCTGCTTTGTTTTCATTTCAAAGCCCTGGCTGGTAAACTGTGGATGGGCCCTTTAGAGGCCTGGCTTTGGAACAGCTCCCTGGATAGCATCTGGAAGGCTGTATGGATGGCCAAGTAGTGGGTAAGTGTCTCAGACTCAGGGGAGGGGGCAGAGGTAGAAAGGGAGGCAGTAAACTGGAGGAGATGGAGTTTGGGGTTTGGATCTGTTCTAATCCAGCAGGTCAGTGGCTATGAGGGTGACACACTTTCCCAAGCCCAGAGCCTTCTGTGTGTATTTACTGCATACAGCTCCCATTGGCGACGGGCTCATGTGCTTGATGATGGAGGTGCCCGCTGTGCTCTACACCTGACTCTGTCCACCACTCAGCACTCGCTGGGCAAATGCAGGCACTTTTGGAGAGATGAGTGAACAGAAGCCCCAGCGAGCACAGGAGGTAAACGTGCCCCACCCCCTGGGTGCCCATACGTTGAACGGAGAGATAGGAAGACAGCCACACAGCACAGGGGCAATGGAGGACGAGGGTAAGATGGTAGTGTAGTAGTCCAAACATTGAATTTCCCCTGGAATCTCAAAATGGGAGAAAGAAAAGGCCGGGGCCCTGCTGCCAGCCAGAGTGGGACTTGTCTCTCAAAGAGACTTTATGCAGTTCTGACCACTTGTCAGACCACGTCCCCAAAGACGGTAAGGATGGAGGATGAGGGACCACGTCCTGGCCTTTAGAGCAGTCCTACTTAGGCCCGCGGTGGGGAGCATCACTGGGTAGCTTCGTTTCTCTTCCTAAAGTCTGAGTAGCTGTCATCTCCTTTTTTCTGTTTGTTTTATTGTGCTTAACGGGCTGAGTGAGGGTGGGTAGCTGAATCTGGCTCTTTAGAACCACCAGAGCCCAGGCTCTGACCCTAACAACTCGGGTAACAGGGATGGAGGAAATCGGGATGGAATCTAACCTACTCAGGAGAAAAGGACTCCAGGCGTGGGCTCCTTGTTATAGATTACAGGAGTCCCTGGGGTAAGAGTTAGGCCTTGTGATGGAGATCTCTTTTATTGAGTCTACTCCCTGAGGTCTGTGTATGTGTGTGTGTCTGTGTGTGTCTATCTCTCTCTGTGTGTGTGTGTGTGTGTGTGTGTGTGTGTGTGTATGTATCTGTGTGTGTGTATGTATCTGTGTGTATGTCTGTGTGTGTGTCTGTGTATGTCTATCTCTCTCTCTGTGTGTGTGTGTATGTATCTGTGTGTGTATGTATCTGTGTGTATGTCTGTGTGTGTGTCTGTGTGTGTGTCTGTGTGTGTGTATCTGTGTGTGTGTGTGTGTGTGTGTGTGTGTGTCTGTGTGTGTCTCTCTCTCTGTGTGTGTGTGTCTGTGTGTCTGTGTGTGTATCTGTGTGTGTCTGTGTGTGTGTGTGTGTCTCTGTGTGTGTGTGTGTCTGTCTGTGTGTGTGTGTTTCTCTCTGTGTGTCTGTGTCTGTGTGTCTGTGTGTGTGTCTCTCTCTGTGTGTGTGTCTCTGTGTGTGTGTCTGTGTGTGTGTGTATGGTGGTGGGGAGGGAGGAAGGGAGAGAGGTGGGGGTAACACCCGACTCATAGCTAACAGGCAAACCCAGCCATAGACTCAGCCATCCAGCCCAGCTCCAGAGGATCTCAGGACGGTGTCTGATTGTTAAAGATGGGCCACATGAGATCTTGCCCACTCAACAAGAAGAAAATGATTGAGGACTCAGCTGGTACAGTGCTGCCTGCTTTGCACCAAGCCCTTGGTTCGGTTCCCAAGACTGCATAACTGGGTTTGGCGACCGTGCCTGTCTGTCATCCCAGCACTGGTGGGGTAGGAGGAAGATCGGAAATTCAAGGTCATTGTCAGCTACATAATAAGTTCAAGGCCAGAAAGGAAGCTAGAAAGAGAGCGAACCAGTGGGAACAGCCATGTCCTCCTGCTTTCTTTCCCGTGAGACTCGCTTTCTCTTTTACTTTCTTGCCTCTCCTCGGCAGCCTGCACTTTGTCCTCCACCCTGAGGGAGCGGAAGTTCTCCTCAGCGGAGGGGCCACCATACACCTGTGAGGAAAGCAAGGCTTCTCCCCTTGTCCTGCTCCTCCTGTCACTCAGAGGTGCAGTAGCCTGAGGGAGCAGACTTCAGGATACTCCTTCCTGTTCAGAGAGGGTGGTCACAAGCTGTCTCCCCAGGCACCTATACAAACACAGCCAGCTGTCCTCTTGCTTGCTGATCTTGTCAGGACAAGACAGGTCACAGCGGCCTTCAAGGAAGGGGCAGAGGCACCTCTAGGGGAAGAAGACAGCCAGGCGCAACTCAAGTCTTACTCCTTGTTCTTATAAAGTAGCTCATGCAGGCACAGCACCCAATCCGTGACCTTATCTTATCCCAGCTGACCCCAGAAGGCTCCCTGCAGACGTCGTTTACATGGGATGGGGATTAGGTTCCTAATGAGTGAATTCTAGGAAACATCCAAGCTTCAGGTGTGATGCTCTAAGATGTAGGGATGACAAAGTTCTGTGAGCTTCCAGCGGAGGGATACTTAGTCTAGGACAGCAGGTAGGAAGGCCCAAGGGGAGAGGGGAGGGAGAATAGAATAGATATGTGGGTAGAAGGGCTGAGGCGAGTGCAGTGGTTGGAGAGAAGGGAGCGGAGTCTACAGAAGTCTCCATCAGGGAGGGTCTTGATGACGAGTCTGAACCTGACTGTGGAACTACCGTGGGGTTTCACACAGAAGAGCAGGCCCTATCCTTGTAACGATAGGACTTCCTGGCTGAGGAGAAGGCACTGGGAAAGAACCAGGAAGACGGCAGATGATCATGCTGTCACGAAGGGCCCGGACTCTGGAGTCAGATGGACTTCTGTTCCTTTCTCTGCCCCCAGCGCCCCTGTGTAACTTGGGCTGGATGGTAAAGGAGAGTCTGTCTTATCTGAATGCCAGAACCCTGATTCCTCATTCATAGGCAATACGGTCAGTGTCAGAATCTGTATAATAATGCGAAATGCCTCCGATCATGTTTTGGCCGTAATGGGGATATGATCAGTTTTTAATATTGCTACTATCATCCAGGCAAGAACTGGTGAGTTTCTGAGACACGGGTAACAAGGTGGAGAATTGGGCACAGACGCAGCAAACACTTGGCACTGCAGTCAACGTGATCTGGTGACTGGTTGGATGAAGGAGCACAGAAGGGCAGGGGCATTTTGGCCTGGGCGAGCAGGGGGGAGGATAGTAGAGCCATTCATTGGCAGAGGGGGGCGGGGGAGGGTGCAACGTGGCGGGAGAGGCCAGTGAGCTCAGCTTTAGACTGGCCAACGTGGAAGCCTCCAGGACAGGTGGGGAGAGGTATTTGGGCAGATGGCTCCACGAATTTGGCATTCAGGAGAGGCCTTAAAAAAGAGACTCATGAGCCAGCTCTTATCTTAGCAAGGGGCAGTGAAGTCACGTTATGTATCATTTGGTCAAGGAGAATTATGGGTAGAGGACCATAAGCAGCGCATACTTTTCAGTGTTTATCTGTTGAGGCAGGATTTCATGTAGCCCAGTCCGGTGTCCAACTTTCTCCGTAACTGAGGGTGACCTGGAACTTCAGATGGTCTTGCCGCTGGGGTTACAGGTGTATATTACCAAGCCTGGTTTATGTGGTTCACGCTCGGTAAGCACTTTACCTATGGATTCACACATCTAGGTCCAGACAACCCTTTTTAAGTGAACTGTGCATTCTAAACCCTTGTGCAAGCCGAAGATCCTCTGCCCAGCCCCGTCCCGCAGCCACCTTCAAATAATCGCTCAGAGGCTTATTTCAGTTAAAGTGGTCAACCAATAGCTCAGGCTCATTACTGGCTAACTCTTGCATTTAAGTGAACCCACGTTTCTTTGTTTTGCCCCCCGGCTTGTGGCTTTTTTTCCTGTCTCCTAGCAAAGTTTGCTCCCTTGGTGGTTGGCTGGCCTCTCCCCCAACTCTGCCTTCCTCACCCCAGCATGCTCAGTTTGGCTCTCCCACCTAACTCTATCCTGTCCCTTGATTGGCCAGTGAGCTCGTTTATTAAGCCAAGCAGAGCATAATTTACACAGTGCACAGGAATATTCAACAGCTCCCTTGCATTAATCCTAATTATGAGCAGAGAGATACCATTAGGAAGGGAATCAGTGAGGGGTCTGAACTGCAGAGGACAGCAGGCACCCGGGAAGACGCCTGTTAATTAATGTGTCTATTTCATAGCTGAGTAGTCAGAGGCACAGGGGCGAGGAGTGAGAGGAGGACTCTCGATGACAGACCCAGGATTTTCACCCAGCTTGTCAGGATCCATGCCTGTGTCAGACAGAGAGCAGGGCCTGCCGGGACACCACACAGAGACCCCAGAGAGGAAAACAGAAGACTTCGTGAAGGCGGAATTGGGAGGGAGCTTCCAGGGAGCAAGAGGACATAGGAGACTGCGCCGTGGGACAGAAACATTTTCAGGAAGGAGCGACCAGCAGCCCAAGATCAGGTCATTGACTAGGGGATCAGAAGGCCACTGAGCAACGAGCCGGTGAGGGGGTTAGTGAGGAGACCCGGTAAGTGGGAAGAGAGGAAGTGCAGCTCAGCGCACAGGCCATTACTGACCGAGCTCTCGGGGGGGGGGGTGTCAGAAGGGAGAGAAGATGGGGGGGTGCACAGGCAGGGATGAGTTCCAGGAAACCCGGAAGAGAAGCCTCAGCACATCCGGAGGATTCCTACAATCATAGCGGGCGTGGGAAAGCCTTCGTGTGGAGCCGGGCTCTTCACCATCCCAGGATCCACACTGGAGATACGCTTTTGAATGTAATGGTGTAAGCAAGAATTCTCCGAGTCTCTTCTGAACTAAACATCAGAGAGTCCTCACGAGAGAACCGAGTGCCACCTCCTGGGGTGAGCAAGTCTTTCCTCACCTTCTTTCCACGAAGACCTTTGACCTTTTGTCCTGCATTCTGGGCATCGGTTGCATGCGCAGTGAAATAAGGAAATCCTCCAGGGACCTGCTGCACAAGACCTGAGATTGGTTTCCAGAATGTATGTGGAAAGCACGTCATGGTGGTGCATGCTTGGAATCCCAGCGACGGGGAGGAGGAGACAATGCCATGGATCTCTCTGGGACTCTGCAGCCAGGTAGCCTAGCATACTCGGTGGATTCCAGGCCAGGGAAAATACCCTGTCTCAAAAGAAGAAAGAGGGAGGGTTAGGAAAGGTGGGCAGTACGTGAGGGGCTGACCTCAAGCATCCACACACACCTGACATACACAGACACAAATACACCGGGGTGGGTGTTTCAAACACTCCAGTATTCACAGGTGGAGCAGAGACGTCCTTCATTATACCCAGTGATGGGTCACTACTTGTAGAATCCAGACAGGTAAAGTGCAGGGATCACCTCCACCCCTACCCCTGCCAGCTCCTGGAGTTTGTCCTCAGAGGAGTCTTCAAGGCTCCGAGACATGCAGGAGTACCTTATCTGCTGTGGGAGCAGGCCCCTGTTCTGTAGATATCAGGGAAGTGAGAGTGACAGCTGACACAGGCCCTGGGGAGGAAGGAGGGGACCTGCTTGGACCCTGGCCCTGGGGGATTACAGGGAAGAATCACCTACTCCTGCCGGGACCCGGGAATCCTGGTTCTTGGAGCAGAGGGAGAGGTGGAGGGGAAGAAGGCAGTGTGAGGGGCATGGGTGAAATGAGAGGTGTGTGGTTTCCAGTACATCTGCTTCAAACGACCAGGGTTTTTGTCGTCTAAGTTTGTCATATGAGAAAATCTGGTTCCCCTGCTGTGCTTTGCTGCTGGGCACAGGCGTGCAGACTCAACAGGCTCCCGAGGTGACTTCCTCATCTCAGGGCAGAGACAGCTTCTGGGCTTTGAGGACCTAGAATTCTTTTCCTCAGAAAGGGACCATAAAGGGTTAAAGTCGTAACTCAAACAAGAAATACTGTCTCGCCTCAGCTCCCGCAGCTAACACCCCAGGGGCACAGGGCTAGAAGATCTGGCTTCCAACCTTGTAAATATTCCGTGGTTGAAATGGCATCTTTGCTCTTGGAAGTACCTCAGTGAAATGTCCACACCTTCACAGAGGGACCGGCTTTCCAGTGACCTGCTGCCCTGAATCCAAA
>JANBXA010000202.1:1987500-2025000 GCA_030556225.1 Cricetiscus sungorus | reverse complement strand
CTTGTGGATGAAGCCTGGGTAGGAATAAAACAGTGGCTAGAAAACCACATGTTGCAACAGGTGTCCTGCATTAAGGAGCCAGAGGTCGGTCAGCATGTCCTTCCTACGCTGCTTGCAGTGTTAGAAAGGTTGGATGGGGTTGGTTTGGACTTTTCAGGCACGTGGTGGTGAGGTGGGAATTTTTTCCATGCCCGGTGTGGTATGGATTTTGTGGTTGTCTTTAATTCCATTCAACTGTTTCCTGCCAGTGTGTGTGTGTGTGTGTGTGTGTGTGTGTGTGTGTGTGTGTGTGTGTGTAGGGCGAGGTTCTTGTTGGGTGACTTTCTCAATTATTCTTTGTCTCCTTATTAGAACCTGGAGTTTACTGGTTTCAGGCAGGCTGGCCCCAGGATCTTCCTGTCTTTGCTTTCCCACTGCTGGCGTTGCAGGCGCACACTGCCATGCTGACTGTTCTTTAAAAATACTTATTTTAGTGTTTGTCTGTATGTGTATGCAGTGCCCACAGAAGCCAGAAGGGGGGCCCAGGCTGCTCCCCCTTTGTTGTCACTTGTGGGAGGGGGCTGCAGTGCAGTGGGCATAGAGATTTGGACCTCAGTCTTGCCAAGAGCACTTTTTGTTTTAAATCCAGATGAGCAATCTATGGTCTTGAACTTTCGCCCTTCTCAGAGTGCAGGACCAAGCTCGCTGCCTTGCCTAGTTTATAAGGTGCTGGTGCTGGAAATTGAACCAGGGATTCTTGTATGCCAGGCACACACTCCACCACCTGAGCTAGATCCCCAGCAGGTCATTTATGATGTGAACGTCTTTCCAGCATGCGTGCTGCGCTTCACAGGACCAGCTATGAGTGTCTGAAGTGTGTTCCTGCCTTTCTGATGCCATGGCTCATGTAGGCTCTACTGGAACAGAAAGCCCTGCCCTCAGGCCGGTTCCAGGAACTTCACGTCCACAGACAGAGCCAGAGGTGGTGGAAAGACTGTCTTTAGAGACAGTCTCCTGGGCTTTCTACTTTTTACGGGACAGCTCGTAGCTTCTGGTCTTCAGTTTGTTTGGGGGAGAGGGGGCAGGGTCTTAAGTAGCCCATGTTGGTCTTGAACTCACTCTGTGACCAGAGATGACTTTTAACTTCTGCTCTTTCTGTCTCTGCTTCCTGAGTGCTGGGACTTAGGTGTGATGGCCACGCTTGGTTAGTGCTGTTCTGGAACTAGAGCCTGGAGCTTTCTGTGTATCAGGCGAGCATAATTACAGCTACTAAGTATCAGTGAAAAGAACTTTATGGTTGGGGGTCTTCACAACGTGAGGAACTGTAGTAAATGGTCGCAGCATTCGGAAGGCTGAGAACCACTGCTTTGGACACTCGTCTCTGGTATAGGGACTGACTAGAATCTGATCGCCACACTTATGCACTGGAGATCTTCCTTCGCATTGCTGGCTCTGGGGTCCCATTCTCGGCCGTTTCTGCTGACGGTTGTGTCTTGGGTGTGACAGTGCCCTGTGAGCTGCCTGGGTGTTGCGCTTTGGGGGCTGCAGAAATAAACCGAAACCCAAGAGAAGTCTGGGAGCATCTATCGCCTCCTGGAAGGATTACATCAAGCATCTTCCGTCATTTTTTCCCCATTCTGGAGGCTTCACATAATTAAAAACATCCCCGGCCAAACACTAAATAAATTTTACACATGCTGCTTGAATTACTTTGCAGTCCTATCCCAGGGTGGCTTTCTCAGAGATTAATATTCCATTGAAATGATTCCTCTGGGTAGGCTGAAGCCAGAAGCTGCGGAAACTCAACATTATTTGCTTTATTCGATAAAACTTCGGGGCAGGACTGTTTTTTGATTTTTTTTTTTTTTTTGGATAGGATGCTCACTTGAATTAAAAAAAAAAAAAGCACTCTATGTCAGAGCCCCAGGCCATGTGGCTCGAGCCCCAGATTATGAGTCCCGTCTACTCAGATACGAAGCTGAGGGGATGTGGCTTTAGAAGCTGTCAGATGGCATGGGTACACAACACTTACAGTTTTTGCTTAGTGGGCAGTGCTGTGGTTTGGATGTGGCGTGTTCCCTGAAGGCTAATGTGTGGAGGATTGGTCTGCAGTGTGGGAATGTGGGAGGGGGACCCTGTGTGTGTGTGGGGGGGTCCTTAAGTCATTGGTGATGGTCTATCTCGTTGCCGCGACAAAAGGCCCAACAGAAACAACTTACGGAAGGAAATGTTTGTTCTGCTTCGCACTCTGAGGGTGCATCATCATGGCAGGGCCTGCACCGAGGCAGGGGAATAAGACAGCATGGTGCTACAGTCGGGAAGCAGAGAGAGGTGAACGCCGGTGCTCAGCTCTCTCTCCAAGGCTGGGCTCCAAGGCCTGCTCACACCCAGGGTGGGTCGCCCCTCGCCAGGCAAACCTTTCTGATAACACTCTCATAGGCACAGCCAGAGCTGTTTCCATGTGATTCCGAATCCTGCCAAGCGGATGAAGATTAACCATTACAATCTGTCTTAGGGAAGAGATTCATGTAGCTCTCGGGGACCCCGCTTAGGCCCAGGAACCTCTTTAGCTTCCTGTCTGGCCATGTGACCTCTCTCTTTGTGTTCCTGCATTGCAATGCCCTCCTCCATGAGGTGACTTAGCCAAGAGGCCCCACCAGGGTTGGTTACCCACTCTCTCCAGTTTAATTCTTCAGAACTATAAGCATCAGGCTTGTGAGGGTGGTAGATCGCATTACTGGGTTTCCAACAGCAAACAAGTCTTGCATCTTTAGAGCAAGCCCCACACTATCATGTCATAAAAAGTCATGAGAAACAAACCCTCGACTGCTGTTGATCCTGTTTGCAGACACCGTGTTAAGGACCTTTGTGTCTGTGGCCCCAGGGTTTCCTCCTGTTTTCCCTGTGTTTGGGATTAAGGTCATGCTAGTTTGGTGAAATGCACTGGGGAGTAGACTCCTTTCTTTTATACAAAATATATATTAATTATCCTGTAAATGGTACAATATTCAAGCAAAACCAGCTGGATCTGAAGTTGTGAGGCTGGGGTTGGGGTTAGTTAAATTAGTAATTCCTTTTTTTTCCTTTTCTCAAGTGTACACTGTGTATGTGTGTGTGTGTGTGAGTGTGTATATGAGTGTGTGTGTGAGTGTCTGTGTGTGCATGTGTGAGTGTGTGTGTTTGTGTGTATGAGTGTGTGTGTGTATGTGTGAGTGTGTGTGTATGAGTGTGTGTATATGAGTGTGTGTGTTTGTGTGTGTATGAGTGTGTGTGAATGAGTGTGTGTGTATGACTGTGTGTGTGTCTGTGTATATGAGTGTGTGTATGTGTGTGTATGTGTGTGTGTATGAGGGTGTTTGTGTGTGTGTATGAGTGTGTGTGAGTGTGTGTGTATGAGTGTGTGTTTGTGTGTGTATGAGTGTGTGTATGAGTGTGTGTGTGAGTGTGTGTATGTGTGTGTGTGAGTGTGTGTATGAGTGTGTGTTTGTGTGTGTATGAGTGTGTGTATGAGTGTATGAGTGTGTATGAGTGTGTGTGTGTGTGTGTGTGTGTGTCTGGGGACTGAACCTAGAACCCCACACGTTAGAAAAACCCCTATCCCATTGAGCGGTAAGTTTGTTTCCTCACGTTTTACTCTGACATCGGGTCTCACTGAGCTGCGCAGCATGACTGCTTGGTCTGGTTTGTCCTTGGCCAGCCTTCAGCGTCCCATGCTCCTGCCTTCCCTCTTGAGTAACTGGGAACACTGGCCCACCGTGGAATTCCGTTCATGCAGCACTGCTTGAAGTGGGGTCTGTGCTTTACTCTGCGGATGGGAGCTCAGAAGATCAGAGCGCGGGGTTGACCTGCAGCCTCTGTTGCTTTCCAGCTGGTCTTTGCAGAAGACCTTTCTCCATGCCTTGATTTCCCATTTGAAAAATAGCAACAGTCACACCTACATCATGGGCAGAAACAGCCAGCCACCTGGAGGGAAGGCCTTGGCAATGCGTGCTGAGACCGTATTAGTGATTGACAGCCTGAGAACTTCTGTCATGGAGCCAGTGTGGGTTTTCCCTGCTGCTACCCCATGTCAGAATTGATTGCTCTTTCCCCATTTAATTTACATGGTGCTTCTGCCTCCTTCTTGTTGCCTCTGAGGAAGCTAGACTGCACGCTTCTCCCACTGGCCATATCCGCCCATTTCTACATTCCGTCATCAATTCAGAGGAAGCCCTCTGTGTTGGGCAGAGAGGTGAACGGGTATGGATGATTCCTCTACATTCTTAGTTCCCTGTGAGCAGCAAACTGCTTGGCTAAATAAATATCCTGTTTGTTGACGTCAGATTGGCAGGCTGTCTACCTTGGGACAGGAAGGTAGTCTGCTTTCAGCTAAAAGGCATTGGACTTAGGAACTTCAGTGAGCTATTTCTCCTGGTGACCCATCTAGTCCTCCATGAAGCCGTGGGCTGTAAGATCCCCCCCAGATCAGCACAGGGCTTCTGAGGGTGGGGCTGTCATGTTGAGTCTTGGCTTGAGCCAGGCCGGCCCGGGCCAGTTAACTCATTGAAGACCAAATCATTGCTGGCTCTCAGTAGTTAAGGATTGTTCCTGATGGTCCAGGCAGCGTCCGTTCTGCTTTAAAACCTGGAAATCTTGCCCCAGCCCCCATTTTGATTCAGGTCGTGTGATGGGATTTGTTTTGGAGTGTTCCTGTGCCAGGCACTGCTGACCACCGCCGTTGGGAAGTGATGAGGCATGAGATCCTGACAGTCAGTCTCCTGGAACAGTCCCCGGCAACACAGTGTTGGCCGTGTCACCAGCGCTGCCTGGCTAAGGACACTCGTAAGATGCGTTGGTCATCAAGGCAACTTTTATGGGCCAGGAATTGAGTGTGGAAAGCAATGGGAACGTGCGGTGGTTTATGTGGGCCGCCAGTGAGACTGAGGAAATAAGGCAGGGACACCATCCTCAATGTGTGTGGCACAGTTCCTGTGGGCGGGAGTCCTAGGAGACAGGAGACAGGAGACTGGAGAAAGTGAGGTGAGCACGGGTGCTCCCTGACACCCGCATCCTGACTGCATGCCGGGTCCTGACTGCATGCCACATCCTGACACTGCATGCCGCATCCTGACACTGCATGCCGCATCCTGACACTGCATGCCGCATCCTGACTGCATGCCGCATCTTGACACTGCATGCCGCATCCTGACTGCATGCCGCATCCTGACACTGCATGCCGCATCCTGACTGCATGCCACATCTTGACATTGCATGCTGCATCCTGACTGCATGCTGTATCCTGACTGCATGCTGCATCCTGACATTGAATGCTGTATCCTGACTGCATGCCGCATCCTGACACTGCATGCCGCATCCTGACTGCATGCCGCATCCTGACACTGCATGCCGCATCCTGACTGCATGCTGCATCTGACTGCATGCTGCATCTGACTGCATGCTGCATCCTGACATTGAATGCTGCATCCTGACTGCATGCCGCATCCTGACTGCATGCCGCATCTTGACATTGAATGCTGTATCCTGACTGCATGCTGCATCCTGACTGCATGCTGCATCCTGACATTGAATGCTGCATCCTGACTGCATGCCACATCTTGACATTGAATGCTGCATCCTGACTGCATGCTGCATCCTGACTGCATGCCACATCTTGACATTGAATGCTGCATCCTGACTGCATGCCGCATCCTGACTGCATGCCGCATCCTGACTGCATGCCGCATCCTGACTGCATGCCGCATCCTGACTGCATGCCGCATCCTGACTGCATGCCTCTGCACAGCTGCTCCAGGCTCCTGCGGCCGTGCGCGTTCACCACGTGGACTATGCCCACAAACTGTGAGAGGGGACAAATCCTTCCTACCTTCAGTCGCTTTTGTCTCAGCAGCGGGGACAGTGGCTAAGGGGGGAAGGAAGGATTTGTAGGGGGGTGGGCCAAAGATAGGGTCAGGTAAGCGTGGGGGCAAAGTTGGCAGCAGATGAGGTAACTAGAGAAAAGGATGGATAGAGGGAGTGACTGTCGGAAAGAATAGGAAACTATTGGAGACATACATACACATGCGTTTGCATATGTGAGTACTCATTCATGTCTGTGTGTTATGGACAGGCACATACGTAATCTGTGCCGTTGCATACATGTACAAGTATAGGTTGAAGGAAGTAAGAGGGGAGCGTGAGGGGAAGTTTGAGAGGGAATTATACACATATATGTCATTTCTCTCTATTATAAAATCCTTCTGCCTTTGTGTCTACTTTTTTAAAAAAAATATGTACAGATGAAGATGAGTTAAAAAGGGGGAAATAAAGGATGAGCCATTGTTGGAGTGTGACCCACAGGAAGGAGGAAGTGCTCTGATAGAAAGTGCCAGTGTCAGCTCCTTAGGCCAGTAGGAAGGTCGGGCTGAGACCAGGGGTGGGGTGGGGGTGGGGGTATGGGGTGCAGGGGAGTTAATGGTAGGGAGTTGTCTCTGCTTTCTTAGGAGAGCTGGGGGGGCATACAAACTGCAGATGGTTTTATTTTTATAAGCGCTGAGCCTTGGATATGAGAGCAGGCAGGTGAGAGGGGGCTGCTGTGGTTAAGAGGTAGGTCTGGGGGAGAGAGGGTTTGTCAGATAGGTCCTGGAGAGAGCCGTGGGGCGTAGGTCCTGGAGAGAGCCGTGGGGTGTAGGTCCTGGAGAGAGCCGTGGGGTGTAGGTCCTGGAGAGAGCCGTGGGGTGTAGGTCCTGGAGAGAGCCGTGGGGTGTAGGTCCTGGAGAGAGCCGTGGGGTGTAGGTCCTGGAGAGAGCCGTGGGGTGTAGGTCCTGGAGAGAGCCGTGGGGTGTAGGTCCTGGAGAGAGCCGTGGGACACAGTTGTGGAGACAGTAGCTGAGCTTAGCATGATGGGCAGGTGAACTCCCAGGGGTTGGTGAACACGGGAGCTCCGAGTCTGGTGGGGAAGCAGGCTCCGATGGAAGGATGTGCTTTCCTAGGGAGGCTCTCAATCTCTCATCCAGCAGTCACGGAGCATCAGCTGGGATGCTCTGGGGACAAGCAGAGGGATTAAGACACTTCCCCGCCCCTAAGTCTTTCGCAGCACAGGACTCAGATCTGAAGCCCCTCTCAAGGGGCTGACGGGGTCCAGACGTGTCACGAGGAATGACTTGCTGCTCGAGGGGCAGTGGCCATCAGATGGTATGTTCATGGGTCACCATGAGTCCTGTGGAGAGAGTTGAGGTTCCTGCCTGCTCGGTTATTTCTCTGGAATCATGGACGTCCTCTCCATAGCTAAGGTGTGGGCACTGTTCCCCGGCTCCCAGTGGTGACCCTGTGTGTGTTGGTTGGTCGGTTTGGAAGGGATTACCATTTTGACTCACTGTTTCAGAGGGTTTATTCCATGCTTGGCTGATCTGTTGCACCTGGCAGATGAGAATTCTAGCCCGGAACCACCAGCACAGGTGGCTCCATGCATTTGGACAAAGCGTCACGGTGGCAGGAGTGTGTGGCAGAGGCTGCTTTCCTCTTGGTGGGTAGGAATCAAAGGAAGCAATGCTGGAAAGTCCAGGGAAAGACAACCCTGGGGACATGGCCCCAGTGACCGCCAGACCTGTGTCCGCCTGCCTTTCGTGTTCTCCCACCTCCCAGCCGCCCGCTTAGGTTTTGGATCTCTCAGAGCAGTCGGAGTTCTCAAGAGGAACAGAATCGATGGGGTGGATGTATAGGTCCATAAGAACTTAAGTCCGTCATGTTAAAATAGTGCCAGTAGTGAGCCCCACCTGAGAGCTGTGCCCCTCTGGATGGTTACTCAGTCCTGAGCATGGTGTAGCCTTGGGTGACTGCCTCACACTGGGGAGGCCAGCCGCCAGGCAGTTAGTTGCTGAGTCCACAAGGCTAGGTGCCTTAGAAACCCCAATGTGTCGCCGAAAACCTTCGACTTTGATGGGAAGCTGGAAACACTGGCTCTGGTATCAACTCTGCAGCAAGAGGGATCGATCCTGTGTAGTTAGGATCTCTATTGCCGCGAAGAGACAGCCTGACCACTGCAGCTCTTATAAACGGAAGCATTTAGTGGGGTGGCTCACTTGCGTTTCAGAAGTTCCGTCCATCATCATCACTGTGGTACCTGGCGGCGTGCAGGCACATGGTGCTGGCTCCATGTTGATCAGAAGGCAGCAGGAAGTGGACTAAGGCCCTGGGTGGTATCTTGAGAAGATGAGACATCAAAGCCCGTTTCCACAGGGACACGCTTCCTCCAGCAAAGCCACATCTGCTAATAACGCCACTCCCTATGAGCTTATGGGGGCCAACCACATCCAAACTGCCACAGAGCCCAAAGCAAGGCCGAGGAAGACCTGTTCCCTCTGCTATACCCCAGTCTGCACTGCTGCCAGGATACGCTGCCCTCACTCAGCGGAGGCCTTCCCAAGTCAACTAAGGCAGTCAGGGTGATTCTAGAATAGACATTAAAACCAGCTACAACAATCCATTAAGAAGACAGGGCCTTCATTATCAAACCATTTTCCAACAGGAAAGAATCACGTGAAGTGAATTAAGCCAAGTCCTAGAAACACACATGTTTTCTCTCATTTATAGTTCCCAGGTTTTATGCAGATCCATAAATCATGTATGTCTAGGGGATTCGGACGGGGAATGGGGAGAAAACGGAGGGCATTCCAGTTTGCCTTTCTGATGCTGGGACAAAATACTGGCTTGGGGAGGAAAGGGCTAACTTGATTTACACTTTCACTCAGGATTCATCACTGGGGGAACCGGGGTCAGGAGCTGGGAGACAGAAACTGGAGCAGCGGCCCTGGAGTGCAGGGCAGTGCGCTCTGGCTTGCTCAGCCTGCTTCCTTGTGTCACCCAGGCCCGTGTGCCCAGGGTCCACCCCTCCTGCAGTGGGCTGCACCCTCACAGCAGCAACCATTGACAAGGGAAGTGTCCCACTGCTTACACACCCCTAGTTCAGTTGCATAGAGGCGATTCCTCATACGAGGCTTCCTCGTCCCTGGGGGCTCTAGTTCATGTCAGTTTGAGATGAATACATAAATAAAAAACAAACAACAAAACAAAAGGACCCAACTGACACAGAGGTTAAGGGAAAGGGGGTAGGTTATGCTCAATATATGATCTATAGGGATGAAAACATTTTTGAAAAAGCGAAGAAAGCAGAACAAGAACGACAACAGAAGAATTGCCAGCTGGAGAATCCAAATCCGGATGCCAGCTGCACACTTGTGAGCCGAGAGATCGGGAGGCTGAGGCAGGAAGGTCTAAAGTTTGAGGATAAGCCGAGCTGAACCGGAGACCATGTGTCAAAAACAAAGCAAGCAAAACAAGACAGAAAAACAGAACTGAAGACCTGTGTTTCAAGCTTCCTCTCCTTTAATAACGGCAACAGTTTCTTATTTTATGTGTACGAGTGTTTTGCCTGCATGCACACGTGTGCACCTTGTGCCCACAGAGGCAGAAGAGGGCGTTACAGGCAATCATGTGTTACAGGCAATCGTGAGCCACCCACACCGTCTGCAGGAGCATCCAGTGCTCCTAACCACAGAGCTGCCCCTCCTGCCCCGGGCCTAACCACTGAGCTGCCCCTCCTGCCCCGGGCTAACCACTGAGCTGCCCCTCCTGCCCCGGCCTAACCACTGAGCTGCCCCTCCTGCCCCGGGCCTAACCACTGAGCTGCCCCTCCTGCCCCGGGCCTAACCACTGAGCTGCCCCTCCTGCCCCGGGCCTAACCACTGAGCTGCCCCTCCTGCCCCGGGCCTAACCACTGAGCTGCCCCTCCCGCCCCGGCCTCCTCCTCTTTCTCACATTCCTGTAGTGAAGAGAAACGGACATTGCAGGATGCCACAGCATCCCTGAGGGGAATCTACAGGGACAGAATCACGCAGGAGGCCGTCCGTGTTCGCCTAGAGCGGCACAGTTAAGCAATCCAGAAGCTCTGCCACTGGTCCGTTTATCTTTCCCACACACTCACAAGTGAAGCTGGTGACAAAATGCCCCGTCCTGGGATGAAGGATGAAGAGAGAGGCTTCCTGTGCAGTGGGAGCAGGCTGTGGGAACAGACCTGTCAGAATTTGCTGGAGTTAGCGTCCACACAGCGCTGCACGAGATTTTTTGTTGTTTCGTGATGCATCTGGGCCTTGCTATCTGAGAGCTGGATTCCCTTCCTTCCTGTTCCAGGCTTCACTGATGTGGGGCCAGGCAGGCTGGCCGCTCACTCGCTGGGTTGTGAGTTTTGGCGGAAGAGAAGGAAGAGGAAGCCGGTGTCTCTGATCATCTGTCTCTTGCTTCCTTTCTGTCATGAACAGAGGAGGCTGGATTCTCCACCTGGCTGGTCCAAATTCTGATAAAATCCAAGCCCATGAAGAGACAGCTCTGTGGTTAGCACTGGCTGCCTCTGTAGAGGACCTGGGTTGTTTCTCAGCACGGACATGGTGGCTCACAACCGTCTGTGCCTCCAGTTCTGGGGGATCCGATGGCCTCTCTGGCCGTTGCGAGCATATGCAGCGTTGCGAGCATATGCAGGCAAGCATTCCTGCACAAAAAATGGACCTTTTCCTCCGAGAGAATGTTACCCAGCTCCCCTAGGATCCAGACACAACCCCCCGACCTTTCTGTTGGACTCATGAAGGCATCAGGTATAAGGTACACGGTAATCTCCAGACGTGATAAGGTGTGTGTGTGTGTGTGTGTGTGTGTGTGTGTGTGTCTGTGTGTCTGTGCATGTGCGTGTATGGGTGCGTGTGTGTGTCCATGCGTGTGCGTGTATGGGTGTGCCTGTGTGTGTCCGTGTGTGTGTGTGTGTCCATGCATGTGCGTGTATGGGTGTGCGTGTGTGTGTCCATGCATGTGCGTGTATGGGTGTGCGTGTGTGTGTCCATGCATGTGCGTGTATGGGTGTGCGTGTGTGTGTCCGTGTGTGCGTGTGTGTCCGTGCGTGTGTGCGCGCGTGCGTGTTGACATCTGAGAAGTCAACGGAGGCCAACCAGGTTACAGCTCTGACTGTGACCAACCTCAACCTCACCGAGGATGACCAGTTCTTACCAGATACTTCTCTGTTCCTGGCAGCCCACCTCTCTTCAGCTAGCTGAAACAGTGACTACCGTCCCCGAGAGTTACCTGCATGGGGGGGGGGTGGACTTACTTCCCAGGGGAGGCACAGCCTGTGAGGATAAGGAGCGAGGCGGGTGTGTTTCATCTCCGTGATTACACTCCTCCGTGTGCGTGGATGGACCCGGGCTGCACAGGATGCACGTTTGTAACCGTGGGTACAGGTTTCTGTAAGGTGGGAGGAGGTGAAAACAGTACACCGTGTATCCAGTTAACCATTCAAGGCAGGGCGCGCCCATGTCTCCGCTGGGAGAGCAGTGTGTGGCGAGGGCGGGGAGGCACTGCGGTGGGCGTGGAAGGAGGTTCTCTCTTCCCATTAGTTTGTTGTTGGTCTCTGTAGTCAGAAGGCGCTGTGGGCCAATGTGTGAAAGAAAGCCATTACAGACTTAATTGGGGCCTGGGAAGTTGGCTCAGTGGGGACGAGCACTTGGTGTACCAGTATGAGAGAGACCTGGGTTTGAATCCCCAGCACCCATTTAAAAAGCCTGTAGCCCCAGGGCTGTGGAGGCCGTAGTAGCAAACATGGCCGGCTGATAGCCTAGCTCCGGATGGGACCCAAGAAACAAGGTGGAGTGATACAGCAGGACATCTGACCCCTTCCGGTTTCCACCTGTGCTTCTGGATGCATGCTGCTTACACTGGCGTTTGCATACACGCCTTCACTCACACACAGACAGGTAGACGCTGGATTGCTTGGTGAGTGCTGGCAGGGCGATCCCTAGAAATGTCTTTAGAGTGATGTATGTTTAACCCAATGGGTTATCGTTTGGAGAAAATATCCAGCTCCCTTGTAATTCCTCCTTTCCCAACATTACTCCAGTCATTCCTGACATCGGTGTATCTAGAGGACTGAATCCCAGTCTTGGCACGGACCTTGTACCCCGTGAACCAAGAAAATACTTCTATGGAGGTTTCCATGGAGGATGGGCCGCTCCAAGCCAGGGGCTCTCTGCTTACAGAATAATAAACTACTGTGGTATCTTTGGAGGGCTTTGCTGTTGTAACTCATTCTCCTAGAACGTGGTGCCTTCCGGTCACCGGAACCTTGCATTGTTGGACCAGACTTTGGAGCAGTGCCCCTGTAGGCAAGGCCCTGCCTGGCAACTTCTCTGTGACACCTCCCTGTCTTGGACAAAGCACACGGGACCCCTAAGCCCAAGGTTGGCTTAGGCTGGACTCCAAAGTACTAATTCTTGCTCATTCTAGAACCCTGTGAACACGTTTGGACCAGATTGCTCTTTGTGGCAGAAGGCTGTCCTGTATATAGGGAAGACTTAGCAGCATCTCTGACCTCAACCCTGGATACCAGTGTCACCTTGTATTGTAGCTATGGCAACCAGAAACGATGCTAAATGCTATCAAGTGTATGATAGCAGGCAAAGGCGCCTGGGCTGAGAACCAGTTCTCTCAGAGCTAAGCAGGGATAGAGAGCTTTTCCCGGTGGAACGTGGCATTACCCTGCACATGACCCTGCTGACCGCGTCTGTCCTGTGTCTCTCCTGTTCTGTGTCTCTCCTGTCCTGTGTCTCTTGTCCTGTGTCTCTCTGTCCTGTGTCTCTCCTGTCCTGTCTCTCCTGTCCTGTGTCTCTCCTGTCCCGTGTCTCTCCTGTCTTGTGTCTCCTGTCCTGTGTCTCCTGTCCCGTGTCTCTCTGTCCTGTGTCTCTCCTGTCCTGTGTCTCTCCTGTCCCGTGTCTCTCCTGTCCTGTGTCTCTCCTGTCCTGTGTCTCTCTCTCCTGTCCTGTGTCTCTCCTGTCCTGTGTCTCCTGTCCCGTGTCTCTCCTGTCATGTGTCTTTCCTGTCCTGTGTCTCTCCTGTCCTGTGTCTCTGTGTCCTGTGTCTCTCCTGTCCTGTGTCTCTCCTGTCCTGTGTCTCTCCTGTCCTGTGTCTCTCTCCTGTCCTGTATCTCTCTCTCCTGTCCTGTGTCTCTCCTGTCCTGTCTCTCCTGTCCTGTGTCTCTCCTGTCCTGTGTCTCTCTGTCCTGTGTCTCTCCTGTCCTGTGTCTCTCCTGTCCTGTGTCTCTCCTGTCCTGTGTCTCTCCTGTCCTGTGTCTCTCCTGTCCTGTGTCTCTCCTGTCCTGTGTCTCTCTCCTGTCCTGTATCTCTCTCTCCTGTCCTGTGTCTCTCCTGTCCTGTATCTCTCTCTCCTGTCCTGTGTCTCTTCTGTCCTGTGTCTCTCCTGTCCTGTGTCTCTCTGTCCTGTGTCTCTCTGTCCTGTGTCTCTCCTGTCCTGTGTCTCTCCTGTCCTGTGTCTCTCCTGTCCTGTGTCTCTCCTGTCCTGTGTCTCTCCTGTCCTGTGTCTCCTGTCCTGTGTCTCTCTCCTGTCCGTATCTCTCTCTCCTGTCCTGTATCTCTCTCTCCTGTCCTGTGTCTCTCCTGTCCTGTCTCTCCTGTCCTGAGTCTCTTCTGTCCTGTGTCTCTCCTGTCCTGTGTCTCTCTGTCCTGTGTCTCTCCTGTCCTGTGTCTCTCCTGTCCTGTGTCTCTCCTGTCCTGTGTCTCTCCTGTCCTGTGTCTCTCCTGTCCTGTGTCTCCTGTCCTGTGTCTCTCTCCTGTCCGTATCTCTCTCTCCTGTCCTGTATCTCTCTCTCCTGTCCTGTGTCTCTCCTGTCCTGTCTCTCCTGTCCTGAGTCTCTTCTGTCCTGTGTCTCTCCTGTCCTGTGTCTCTCTGTCCTGTGTCTCTCCTGTCCTGTGTCTCTCCTGTCCTGTGTCTCTCCTGTCCTGTGTCTCTCCTGTCCTGTGTCTCTCCTGTCCTCTATCTCTGTGCTCGTGTGTTGCTTCAAAGTGTGCTTCCCCCAACAGCCCACAAGATGCAACAATTCTCAAACTTGACACAGCTGGGTGTCTTAGAAACTGACATTTGGATTTGTTAGGTCTGGGGTGGTACCTGAGACTCTGCAGCCCTAATAATAAGCTGCCAATCAATGTTGATGCTGCTGACTCTCAGATGACACTCTGGGCAGTGAGAATATAGGCCAGGCATCTTCATGAAACAGTCCCTGGACCAACTTGAGATCACTGTGGTTTTTGTAAGTCCTTCCTTCCTTCCTTGCTTCCTTCCTTCCTTCCTTGCTTCCTTCCTTGCTTCCTTCCTTCCTTTTTTTTTTTAAACTTTTTAAACTTTAGTGATATGCATGTATGTGGGGGTATTTGTATGTGAGTGTGGGTACCCGAAGAAGCCAGCCAGACAAGGGAGGAAGATTCCTGGAAGCCAGAGCTGCAGGTGCTTATGAGTTGCCCACCGTAGGTGCTGGGGAACAAACCCAAGTCTTCTGTAAGAGCAGGAGGTGCCTAATGAATGAAGATTGCAGTCAACTGCGTAGAAAGATGGAGGCTCTTGGTGTCCCTGGGAATTAAAGACAGTGTGGCATTGTGGGAACATTCGGCGAGCTGTTGTCCGTCTGCGGGTGTGGCCTGCAGATGAGGCGCCGTGGGAACTGAGGTCAGAGTGGCAGAGGTCCTTGCTGTTAAAGTGCATAGAGAGCAGCTGTGGGCCTAGGCTGCCGCCCTGCGATCACATCTGTGTTGTGAGGGGGGGATGATTCAGGAAGAAGAATCATCAAAATGAGCCTGTGGGCACTGTTGCAACACTCGGCAGTGAGTCCTGCGTTGTGGAGCATTGGTGAGGACGGGGTGGGG
This sequence comes from Cricetiscus sungorus, assembly GCA_030556225.1. Taxonomy (NCBI): domain Eukaryota; kingdom Metazoa; phylum Chordata; class Mammalia; order Rodentia; family Cricetidae; genus Cricetiscus; species Cricetiscus sungorus. The sequence continues at coordinate 2,010,295 of JANBXA010000202.1, read as the reverse complement.
GGAGGGGATGGGTCTGAACTTAACAGTCTAGCGGCTGCTTTCTCCTCCTGGATCCTTGTTACGTGCACCCTGTCCCACCAGCCTGGTCCCACAGCCACTTCAGTCCCAAATGAACATACAGACGCTATATTAATTATGAAACTCTTGGCTGGTGACTTGGGCTTCTTATTGGCTAGCTCGGTCTTAATTATTAACCCATTTCTAATTAATCTAAGTATTTCCACATGGTCTCATCTTACCGGAGAAGGGCCCAGGACCTCTTACCCCTTTGCGGTCTCCATGGTGTCTGCTAAAGTGTCTCCATAGAGAAGGGAGCCATTTCCTGTTTGTCCCTGCTCATATCCTACTTCTGCCTGGCTATGTCACTTCCTGCCTGTCCGTGCAGACGTCCCGACCTAGTGGCAAGCTCTGTTCTCTGACCCCCAGACAGGCTTCATTTGTGCAAGAAGGATACCACCACAGATCGTGGGGTCCAGAAGTGAGGAGCAGGCCAATGGCCATGTTCCCTTCTGTGTTCCCCTTTCGGGAAAGGACGTGCCCTGTTGTGGCTCAGAGGCTGGGGTGGGAGAGGGCAGTCCAGTCCGTGTGTCCCTGCCTCCCCCAATCCCCAGCCTTTCAGAGCCCCTTAGCCCCCACTCTTCATTCTGGCATTCTGAGCTTTAAAAAAAATAAAGACTGGGTACCTTTTCAGGGTACCACTGTGCCTGAACAGCCTTACCGTGTCATCTCCTGCCTGCCTGCTACCCTGTTTTGTTGCTGATGATGTTTTTAACCTCTCTCACACTTCTGGACTCCGAGGTCCCTCCATTCTTGTCCTAATCCCTGACATATCATTACCATGGAGCCCTGGAGCTGGGATCCACGAGCACACTGAGCTCCCAAGTCTTTATGGGTATTTTAGAACTGGACACGTGGTGGCACGTGGTGGCAGCTGTGGGATGGACGTTGCTGACCCATCACCGAGGGTGGCATATTTTGACCCAAGGGAGGAGGTACCTGATCAAAGTACAGGTGTATCATCGATGGTGCGGCTTCCAGAAAAGAACAGTCCCCGAGGTGGTGGTGTGGCTCTAATGGACCGTTGGAGGGACAGGAAGAAGGCAGTGAAGCATACAAGGAATGGCCTGAGGGAGGGCTGCCGCTGGGCTGAGAGAAGTCACGAAAAACACATAAAGTGTTACTGCCTCCTGAAAACCAGGCGCCTGGCTTGATCAAAGGACAAAAACCCAGGTTTTTGTGGCTCCCTGCCTCGGAGAGGTGGCTTCCTTTGGGACCCTGGCTCTTTGTTACTGAGCACAGGCTGCTGGAAACGCCACAACCCCAGGAGAGCAGACTATGCTTCATAGCTCACTCTGTGTTTCCAAACAGGAGAAGAGAGGGAGGGGCCCACGCTCATCCGGAAGCGTCCAGCTCTCCTCCGATGCCATATGAGGCTGCCCCCCAGCCCCAGCACGGAGCCCGTGGCCGCGGAGCCCTTGGAGATGGCTTTGCTCAGCAGTGTCCTGGCGGCCTGTTCCTATATCTCAGGTGGGTGCTGATGTCTGCTGGCCAGAGCTGTGACCCAGTACTGAGTCCTGGATTGCTTCCAGATGGCCAGGTCTGGTCTTGCTGGGAGAGGCGTGAGTGGCCATCACGAGGAGGCTCTGCTCCAGGTGAAAGTTCTCCAGCCTCTAATTTAAGTGTGAAACGCTCTAATTTGTCCGGTGAACACTCCCAACGGCCTTGTCTTTCTGGAGAAACGTTTAATTGCCTTTCGGCCACAGCCAATGCTGGTTTCTGTCCTCAGCACAACAGCCAGTAAGTTACTGAGGAGTCCAGTAGCCTGAGCATTTCTGCAGATTCTCAGTCCCACACAGGTCTCTCTCTCTCTCTGTCTCTCTCTGTCTGTCTGTCTGTCTGTCTGTCTGTCTCTCTCTCTCTCTCTCTGTGTGTGTGTATGTATGTATGTAAGAGAGAGAGTTTGTGTGTGTGTGTGTGATTATGTGTGTAAGAAAGAGTGTGTGTATGTGTAAGAGAGAGAAAGAGAGACAGAGAGAGAGAGAGAGTGTTGCAGGGGCCATCTGAGGTGTTTAGGAGCCTACTGGAAGAGGTAGACAGAAGGTATGTGACTCTCAGAGACCTGATATTAACCTCTTTTTGATTCTGAGTCATGCTCTTCAGCAAGATGGCTGACTGCCCCCACCCACCTTTTTTTTTTCCTGGCGGCCAGACATTGTTTGTATGAAAGATGCTATTTAATAGCACATGGAAATGCCCTCATTCAAATGACCAGACTTTGCTGCTGGAGTCAGTGTTTTAATCTTTCATGTTTTGGTATCTTGCTTGTGTTTTGTTTTGCCTGGAATTGTGTGGGTGCTGTGTGAAGGGAGAAGGGGCCGATGTTTTGATTCGACTCCCTTTAGGGGAAGGGTTTTATTTTCTAATTTTCTGGTCACGGTTCATAGTGGTAATTTAAGAGTTCAAATGTAAAGCCCAATGCTTCCATTGACAACGGCTCAGCCATTGTAAGGGAAATTCTGAGGGCTTCTCCTCTGGCTCGTTTGTGGTTGGCACGATAGGAGGGAAAGGATGTGTGTTAGCTTCTAGTTCTCGTCGGGAAAGCCAAGGCAGCAGGATCTTGCAGCAGCCGGCCACATTGCCTCACATCCAGGAAGAGGAAGCAGCGGGCACAGGCCTGTCCTTACTTGGGTCTTGTTCTCTGTTTACACAGCCCAGATCCTCTGTTCCCCCTCTCCCAACTGCGACAGATTTTTCTCACATTAATAACATAAATACAGTCTCCCAAAGGACATGACGTTGGGAGGGGGTATGGGTGAGCCCAGGAGGAGCTGGGGAAGGAGGGTGGGTGGGTATAATCAAAATATGTTGTGTGCAAGTATGAAATTCCTTAAAACATATTTTTTAAAAAAGATAAGTTCTCACAGACACTCTCAGAGGCTAGCCTTAGCGTAGACAATCCCTTGTAGGTGTGCCAAAGTCTGTGGAACATCAACACTGACCATCATAGGGCATCTCTCTAGTCCATGGGCGCCATACTTCCTGGGTTTTCCTTCATGATGCACAGAATCTAACTCCTTGTCCCAGTTAAGGCAATCTGATACCCGCTGCCTCCTTCCCGGGCATCCACACATCAGAGAGATTTCACTTTATTTCCCCGACACAGCCTCACAGGGTGTCTTCAAATGTCCCATGCGCTTACACCACCGCATGGCATGTGGTTTGTGCTGGGGACTAAACACAGGCTAAGCTAGCACTCTGCACGCCGAGCTACACCTGCAGCCTCTTTACTGTTTATTCAAGCTGTGTTGTGCACAAAGGATCCCAAAGCTGGAGTAGGAATGTCTGGGGTTGTGAGGACATGTCTGCATGGTAACTGGAGGAGGGTGATGCTGAGGTCAGCAGGAGGGTCAGGGATTTCCAGAATCTCAAGGGTACCTACCTGCACACCAGCTCTCGGATAAGAATGCCTCTGGCGAGAGCAAACACCACTGGACTTTGGCTCTCTGCTCAGCACAGGACGCACTTGGCGAGTTTCCATTTTGACCAGGCTGACCCTGAGTTGAGACCACTGAATGTGGTTATTCATTGAATTGGCTGCTGTTTACCGGGTGTCTTGTGATCCTGTTGAGACTGAAAATGCCCATGGCCCCATTTTTCTGTCTCCTCCAACTTCCTTTTTTCCTACCCCATTACACTAGAATTCATTATCATGTGGGATGCAGTAAAACGTCTCCTTCTTTTAAGTAGACATGTGAGAAGGAGATGCTGAGGAGAGGGTCAGCAGGTGAACACTTGTGCTGCCAAGCCGCCCGAATTTGCATCCCAGGATCCACGTGGTAGAAAGACATAACCAGCTCCAGGAAGTTGTCCTCTGCCCTCCACATTCATGCCATGGCACAAGGGCTACAAATAAATAAATAAATACACGTGAGCTTTTTTTTTTTTTTTTTTTTTTTTTTTTAATTAAATGACCATGGGCAAAGATTTAAAGCGAATGCTAGAAAACAGAAACTCGGGTATCTAAAATAAAATTCCTTATGTGTAATAAAAAGCCAATGATTAGAGTGGATTCTGAGTGGCGAAACCGATGGCTCCGCAGTTCAGAGTGAATACTACTCTTGTAGAGGAACCCAAGTTCAGCCCCATGCCCACACTCGACAGCCCACAACCTCCTGTAACTTCAGCACTGGGAGACCTCGCACCCTCCTCTGGCCTCCACAGGCACCTGTGTACAGGTGCGCATACCCACACACGAGCGCATACGTGCGTGATCTCCTTTATTGGAAAACCTGGGACACTCCTCAATTATAATGGCAACGATGCAGAAATGTTAAAAACACAAAGAAGAATTCAATAGGCAAAGAATCGTTACTGTCCTTAAAGAAAGTGTAGTCACGGATTAGAAACAGGCCATGAGGCGTGGCAGGAGAGGCTTGTGGGGTACCTTGATCTTGCCGAGCTCCCTCCCATGTCCTCCTCCATCTGGTCATGAGTTCAGTGGCCCAGCGTCCCCTGCTTACTCTCGGTTCTTCACTGGGGTCCTGGTTGGTCTCGTTGTTAACCTCAGCGGATGGGGAGGTGCCTACAGTTTTGTCACATAACATAATAGGTTTGTATGATAGGCTTACTTTGAAGATTGGCACCGAGTCAGGGAGACTCACCTTGAGCGTGGGCGTCTCTGTTCACAGGCTGAGGGTCTGAGTGGAATAAAAACGAGGCGGAAGCGGGGAGAGACGTGTACACGGGTGGGGTCTTGGTGTTGTTTTCTGCTGCTGGGATAAAAGTCCTGACAAAAACCACCCGGGTGAGACAGAAAGTGTTCACCTTAGCTCGCAATTCCAGATTGGAGTCCAAACCTACAGGAGAGTTAAATTCGAAGGGGTTAGTCGTGCCCACAGGCAAGAGCAAAGAGAGAATGAATGCATGCATGGTTGGCCTGGGCTCACTTCCTTCGCCCTTATACAGTATAGGGTCCCCGACATAGGGGATGGTGTTGCCCGTGGTGGGCTGGGTCAAGACAACTTCCCACAGACCTGCAAACAGGCCACCTGGATCGAGACAGCCACTGGGATTCTCTCCCCATAAGATTCAAGATCGGTAACTACAGCTAGCAGTCAGAGGGTGTGGCTCTTCCTGAGAGGTACCCTTCCTGCTGCTGGCAATGGCATCAGATTCCAGGGCAATCCATCTTTCAACCAGCATTAAACCTTCAACCTGCCTTCCTGGTCCCTCATATTCTGGGGCTTCTAGCTGCGCCAACCAGTGAGCAGTGGGTTCTCCAGCCTGCAGACTGTGGGAGTCTGTAGCCTCTGATCTCGAGTCTGACAAGTTCTGCCCCTCTTATTCACTCTGTTTCTTAGAGGAGTCCTGACTAATACAGGTTACCTCTGTCCAAACCATGAAGCCCATGTCTTTAGCAACACACTTGCTACTTCTAATGCATACGACTGTCTTAGTCCTTTGTCTGACGAATCTCTCTCTCTCTCTCTCTCTCTCTCTCTCTCTCTCTCTCTCTCTCTCTGTGTGTGTGTGTGTGTGTGTGCTCCCCCACACCCGCATGTGCACAGGCGGAAGCCAACAGACCCACATGGCCTCTGATTCCAGCTGAGCATGTGACTGTGATCTTCTCGTTTGCTTCTGGACAGGTCCTGTCCAGTGTATGTGTGACATGGATCTTATACCATAAGTATTGTAAAATATTACTGTTCTTCACAATGGCCACCGTCAACACCAACCATTCCAATAATTAATAGAATCAGCCCAACAAAATACTCCCTGAAAAGAAATGATAAGCTGAATAGCTAAGGCAGGTTCCTAGCTCATGACCATGCCCCTGCCTCAGCTTCACAAGTCCTGGGATTACTGTTGTAACCACCATACTATACAGACTCTTTCTTTAAGAAAAAAAAATGTTACTAATGATAAAGTGTTGAAGTCTATAACCTAAAATTTCACAAGTTTAATAAGAGTCCCAAGAGCAAAGACAGCAAATTGGCCGTTTGCGTAAGGAAAAAATGCAAATGGCTGATAAAACCGAGCCATGTAAACTCCTGGCGAACGCGAGGCAGGTGAGGATAGGTGGGAGCTGAGGAAGACCAGTGCTTGCACGCAAAGCCGATGGGGTCACAGACTGACGGTAGCTCTCCAGGACGTAGTCCCGCAATATCTGCACCATTGCTAGGAATGTCTTCTAAGGGCTTGATTAGAGATATAGGCAGGCGCAGTACTGTGAGCACAAGACCTCTCAAAATACTTTTGATGGAAAAATACACTTGAGAAAATGCTGAGTGAGAAGTGAAATAGAAATATGTAAATGGTGTGCTATTACGGGGGCGGGTACAGAACATGCCTGTGTAGTGTGTAGCACACGCGCTCTGCCATCGGTCAATTTTAAATGTGACTGCATTCTGCTATAATTTGGATGTCGGTGCTGGGAACAAGTGGGCGTCTGCGTGCTTTTTATATGATTTTGATTATTGTCTTGTATGTTGTTTCTGTGTGGTACAGGGCGTGTGGCACATGTGCTCATGGGGTCAGAGGTCAGCCTCAGCTGTCATGCTGCAGGTACTACTAGCTGGTCTTTTGAGATAGGGGTGCTCTCTGATCTGAAACTGACCAAGAAGGGCCAGGCTGTCTGGCCAGTAAGCCCCAGGAATGGGCCTGCCCCACCTCTTAGCACTGGCATTACAAGCAACCATGGTGTATTATTATTATTATTATTATTATTATTATTATTATTATTATTATTATTATTATTTTAATGTGGGTTCTGGGCATCAAAGGCAAACATTTTAGTGACTGAGCCACCACCACCCCCCAGCCTGCTTTAGCTGTATTCTGTAACTCAGTGGTGGCACCTTAAAAGAATAATAATTGATTAAAATATTAACTTCCACTCGTATCATATGCACGTTAGGTAACTGCTACTTCTCTGTCCTCTTGAGCTCCATAGCCTGAGCTCAGCCTCGTCTAGACTGTTCTGCATCCCTAACCTCTGGCTTCTATACGTATGTGCACACACGCGTGAAAGCATGCATGCACATAGGCACACATCACAGGCACGTGCACACACCAGAATAATCCAGGGCTACGTATGTTTTACCTGTTAGTGCTGTTTGTTAGCTGCAGATAGTAGCTTAATTAGGTCGTGTAATGAGGCTGCGGCGCTCCCTCGCTGGTGGAATTTTCTACTCACCCATGTTTCTGTGACTCCTATTTTAGTCCTTCTATCTCAGCACTTGTATTGAGGGAAGTAACGATTCCCTTCTTAACTATTTGCAAGCAACTCGTTAACCAGAATATAACGCTTTATAAAGAGGACAATAATCTCATTAGCCTCATTAACAATTTCTAATAGGGCCATTAGGAAGAATAAATGGGATAATTACTCATTTTAACTCAATGATTGGGCTCTCTAGTGTGTGCCTGGCTCAGGGCTCCGTCCTTATAGGGCCTTCCTTTAACCTTACCTTCTTGGTGAGTTTCTTGCCGGTCACTGTCTACCTGCTGCCATCAACACACAGGGAGTCTGCCCTGTCCTTTCTTCTTGTCACCATGTGAAAAGGCAGAGAAAGAAGTCTAATCGGACACTGTCCCCCTATTTTATATCCGAGTAGTAAATTGAATATCCCGTCTGTGCCCTGCTTTCCCACTAAGCATTATGTCCTGGAGACGCTGTGGGTCAGTATAGTGCAAGCTTCCTAGTCCTGGTAGACAGTTGCTTACTTCTGCATTGCACAGATGGCCCCAAGCTTAGGCAACCCTTTGCAGATGGCCAGTGGGAATGGCCCCGACCTTTCTCAAACAGAGCAGTAAAAAGTAACCACAGCATACACACACTCAAGTGCATTGCCAGACTTGGTTTCCCAAAGTACAATGGCTGGGTCACGTCCCGTACACATTCAGAGGAAAAACGTCACCAACTTGCCACCCGAAGAGCTTTACTAATCTCTTTAAAGAGAAATACGTCGTGCCCCAGAACAGTGTTTTCTGTTGTTTTTGGAGTTTTGACAATCTGATAGATGGGTAAGGCGCCCTAAATGTAAATTAATTTCTGTTGGTCAGCGGACATTGTTTTCCCATAAAATGCCAGTGAGTGTTTCCAGCTTTGTGGTCCAGCTTATTATATTCTACCAGTTTAATTCTACTGGAAGAGAAAAGCAGCAAAGGCTGCGTAGCTGAACAGACATGCCTGACTCTCAGTGGAACTTTGCAAATGCAGTTGCCTTGTCAGGTAGCTCGTGGTCCGATGGCTTCCAGTCCCTGGGAAGGGGTGGGGGTGGGGCATCTTTCATGTGGAGAAAAGCTGCTTGCTGCCTTGCTTCCCTGGCCTTGCTCAGCTCCCTTTTTTATACAGCCCTGGCCGGCCTGCCCAGGCTCTGCGCCTCCCACAGTGGGCGGGACCCTCCTCCATCAAACAGTAAGTTAGAAAATTCCTCCAAGAATTAGCCAGAGGCCAGTCTGATCTGGGCAGTTCTTAAGTGAAGCTCTCTCTTCAACTGTGTGCATGCCTGCGTGTGTGTCAACTTGCCAAAAGCAAAGCAGTGCACTAAGGGTAGAGGAGTCAGCTGTGGACCAGATAAGGACAGGAGCTTCTGGGTGGCTGTTTACTGCCCAGGTGGTGGGGGGAGAAGGTGAAGGAACAGAAGTCAGAGCTTGCCAGGCGGGGACAGATTCTGCAGTATTCCTTGTTTCCAAGCAGAACAAGCCAGGGATGGAAGAGGCCCAGGGAGGCTCCCCTCAGCATCGTGGAGTGTTGGTGGTAGTCTTCCCCTTCCTATGGTGTGGGGCAGAATCCCACAAAGAACCGTCTGTATAATGATGGAAAACTCAGTGGAGACATTACAGCCCCGCTACTCTCTTTAAAGCCCGTTTCAAAAGTGCATTCCTTCCTCCTCAAAGACTGAAAGCTTTGAGGCAGGAAACCTCAGGCAGAGAGCCTGGTATGCTGGAGATCAGCTGACCAGGCCTGAGCTGGGCCTGGCCTGGCCTGGCAGCTCCTTCCACAGTTTCCTGGACTTGATCAGACTTCCCAGTATGCAAATGAAATCGGCCTCGGAACCTCCACAAAGGGCCTCTTCCTGCTCATGAAAACAATGACCCTGCAGGAAGCAAGATAGAGCAATACATTTATTTTTATTTATTGAAGGAAAACAACCAACAAAAGCCCTCTTCACCCCGCTTCCTGGCTAATTTACAGCCGTCTGAATGTGGTCAAGACCACGGTGGGTCATTGGCCAAGAGGGAAGTGGCCAGGAGCAGGAAGTATTAGAGGAGAGTAAAAACAAACCGTCCAGGGCTGGAAGTTTGATGTCCGCAGAAAAAGTGAGGCGTCGTGACTCAAATGGTACCATCTGTGAGACTTGCTTTGAAGTGTCAGTCTGGTAGCCAGAAAGGCCCAGTAGATGCTATTTGCGTTTACTGTACGTCTCTCGGAATCTATTAAGTAGGCATGGTGGCCATGGCTACAATCCCAGCACTCAGGAATCGGATGCAGGAAGAACAGGAGTTTAAGGCCAGCCTGGGCAACATAGCATATCTCATAAACAAAAAACGAACAACCCAACAACAGCGAAAGTTAGGCCTGTGTAGCAGGTGTGTGAAGGCCGCCGATGGGAGTCGGATGGTTGTCTTCCTACTCCCATCTCGTGCAAGCAAGGACGAGGGTCACCCTAGTTTTACTGTTTTAACCGTGGGTACCAGTACTCTCCTAAACCGTACTAATAATTAAAGATAAAAGACCAGCACAAAGACATCTTCCCAGTTCCCTCTCTTCCTAGTTGCCTTTGGTCACAGCAACAGAACAGAAACTAGCTTCCCCCGGGCCCAATAAAGGAAGGGTAAAGGAAGACCCAGACTCCTACTGTACCGCTGCGGGACACTACAGGCCAGTGCTTGACTGAGTCCCAGGATTAATCAGTCCCTCCAGCCTAGGCTTCGCCATATGTGCTTCTGCTAAGATTCAGTAATGAGAGCCCCCCTGTCTGTCTGTCTGTCTGTCTGTCTGTCCATCCACTCATTTTCTTATCTGCCGTCATTCTATCTCCTAACTTTTTTCCAATCTATTATTTATCATTTACCTACCACCTGTCAATAACGTGTCAACCTTCTCTCCTTTCTTCCCACCTTTCCTTCCTATTTCCACCCCTCCCTCCCATTCCCGAGAGTGTATGTGCATGTACATACAGTATGTCTTTCTGTCTGTGTCTGTGAACATTCTTTGTGCCCAGTGTTGGGAAGGGGCTGATCAAATGCCTGATAAGAAACAGCAGAAGAGCGGAAGGGTTTGCTTTGGCTCAGGTTTGAAGGACAGAGTTTATCATGGTAAAGAATCTCATGGTGGTGGGAATCTGTGGCTGTCTCACGACATCTTGATAGATTAGGAATTGGACAGCACAGAACGTAGGACTGGGCTGTCCATCGTGAGGCCCACCCTTCTAGTGACCCACTTCCTTCTACTGAGCCCGCCTCCTCAGTTTCCCAACTCTCAAACAGTGCCCCCTGCTGGGAGGTGGGTGTTCAGACAGAAGCCTGGTGGGGCTTTCACATTCAAGCTATAACAAGAGGATACAAAGTGTCCCACTAGATGGGATTGGAAAATGGGGGCTTGTCCAAGCTTTCTTACATTGCGCCTATTCAGTGTTGGAGCGACATGCCAAAACACATGGTCTGAGACCATGCTCTTGTGAGTGAAGATGAGTCTCCCAGGCATGGGGACAGGAGCTTCAGCATCAGTGCATCAGTGGCCTGAACTCTCCAGGGGTCTTTAAAGGTGGTCTACTCCGAGTTTACGTCTGACCTTTCAGTGTGGCTGTTTGAATCAGAGCTCTGTGTTCCGGTCCTCTACACCCTTTCAATCACCAGCTGGGCATGGCATCCTGTACTTCCGGTGCTGGGAAGGAGGACATGGGAGAGCCAGGAGCCAGAAGAGCAAACTCTGGGTTTGAGAGACCCTGCCTGAAAAATAAGGTGGACGGCAACAGAGGGAGGCCTGTGACGTCATCTGAGGGAGGCCCGTGACGTCAGCCGAGGGAGGCCCGTGACGTCAGCCGAGGGAGGCCTGTGATGTCAGGCCCGTGACGTCATCTGAGGGAGGCCTGTGATGTCAGGCCTGTGACGTCAGCTTAGGGAGGCCCGTGACGTCAGCCGAGGGAGGCCTGTGACGTCAGCCGAGGGAGGCCCGTGACGTCAGCCGAGGGAGGCCCGTGACGTCAGCTTAGGGAGGCCCGTGACGTCAGCCGAGGGAGGCCCGTGACGTCAGCCGAGGGAGGCCCGTGACGTCAGCCGAGGGAGGCCCGTGACGTCAGCCGAGGGAGGCCTGTGACGTCAGCCGAGGGAGGCCTGTGACGTCAGCCGAGGGAGGCCTGTGATGTCAGCCGAGGGAGGCCCGTGACGTCAGCCGAGGGAGGCCCGTGACGTCAGCCGAGGGAGGCCCGTGACGTCAGCCGAGGGAGGCCCGTGACGTCAGCCGAGGGCCTCCACTGGCACATGTACACATGTAGGTTCACTACACACCAGCACACAGGAAGCTAAGAAGCAGACATGACTTGGGAAGGGATGTGTTAGTTCGGGGGAGCTCTTGAACATACTGTTAGTATTTTCCTTCACATGCTTACATGTGGACCATGTCTGCACTTGACGACAACCCGCTGTGACACATACTGCTCGGGTGTGGAAGGGGAAGGGTGCCTTTAGTGAGAGGCTTGGGGCCTGGTGGGGTGGGGGCAGGTGAACACATTGTCAGGCTCAGGTGTCTTCTCCGTTAAAAACTGCATGGGAAGAACCATTGGAAACGGTTCTTTTAAGGCCACTCGCCATGCTGGCATGGTCATACCTCATGGTGATCTCAGTTCTTAGAGATGGAGGCAAGAAGACCAGGAGTTCAAAGTTGGCCTGGGTTACATGAAACCCAATTTTGAAAATACAGTAAAAAAACAGATCTGCTATGCTACTCTCTTGTACACACTTCCCACTGTTAAGACAGCTTACCATGGAGCAAAGCTCACAGCCAGAGGCCACGCTTTCTCAGACTCCTAGCAAGGCAGGCAGGGTCAGTGGCCTGAGGGCCCTGGGGGCTGGGTGGATGGAGGAAGAACTCTGGGCCTCCTGACAAGCTGTCCTCTCAGGCACAATGACCTTATTCCTGTCCTCTGCAGACCCCCATCTGCAGGAAGATGGATGCTCACAGCACCTGGGGGCGGGTACTTGAGGCTGTTTTAGAGAGAACGGGCCTGTGGACTCTTTTTGCACAGAGCATTCAAGCCAGGGCAGGGCCCCTGGGAGAGGTTTGATTCTGGCAATCAGCAGAACTCATTTTCCAGCAAATAGATTTTCATTTTGCTTTTCCCCCACTGATGCACTTCTGGATTGTCACTGGAATGAGGTCTGATAGGGCCACCCGGACTGAGCCTCCTTTCCGTCCCCTGAGCCCTGACTCAACTCTGCCAGGTCCCTGTCTCTGTGTCTGCTCCAATGTGCTTCACACGCCATCCATTCACTCCATTCCAGTTATTATTTCTATGTGTGTGTCTCTGTGTGTGTGTGCGTGCATGTGTGTCTGTGTGTGAGTGTGTGTCTGTGTGCGTGTGTGTCTGTGTGTGTGTCTCTGTGTGTCTGTGTGCGTGTGTGTCTCTGTGTGTGTCTCTGTCTGTGTGTGCGTGTGTGTCTGTGTGTGTGTGTGTGTGTCTGTGTGTGAGTGTGTGTCTGTGTGCATGTGTGTCTGTGTGTGTGGCTCTGTATGTGTGTGTGTGTCTGTGTGTGTGAGTGTGCATGTGTGTCTCTGTGTGTGTGTGTGTGCCTGTGTGTGTCTGTGTGTGTGCCTGTGTGTGTGTCTGTGTGTGTGTGTCTCTCTGTCTGTGTGTGTGTCTGTGTGTGTGTGTGTGTGTGTCTCTCTCTGTCTGTGTGTCTGTGTGTGTGTCTCTCTGTGTGTGTGTGTGTGTCTCTCTGTCTGTGTGTGTGTCTGTGTGTGTGTGTGTCTGTCTGTCTGTGTGTGTGTGTTGTGCATGTGTGTGTGTGTCTGTCTGTCTGTCTGTGTGTCTCTCTGTCTGTGTGTGTGTGTTGTGCATGTGTGTGTGTGTGTGTCTCTCTGTGTGTGTCTGTGTGTGTGTCTGTCTGTCTGTGTCTCTGTCTGTGTGTGTCTGTGTGTGTGTGTGTCTGTCTGTGTCTCTGTGTGTGTGTGTGTGTTGTGCATGTGTGAGTGTACATGTGTGTCTCTCTGTCTGTCTGTGTGTCTGTCTGTGTGTCTGTCTGTGTGTCCACATATGAAAGGCAGAGACTGAAGTCAGCTGTTCTCCTCTATCAGACTCTCCCCTTATTTTTGGGACAGGGTCTCTTGTTGAACTAACTGATTTGGTTCAGCTATCTGGCATGTGCATCCCCTCGACCTACCTGTCTCTGCCTCTCCATGGCGGGGGTTACGGTAATGTGCCCGCTTCTCAACTGTTCCATGGGTGTTGGGGATCCAAACTCAGATCCTTAGGTTTGTGCATCGGCTGACACTTTACCCCTTAAGCAATCTCTCCAGCCCCGTCCATCAGTATTTCATCATGTGCCATGTGACTCAAAGGTCTGTGAGGCTGAGGTGGCCCCAGGCTGAAGTGATTAACCAATAGGTGTGCTCAACAGAAAGACGATTGATTCGTTAGCTTTAACCTCTTGGGAGGCTCTTAATCACCCAAGTCATGTCCCACATATCTGAGAGCTTAATGATTTTCCACGTTTGCTCAGGCCCAATATCAGTGAGCCTTTGAGCTGGGCTTATCACACACGGTAGCAATAGATAGCACGCTGCCATCGGGTGAACTTGAACTAATCATGGACGTGCTGGCTAGTTTTGTCAACCGGACACCAACTTAGTCATGTGTGACGGAGAAATTGGATTTCTCCATCAGATTAGCCTGTAGGTAAGTCTGTGGGGGCATTTTCTTCATTGGCTGGTGCTTTCCCTGGGGCAGGTGGCCCTGCATAAGAAAGCAGGCTGAGTAAGCCGGAGGCAAGGGGGATGTCTGCAAGCAGAGGATAGCATTCCTCTGGCTTTGGCTTAAGCTCCTGCCTTCAGGTTCCTGCCCTACTTGAGTTTTTGCCCTGGCTTCCCTTAGTGATGCACAATTATTGGGACCAATAAGCCGAACAAGCCCTTCTGTCCGAGTTACTTTTGGTCATGTTTTGTTTATCGAGATAGAAAGCAGGATTTGCAAAACCAAAAGACCAAGAGCTTAAACCCCCCCCCCCCCTTAAGATTGACATCTCATGCTTTGGCGAACAGCTGAATCACTTTCCCACCTGTGTACCCTCTGGAACATTTTTCCTGATCTCTACATGGCTAACTCGTCACAGCCATCAGCTCATAGCTCAGAAATTGTTTTTCTAGGAAGATTTCTCATATCTGATGGTGTTAAACTTCCACTGCTGAGACCAAAGTTAAAAGCTGGAGGATTTCTCTTGGCCTATTATTTCAAAGATTTAAGTCACCCACAGTGGGAGGCTGTGGCAGAACGTGGCTGTTCACCCTAAAGAAGCCAGGAAGGAGGAAGCAGTGTGTTCTAGGGTCCCGCTTTCTGTCTTCTTACCTTTGTGTGGGTTCCAGGGACCGAACTCCAGCCTTGCCGGGCAAGCACCATCATCTGCCGTGCCATCCTGCCAGCCACATCTTTAAATCATTAACGTGTAAAAATACGAGAAACAGCTCACAGGCTCAATCTACAATTCAGTGAACTTTATGGGTGTGTCCTACAAAGCACTGTCCTGTCACCATAAACACAAATCTGAAAATCTCACTAAGAACCCCCTCCATCCCCCCCCACACACACACACAGAGGCAGGGAGGGACCTTGTGTAGCTCAGGCTGGCCCTGAACTCAGCAGCTGGGGATGAACTTACACTCCTGATACTCTTACCTCTGCTTCCACAGTGCTGGGATTGCAGGTCTCTGGGCTGCCATGTCCAGCTTTAAATTTACAAAGCAATTCCATGCCATCTGTGGTACCATTACTATTGAAGACACAAAACAGCATCCTCATTCATCTTTCCGAGTGACTGCAGAATATGGAAAGGAGGTTTGCTAGTGTGTATGTAAACCCTGTTGGTTTAGCCATGCCCTGTGACCTGGGCCAGGCATCTCTTCATGAAAGGGACTCTGCCACCCAATGTTTCTGTTGAGTGCATACCACAGGGGTCACTGAGAGCCGCACTGAGTGTACACCTCACCTGTGAACAATTGTTCTTTCTCTGGCCGTGCCCCCAGGCCTGCTTCTCTTTCAGTGAACTTGATGAGGTCATTCCTCCACCCCTGGCCTGCTTTCAGACGTGTGGCTGAGTATACGAGGTACCCGCGGCTGTGCACCAACCATCCCAAACTTAGGGTCTTAAAACAGCGCAGCAGGCTGGAGAGACGACGGCTCAACAATGAAGAGCAGGCACTGTTTCGGTCGAGGACCTGGGTTCAGTTCCCAGCACCCACACTTGGCAGTTCCTGGCCCAGTGGCCTCTGGCCTTGCACGCATGTGCACACAATCTCCCCCATAAAAGTTGCACACACATCCCTAGGTTTCTGAAAGCTGCGTTGTCTTCACTGGGTTCTCCAGTTCAGACACTGCTGGTTCAAGGCTTCTGCGAAGCCAGGCTTGTATCATATGGCCTCACCTCACTCTTCACCCCGAGAATGATCCACTTCCAAGCTCACCCACATGCCTGTTGGCAAATACAGCCCTCTGGGAGCTGTTAGCTTTGGAAATGTCAAAAGCAAAGTTGAAAACAGTGATAATCTCACATATCCTTGCCCCTAATAGGTGTGTTGTTGGCCAGTCGTGGATACCAACTGGTCTGTCTGCCTGTCTGTCTGTCTATCCTGCCTTTTTCTTTCTTTTTCTTTTATTACACTTACTTGTGTTTTCCAGTGTGTTGTCTCATTATACACATGTTGGGGGGTGGGGTGGGGTCAGAGGACAATGTGAGGGTGACCATCCATCCATTCTTTCCACAATGTGAACTCCTGGGCTGGAATCCAGGTCCTCAGGCTTGGAGTTAGAAATCTGTATTCCCTGAGTCATCTCCCCACCCTCTTTTGTCTGTTTGAGATAGTTTTACTCCGGGCTTGAATTCCCAGCGATAGTCCTGTCTCGGTCTCTCAAACGCTGGAATAATTTGCAGGCACAAGCCACCATACCTGGCTTGATAATGCTGTTTGGAAAGGTTATGAAATTTGTTCCTGGGAAGGCTGGCACTGGTTGCCATCGAAGTGCCATCACTCTTGGTGAGAGCCTGGGCCTCCATCCTTGACCCTGCGTGGAGACGTCATGGCGCCTGTCCAATGAGTTCTCCTTCCTCTCCCTGCAGAAAACCCTGAGCGAGCTGCTCTGTACTTCGTCTCTGGCGTGTGCATCGGCCTGTTCCTGACCTTGGCCGCCTTAGTGATGAGGATATCCTGCCACACTGACTGCAGGAGGGGTCCCCGGAGGAGGTGCTTGCAGGACCACGAGAGCAGCAGCGATAGCAGCGACAGTGAAGACGGCAGCGAGGACACAGCCTCGGACCTGTCTTTGCGCAGGCACCGGCGCTTCGAGAGGACTTTGAACAAGAACGTGTTCACCTCTGCAGAGGAGCTGGAGCGCGCACAGCGGTTGGAGGAGCGCGAGCGCATCATCAGGGAAATCTGGATGAATGGGCAGCCTGAGGTGCCCGGCACCCGGAGCCTAAACCGCTACTACTAGGACACAGTGTGGACCCCAGAGCCTCTGCGGGCCACCAGGAAAAGAGTGGGCTCTGCAGGCAGGGACGGTGTGCGCAACCGCCAGCTCTGCCAATAAGGTGTGGAGAAAAGCTCAGGGCCAGCCTGCTTTCCCAAGGGCCCGAGACTCTTAACCTCTGGAGAAATAGACGACCCAAGCAGCAGCATCTGCCTTTCGAGCACTGACCCAACCTTTCCAGGTTTTGGAATGGTGCTGAGGTTTCCTCTCCAGCCACATGACCGTGATGTGACGAGCTGAAAGGATGGATGGTCCTTACTTTCTGAGTCGCTCAGAAGTTTGCACACTTACCACTGTGTTACTCCTTTACAAAAGGAAAACTTCTCACAGCTGGAGAGCTGGGGGGGGAGGGGTATCAGGGTGAACTTAACCCGGAAAATGCAATTTTCTAAAGGATTCTGTGCAGTGGAGATGGTTTTAATGGAGATAGCACGATTTATGCTAGTTATTTAAAGCTAATTTTTAAAAACAAAACAAACGAAAATAAAATCTTGGCAACCTCTGCATTTTAACTGACACCTCAGGGATTAAAAATCCTTTTATTTTTTAGTCTAGTTTCCACCTCATTCATGACAATGAATAGAATTTACTGTATTGTGAGATGTATTGGTGACCTAGATACATCAATAACCTCAAAGGATAAAGGGTTTTATCTTTTAGTAGTTTATAAATATATATTGACATGTGTATTTGAAAGTACTGCATAAAAACAGAAGCCCTATGTCCTTCCATTTTGGAGAGAAGATAAGTCTCTCATGACTCATGATATTTAATAATATTTTGTCTAAAAAACAAACCAGTTGGGATTTCCAGGAAAAGAATGGAAACCAGAGGTGGGTGAGGATTAAAGCCAAAATTAAAATGGTATCTAAAATAAACATTCCATGAAAATCTCCTTGTGCTTCATGTCTGTCTGTGTGGTCACACAAACGCCTCTACGATTACGCTTACTTATGGGCAAGTATGGTCTCTACCGGACCCCTGAAGGATTAAGAATTGAAAAAGGGTCCCTGATGATAAGGGCTCGTTGGGTAGGATATGTGTTGTGGTTGAGTTATTGTTAACAGACAGAGGATTTACCTACGTCAAGAAGTAAGATAATGACCCCTGCCCATCATGTCAAGAAGTTGGTAGGGAGGTAAAGAAAGCAGGCCCTAGGGAAGGATGGGGGGGAGACTGCCACATTGGAAATTGGGTGCTCGGATGACGCAGCAGCTTCTGGGCACTGGCTCTCTCTGCGGATCTCCAACCCTTTGGGGGGGGGGTTACATATCAAATATCCTGAATATCTGTTATTTATACTACGATTATGAACCGTAACAGTAGCAAAGTTAAGAGTTATGACGTAGCAAGGAAATAATTTTATGCTTGGGGGTCACCACAACATGAGGACCGCAGAATCAGGAAGGTTGAGAAATGCCGCACTAGGAACTTAGAGGTCTGTCAGGGGGCTCCCTCTCTTGCCACTGTCGGGTCTATTTGCATGATTCGGAGCCTTCTTAATGGGAGGGCCTCCTCCTTTGCCTGTTGACTTATCACTACGCCTAAGAGATGGGCAGGAAGCTCTGC
Organism: Cricetiscus sungorus; assembly: GCA_030556225.1. Lineage (NCBI taxonomy): Eukaryota > Metazoa > Chordata > Mammalia > Rodentia > Cricetidae > Cricetiscus > Cricetiscus sungorus. The sequence goes on along the minus strand of JANBXA010000202.1, from coordinate 1,991,984 downwards.
CCTGAAGTGTATAGATAGCATTGGGGGCGTGCGCCTGGCTGTGTTAGTAGTGCTCGGATTTCTGCATACATTTTCACCGTGTCCGTTATTGGGGTGGTGCAGACGCCAGAGTAACCAGGCAATAGTTTAACCCGAAGTGTCACTTTCACATAATAAGAACTCTGGGTTTGTTTTGTGTGTGTTTTTTTTAATTGTCCAGTTTCAATTTTAGGTTTAGATTTATAGCACAATTCTTGCTTTTAGTTTCCGTACAAGGTGTCTATCTGTGTTTATAATAGAGAGGCACGCAACTTAAGAGGATTTACCGATGTATGAAACCCAAAGGGGAAAGATGGACATAGCTTCAGAGATGGCCAGGTTCAGAGAGTCACCATCAAGGCTGGTCACTTTTCGAAGCTCTGCTTTGTCGTCCTTGTCTCTGCTCTGGATGCAATGGTACCACGTTCGTATTGACTTGAACGCTAAGCTTCTCTACAGCACATAGCAAATGGCTGTGTGTATGGGGGAATGGAGGGGGGAAAAGGGGGAGCATGGAAGGGTTGTATTGGGTGCAATTATAGATCTTTGATCTGTAATTCTACTGAGCAGCGCCGGCTGACAAGAGTCTGGAAAAACTTTTAGGGAAGCATAAAGTGTCTCAAGTGCTCAAGGAAGCCTCTCTGGATGTGAGACAACATCTACCCACCTCCCTTAGCTGCCTTTTCCTCAGCTGGACACTAGGCAGCAGAGGTAGCTACTGTCAAACTCGGGAAACATCCAAACCCACTCTCCTGAGTCATTGCCACTGTCCAGGTGTGCTGTGGGCAGTTCCGGGCTTACAACATGCCAATAAAGGACACAGGAAAGTAACACCTCCCTGCATGGTGGGGAAGGGACATGGAGCTTAGCTGGGTAATAAGCCCACCAGTGGGCTTCCGCAGAGTCCATGAGCTTAAAAGCACCGTTTTCTGTGGTTACGTTTTGAGGGGTTTCACTACACAGCAAACGACTGTACAATCAATCCCATGCTACGGCTCAGCCTTTCTTCTAGCTCAGGTTGAGACTTACTCTTCTGGCAACAGTGCTGAGAGGCGGGGCCCATCTGAGGTGCCAGGTCACGAGGGTCCTCTCCTAGTGGATGGCCTAGTGCCGAACCTGCCAGTGCTCACACACACACTGGCTCAGCTCTTTCTGAGTGGCCCATGCTCTGCTGCTAACATCTTGCACAGACCTTTCAGCCTCCCACGGGGACTAGGAGCAGTGGCTCTCCAATGGGCTTCCAGACCTTCGGTTTTACAGAGGGACCTTCGTGTCCAGAGCCTTCTATGTGCTTATATTAACAGCTATTGGGTTTCAAGCTTTTGTGCTTCAAAAGTTCCCTGATGTTTATAAGAGATTTTTTTTTTTCTATTTTTTTTTTAACAAGTACTCATATTAGATTCAAAGTCATCTTGTTTTGACAGCCATCTCTCTCTGTGAGGAATATTTTAAAATGTATTCATGAATTTATCATGATGTTTCTCTCCTCGAATTCTCCCACTTATTTGCGTGTGTACATATCTTGAATTCAACTGCGCTGAAGTAAGTGTCTAGCCACTCTGCCCTCATGGCTGCTGTGTGTGCTTCATCCAGCATGCACTCCTCAGTGGCAGCTCCGAACATCTCAGCTCGGTGTTCTTCGTCTGCCTTAGGCAGGGCAAACCTAGCCTCATGTCCTAGGTATTTCTTCATCTTCTCAGCCCAGGCTGTGATTGTACAAATTGAAAACCAACAGCTCCGAAGAGTTCTGGGTAAATAAGGGGTTTGTCTTACCACTGGCCAGCCTAAATCAGCCGTTCTAGACTAGAATGCATCACTTCCTGGCTCTAAACATTGAGTCGAATAGTTTTAATGTTGGTATCAAGTCTACCATCCTTTATGGGGTAGATGGTCTTTCCAGGTCCTCTTGCAAATTTATGTCACAACTTCATATTATGAATAAGTGTAAGTCTGAAAATTGACAACCGTAGGTTTAAAAGTATAAATTGCTTTTCTTTTTACCTTCCTTCTCTTACACAAAGTCAAATGTTTCCTTTGCTTCCTTCCACACGGTTTCCTGGAACATTCTGGCTGTGTGTGATTTGTATGAACTTGCCTCAATACTCTGTTCTCCGAGCGCCTGACGACAATGAACCATATTGTGCTGTTGATTCAAAGGCACATCTCTCAGTACGAAGAGGATGAGAGGTGGTTTATTCTGGAACCAGATTTGAGGGACCATGGCCTGGAACACACAGGCTTAGGTTATCCCAATGCACACAGGCTTAGGTTATCCCAATGCGGACTTTCATGAAGTTTTAAAGTAGCAGAAAGAGAAAGCCACCAACCAAAGCTGTGCTGCCCAGTTTTTGTGTCACTCCGACACAAGCTAGAGTCATCTGGGGAAAAGGAACCTCAGCCGAGAAAACGCCCCCACCAGACGGGTTCTCGTATAAGCCTGTGCTGTGTTTTCCTGATTGGTGGTTGAGGTTGGAAAGTCCTGTTCGTTGTGGGCGCTGCCACCCCTGGGCTGATGGTCCTGGTTCTATGAGAAAGCAGGCTGAGGAAGCCATGGGGAGAAAGTCAGTAAGCAGCTCCCTCCACGTCTCTGCATCAGCTATAGCCTCGGGTTCCCCTCTGCTTGAGTCCCTGCCCTGCCCTTCCTCAGCAATGATCAGTAGGGTGGAACAAACAACGCCCTCCCTCCCCAGCTGTTGATGGTCAAAGTGTTTCTTCACAGCAACAGAAACAATAACTACGACAAAGACAATTTAGACACAGGTAGAAACATTGAGTGCTTACAGCACAGCAGAGGATCTCAGCTATAGGCTTCAGGTGCTGTCTGATGACTCAGCATTTTGGTGGATGGAAAATCAGGGTTTGGTCAAGTTGATACATTCCAACGGTTTCTATCTGTAGTTAGGATGCTATGTGTTGCTAGGAGCAAGGCGTTAGGTGACACACAGGTGAGACAAAGAATAGCTAGTAGGCTAGAGATTGAGCAAGATACACTGTAATTAGACCCTGGTTCTGCAACATTCCAATCTCTCCACAGCATTGACGTGTTAATCAGTCAGTCAGCGTTTGCAGGCAACTTCTTTCCAGTAATTCTCAGTCACAGCACTCAACTCTGTCCTCAGTGCACATATAGGAACCACCTCAGAGTGGTTCCTCCTTCAACATCGCTACTGTGCGTGTGTGCATGTGTGAGTGTGTGCGTGCACATGCACGTGCATGTGTGTGTGAGTGTAAGTGTGTGTATGTGTGTGTATGAGTGTGTGTGTATGAGTGTGTGTGTATGAGTGTGTGTATGAGTGTGTGTATGAGTGTGTGTAAGTGTGTGTATGAGTGTGTGTGAGTGTAAGAGTGTGTGTGTATGTGTGTGTGTGTGTGTGTGTGTGTGTGTGTGTGTGTGTGTGTGTAAGACACGGTCTCTCTGTGTTGCCCAGGATGGCTCTGCATTCCCAAGTGGCTGGAAACACAGGTGCATACCACCGCACCTGACTAAATAATTTTGAACTACTAAAGCAAAGAGTAAAATCTCAGGGTACACGAGCTACCATCTTCTGCAATGTGCTGTTCCATAGTGCTCCAGTCCTGCCTGTGGCAGGAATTGTTTGCTGGGATCATAAACGTCTGTTGTATCCATCTTTAACCGTTCCTTCCCCATTAACAACTCCTCATGTTGCTCAACTTTGAATGGACGGCCCTTATCTTCCTCTACATTAACCAAGATGTCCATGCGTTGGGGCTGGGAAGAATCCTCCAATTTCAGTTCTGTCTGGAGAGCCTTTAAAAATTCCTCAGAGTTCAATTAATAACCCATCGAGTCCAATTAGTGGTGAGCATATGCTAATGAGCGTGAGACCATCTGCAGAAAACTGACCGTCCCTTTCCCAGCGACCACCAACTGCCAATAGCCCCTCAGCCGAGGGTGGGGCTCCAGGAGGAGTACCCCATCCTTGACGTTTTCACCGCTTTGATCGCGTGCAGATAACCACAGCCGCCCTGAGCTCACAAGGGCAGTGGTCCTATCTGGTCCAGAAGACAGGCTTTCCCAGCACTCCTGATGTCCCAGGCTCTGGCACTCTCCTCTCCCTGGTGCTCCCTGTGCCTTGGGTGGGGTTAGAATCCGAAGGGAGAAGCCGTCCTTTAACTACAGTGGTTCAATACCGACGGCCGGTATTTAAGTTCTTCAACAATGAACAAAGAGAGTGAAGCGTCAGAAACTTTCCCTCTGGGAGTTGCCTTGTGAATCTCTGTAACTGTCCTATCTACCTACATGCCTGATACTCCTGCTTCCTAGACCATCTGCCTCCCCTATCTAGCCTGAGGCACTTGACACCCAGATACATTTAGAGAATTTTTAATGAGGAACAAACATTATTCGCTCCTCAGAAGAAACCATGGGATTGGAATCTGGTTTTTTTTTTTTTTTTTTTTTTTTAATCTATGATCCATTGCTTTTTTGATTTCTTGCATTTACA